>CANSGD010001250.1:600000-960715 GCA_947645195.1 Patellifolia procumbens | reverse complement strand
AGATGACTGACCAAACTCGGGTCCCGGTAATGGCAGAAGCACACAACAAAACTCCATTTCTGAATTCAAACCCCATCATCCAACAACTGTCGGCGAAATGGAAGAAATTCCATTGCACCTAATACCAGCCATAAATCGAACAACAACCATAACGGGACCTCTGAATGCAAACTCCATCATCCAACAACCACTATCAATGTCACCAACTTGAGATAGAGAGTCCAATAATTGCCAAGTAGAAACCTATTTTTTGAACAACTAATTTCCCAACAAAATGAACCCGCAACAACCCAGAATTATATCAAGGACACATATAACCGAATCCAGAAATTCCAACAGAATAAGAATGCACACAGGCAAACCCAAAAATCAACAGAAGAATTGTAAAGAAACTGTCATAACCAGAAACTTTGTAAGATGCAGTAACCTTGATTTAATGTTGTAAAACTCTGATCAAATCAAATCAGAAAGATCCACTCCTTTGATTGAATACCACAATCAGAAATTTCAAAGAACGAATTAAAAACAGAAGAATGTCGAATTTGAAATATCCAGAAGAATGGATATCTAAATTTGTAAGACTCGGTTCCAACTTGATTCGAAATTGAAGGAAGAAGGCGAATCTTGTAGAAAAATGAGAAAATTAGACTGAATTGTAACGCTAAAATTTTGTATGAAACGAACAATACCCCATAAACCCTAAAAATTGGGGAAAACGCAAGCAGTGAATAATTCGCACAATCAATCGATATTTGTGAACAGAATGAAAAGAAATCAGGAAATTGACGACCTAATTTGTCGATAATGGGGCTGACGAAGCTCAAACCCACAAGATGCAAAGTTAAGAGAAGAAGATATTAGCTAGGATCTTAGTTAACATCTGAATTGATAATTTGCGGAAGAAATTGAGTCGGGATCTGAGCCCGCTCTGATACCATGTTAGAATTTTATACTTTACTCCATTGATGAGCCGAAGGAAAGAAGAGATGAGGGGAAGAAGAGAGATAGCAGTTAGAGAGAAGCACAGAGAAATGATAGACTACATTGTTGTTATTATTGTAACAACTAATACTCGAATAACAAACTAATCCTCGAATTAAGTAAAACACTTCAACAACTCCCAAACTAACCCTAGTTCTATACTTCAACACTTACGGAAATATTTAAAAAGACTCCTTTGGCCTTCTACTATTTTTCAAATTTTCACGGTTTTCTACAAATTTGTGCTTTTTCGTGAATCCTAAATCTCTCTATATATAACACATATGCATTAGTCCTGATAGATGGATAATGGGTAAAGTAATAGTGAAAATGAGAATTTTAGTGTGTAAAAAGAACGAATGGATTATTAAAACACCACTACGCCAAAATGCTCAATTTATAGCGCTAATTACCAGCGCTTCTTCAAAACGCCGTAATTAATTTTAATTAACAGCGCTTTTAGAAAACGCTATAATTACTATAGATACTATAACGTTTTTAATGAAGCGCTGTAAATGAGTATTACATTTTATGGGAGCAGCACCTATCTGGAGGATGTGAGCAGTAACATCTATCGATAGGTCTGTACTACATTTTAAAAAAATATACTACAATTTTTCTGTACTACAATTTTCAGAAACTATACTACTCCAAACTATATATAAATATAATACATTACGTGAAAAATATACTACATAAATATATAAACGTACTATATTTTTAAAAAAATAGTTTGATATGTGCCTAGCCCCACCTACGTTATATGTACTGGGTAGTCCCTTACATTTTATAGTGTTTGAGCAGAACGCTGTAAATTTAACGATAGAAAAAAAACTCCCTTATTTCAATTTCTCATTAAACACCCTAAACCCTTTCATCTCCCTTCTCCCAAACGCTGCTACCATTGCTTTTTCTCTTTTACTTCACTCTTCACTACGTTAAACACCGTAAACCCCCCTCGCTTCCTCTTGCTTCGAACTTGACGTGTTGATTCCAAGCCCTTCATCAATTTCGCTTCTCCGGCCTTCAAACCAAGGTTTTTGTTTTAGTTTCATAAATTCATTTACAATATAATCAATTCAATTACTGATAAACTTTTGAGATTGCAATTTCGTGTAGTGTTTGGCATGGCTTCTTTCTTGAATTTTGCTTTCAATTTCATTCGGTAGCTGCTAAGTTATGTTGTCAATTTCGTGTTCTATTGATTGTTATACTGATTTCTAATTTCGTGTTTATTATGCCCATTAACTTTCATTCGGAATTTTGTTTTCAATTTTATGTTCAGTTTGAAAGATTGCCAATTTCATCGATTCGAATTTGTTTTCAATTACCGCCGCTGCCGATTTATTCCCATAACAAGCATACAGTCTGAGTATGGAGTTGGAATGGGCAGAAATGTGGCCGATTAAGGTTCTAAGTTTTAGACTTTTCTTCTTTTTGAGTGTATTGCTTGTAGCCATATTTATTAGTGTTTTTTTTAATGTTTTTGTCCGTGCTGGTAGCCTGGTACTGGTTCTTTTTACACCATTTGATCCTTGCTAATTTGATGAACAAACTTGTATCACATCTATGTAGACTTGTAATACGGACTGCGGTTCTCGATTATGGTTTTTGAGGCAATGAGAAGCGAAGAAAGTTGGTGAACTGCTCTTAGAAGCCCTGCTTGAAGTCTAGTTTACTGGATGTTATTTCCAATTTAGACTGATCTTCTATTTTTGTACTTTATTATCATAATAAAGCATGTTTCGATTCTGTTTATGCTTGTTATCAATAAAACATGGACAGCCAACACATTTGCTTGCTTATATTTTCTTTTACTCTTGCAGATTTGGTCCTATAGGTCCCAATCCCCACTGTAAGCATTTTGAACATGTTTTTAGAAGAAACTATGCTTTTTGTGGGCTTTGAAGCACGAAGTTTCCGCTTCATAGGCCCAACGCCAACTAAATGGATACACATTTTAGATACTTATTGCTTATGTTTTCTGGTGTTATTTCAGTTCCCTTAAAGGTCTACTTATTAACCATGGCATTTGATTCTAGTAGATTGTAAAATTTATTCTTTCGATTATCACTGATTATGATTTATTTATTATAGGGCATAATTCAGTCCTGGGACTAATGGTGATGGAGAATTGTATTTATTGATTTTCCAACTCAGCTAACGATCATTGTGGCATTTCAAGAATTTTGTGCGTCGTGTTTTGGATAGAAACACCCATATACATACCTAGAATCCAATACCTGATCGGCGTTCATGGTGAATTGGACATATCTATACATTTTTTAAAATTTTATCACTCTTAATGAAATGCCTATTTGTGTGTATTGTATCAATTATAATGCATATTTATTGAAATGGATATATTGCAAAAAAATCATCCATCAAAAATATTTAATTTAAAAAATAATTAGCCAAGCAATATCAATATTCAAAATTTAAAAAAATATGGGGAATACGAGCTTTGTAGTTTGGCAATCTAATTAGCAATTGACAGCGCTTATTGCAAGCGTTGTATAATATGTGTTCAATTTACAGTTGCTTTAAAAAGCGCTATAAAAGTTTCTACAGCGCCCCTATTCTACAGTCTAAAAGCTGTAAATAAGCAATCCTGGCGTAGTGATTGTTGCTGTTTAAAGATCTCTGCCATACTGTCATTCCTGTTCTCCATATATGGTCATTAATACAAGTCTTGATCACCTAGCCTAAAATATCAACATTAGACTTATGTCCATATGAAATAACTCTTACGAAAGAATCAAAAATCAGATATGATTAATGGCAATATAGCCTGAAAAAAACGAAATTTTAAAAGTAATTGTTATTAATTATTGCAAATAAAAACTAAGGAAAATCAACTTCAAATAAGTTTTCCGTGTAATAATTTGGACTTTGGAGCATCGTCCAAATTTTTTATCTAATAAGAATCTGCTACCATAGTTCCAGATGAATTTCCCCAAGCCTCAATCCGTAAAATTGACACCATATTAACTATATACACTTCTTGTTTTCAGTCAACAGCCATATTTACATTGCCTCAAAAGAGGTTATTTGTGCTGTAGAAAACACTACTTTGTAACAACAAAATAAATGTTTGGTAGAGATAAGTAATGAATGGCTACCCTTACATCTGATCAATATGGTAGGCCTAAATATTTGTATGTACCTGATTGTCCTGACCTACAATTTGGTTACCGACGAAACATTTAAAACGTGTAATTGATGGATTCCTAAGAATAAAGGTCATCTTTCTTGTTCACAGTTGAAGACTGATCCTCTGTTTGACTTTGATCTTCGGTTTGACTAGTAAAGGGCATTTTGTTGATCTTAAAAGTAAATAAGCTCGATAGTCTAAAGGTACTTAAATAAGTTTAAGATAGATTTAAACACGTCCAATTGGTTTTACTGAAAGTTGATATTCGCTCCTTATAGAAAGTTTCGCACCCTAATAGCTCGGGCCCTCTGCCCCGGAAGGGCCTCGTCCTTCCCCTTCCAACCTAAATTGCGCGCTAACAACAAAAGTTCCATGCTCTTTCGACCTCCAACCACCATGCGATAATAAAACTGCCACCGTCCAAGTAATTTTTTTTTGCACTGCGGAGCACTTTCCTATCAAGGCACATTTGCTTTTCAAAAGTATATATGCGTTTTTTTAAGCTACAGTGATTTTACTAGAATTTGAAACGCACACATGTACTTTTGAAAACAGTTAATATACCCTGCTGATGGCAGTTTGTGGTGCATAAAATAACATTCAATTTGGTCCAATAATTCTAATCAGATTGAATAAGTTCCAACTAAGCCCAACCCTTAAGTTTAGTTCCAATATAATCTATTATGTTTCAAAAAAATAGTAAGTTTCAAGTAATTGCTAATATTTTGTGTATAAGCATATTTTACCATCTTGTACATTCCTGATATTATTCGAATTCTCATTGTACCTTAACTATTTATAGAACTCTCCAATAAAACGAGATTTACACAACACCACATGGTATCACAGCTAGCTTAAGTTTTTCTCAAAAATTCTTTTTGCTATATGCCATGACGTACCTGTCTTTTAGACCATCTTATTCTTCGTCTCCTTGCATCCCCCAACTCACGTCTTCCATGGCCAAGGACGATGAGACACCTTTCCGACCTACTTCTCCATCGATCTCCTTTCCAGTTTCCACCCTCCTCAATGTTCACAATGTTCTTGATCATATTGGTCCGAAAATACCACACCCTTCCGGTGTAGAGATTATATGTGGAATTACATGTCTAGATGTTGCGATCAAACAATGGATTTATCATTTATGGCACCATATTCGTAATTGTTATAAGTAGTATTTAGTTCCTCAATAACACTTCTTTTCAATCAATGATTAAACGACATGCCAATCCTGAAACGGAACACTCAATGTTTCTATGTGAAAAACACTTATTAATGATATTTAGAATCTCGTCTCACATTTTTTGGACTGCCTTTATGGCGAAACCTTTGGTAACTTTGATTGCTAAACCTTAACTTTTAATTACAAAAAAATCTTAACTTTTTAAACAAACTTTTTTGACCACTATTCATAACACGTAACTTTTGAATACAAAAAACTTAACTTTTGATTGTTAAACCTTAACTTTAAATTACAACATCTTAACTTTTTGGACTAGGACTTGGGTTTTACGATAAATTTAGTGTAGACCCGGTCTATATTGGACTTGGTGGTTTTATGGTCCACTTATTTCTGTGTGACAAACTGTGTGGTTGGCTACATTTTTGGCATATGGAATCATGTTCCAACAAATTTTTTTTTTATGATGTATCCGATTATCAATAATTGTATATTCTTTCATTTTAGATAGTTTAGAACGCTATTCTGGAATGGTGCCGAAAAAAAAATTCCCACAATGGTGTTCAAATTAACTTCCCGTTTTATGGTGTTCAATTAGTCCATGTTGTGGTTTGGTTTGCGATATATAAATAATTCTGGCGACGGTGTTGAGTTTACAATAATTCCGCTTTTTGTGTGCCTAACGAGCCATGCGGAGGTGGTTGGTTTATGATAAAAAGTAACTCTCATAATGGTTCAATTTACAATAATTCAACTTTGTCATGTTTAATCAATCAGCAACGTCTCAGGCTATTTTTGTTGAATAATGTATTTTTTAATCTTACGAGAACATGTAAAATAAACCTTCTATGCTTATTTATCAATTTTTTCATCCAAATTGGACATGTATTCTCCAAAACTTGGACGATGATACTTTAACATAGCAACTCTAAGCACCAAAAACACAACCTTTGGTCTATGTTCCCCTCTATTTTTGTTACAATGAGTATATCAACCCAAATTTTTAGCCTTAATTCCGATTCACAAAAAGAGAGTGGAAAAAAGAGATTCGATGACATATAAGTTGACCTTCCGGACCGAAATATGACAACAAGGTTTGTAATTTGATATATATAATATCATACAAACTGTTTTCATCACAAAATTATATAAGGTGTTTTTTCACAAAATGTTTAACTTATCAGGTCTTGTTTTATAAAATGTTAATCGTACAAGTAATGTCATTTTTATAAAAATAACAAGCAAGAAATAGAAATAATAGTAATATTCAAGCGTTAACTTTTACCTTTCATGTACTTTTATTTGTTGGGCGCATAGAAGAAAATCTAAATCATAGGGCAAATAAATTCCATGATTCGGTGTTACTTGTTTTTATTTAAGGACCCTAAGTTTTTTACTCCGGTTTACCAACCTTAATATTTTATCTACACATTTTTTCCAATCATAACAATTCCAGGTTAGGTTTTTTAAATGATTATTACAATTTTTTGGTGATTGGAATTGCTATGTTTAAATATTATCTTCTAAGTTTTTGGAGAACACATGTCCAATTTGGAATGAAAAAATTTGATAAATGAGCATAGAAGGTTTATTTCACATGTTCGCAAGAAAAGACACGTTTTAAACAAAAATAGCCTGGAGTTGTTGCGGGATTGGATAAACACCATAAAGTTGAATTATTGTGAATTGAATACTGTTATTTTTTTTAACACAAACCAACCCTCCACACCCCAAACCTAGTCGTTGAACACCATAAAGCGGAATTATTGTAAACTCGGACATCATCGTTGCACTATTTATATATCACAAACCAAACCTCCAAATCCGAACCTAATTGAACAATTCATAAAACGAAATTAGTCTAAACTGAACACCATTGTGGGAATTAATTTTTTTTCGGCACCATTCCTGGAAAGCGTTCTGATAGTTTAGGTTTCACCATATAAATCACTTAAACTTTACTTGTATCTTAATAAAAAGGAACATAACTTATAAAATACCGATTAATAGCTTTCAAATATTTTTAAAAACTCATATGGTCTCACTAACTCTTTTTTTTTTGTGTTTGCACCCAGTACACCCTTCGGGTTACATCCGGATCGAAGTCAAGTTCGGGGTGGTTAGGCTCCATTCTACTCCCAAGGGTGTTGCAGGGATTCAAACACTGGTCCGTCCTACAAAGCCAGTCCCCATTACCACTGGACTAACTCTTAACACTTCTCTATATGATTTGTTGGGGATGTGGTATTTAATAGTAGTAATTGTAATAAAATCGTTAGATTTGAAGGGGAATTCCCCACTGAAATAGAATGAGCAAAAAAAATGGGTATCTGATTTCAGACTCATAACTGATTAGACCCGGTGATTCCGGATCTAGAACTCGTCACACTGAGTTCGGATCTAGGTCCAAATAGAAGGATCCGGTTGGAAGCAGTTCCAATTCTAGATAGTAAAATTTTTTGAATCAGTTCAACCGATTCCAAGACCGGGTAGCTGGTGGAATAAGGTCTGGGTACCCAGTACAGGAATCTAGATATATATATGTCAGTAAAATTGACTAATTGAGCATGTTATATTTTTGCCCCAATCCCAAACCCTAAGCCTAAGTCTCATTTACTTTTTAAAGTCATCTTATATGATAGGCACCTTCACAATTTCATTTCAATCCTAATGTTCCCTATCTTCTCTCATAGTCTCCTTCACATTTATACCTTCACGACGACTACTGATCTATAAGCCTCATTTCTCACGAAATCAATGTAAAAATCAAATGCTACCCTAAATTTGTAAATGCCTGCTCATCATCTAATCTCATATTTTCCATGTATTTGGAGATTTGTAGTACAATTATTGTATTGTATATACTTTGAAAATTTTGTTTGTTCTGGATATTTTGTGCGATAAATGCTTGTTTGGTTAAGAGTTGAAGATTTAAGACTAACTCGTCAATGAAAGTGTGGTCAAAATTAAAATAATGTAATGCTTTTTTTAGCTAAACAATAAAAAAATAGTTTTTGAATGCGGCTAGATATAGATAAGTAGTATTGGAACTGGTCAATCAGACCCAATAAGAATTAGTCTTGCAACACTCTCATCACAAGAGGAACCAGGTGCGCTTGTAGAAACCGGTCCCCAACATGTTTCATTTTGAATTCCAAAAATAAGGAATCGGTTCAACCAATTCCAATTCCGGTTCCAATTACCCGGAACTGGTTCTTCCGGATTCCCGGTTTCGACTGATACCCGATTTCGCTCACCCTTCCACTCAATGTTTATGGTAATGAAAACACATCTGCAAACATCTACAAATTTTCATTCCCACTCAATACCGCCCTTTGAAGGGTAATGGTTGATAATGAATTTTTGTCGAGAAAATCACATGTTCGTTTGGAGATATGATTTCACTAATGTGGTAATGATTAGGAAACTTTTCTCCAAATTACACTTGATTATATTACCTTTACCGTCATTTAATACCACCTACTAAACAAACAGTTATCGTGAAGAGTTATTTGCATCTAAAAATATCGGAAAGTACTTTGTCTACCCACCGGATGGACTACCCATCTCTAATAGAGAGTAGAGATAGTGGAATCCAACTCATTATATATAATGATATTTTAATAATGTATTAGTGGTGGGTAAACCACCCAGTGAATAGATGTAGTAATGTCCAACAATATCCTATTCTTGTCAGATTATAATAATTCTGAAGTTTATATTGCTTTAAATAAATACCTAAATTTTGAAAAAAATTGGTGCTCCCCGAACGCGGTGCTATGTGCCCGACCTAACGTGGCAAAGAGTCACCAACTAAATTACATCCGGCAACGCTCAAGCTCCCGGGAAAAACGGTCGGCGGTATTAGGGTTAAGCAAACCGGCGGCTAGGGAAAAGCAAATCGGCGGTTAGGGTCGTCATCCCTCGGGCAACCTTCACCGTTGCTGCTCTGCTCTCTCTCTCCTTTTCTGCCCAGATGTTCTTCGAATTTTTGGATGATGTTCAGTCAGATTCGGTTTTAATGCTCTTCCAGGTCTTTCATTTTGTTCTTCTAAATAAATACTTTTGTTATGTTCTTTTGGTTATTCCTGTATGTTCTTTTTAACTTACACCTATTTTTTACTTTTTAATATTCCTTTAAATAATGTTAAATGTTCTTTTGATTTAAACAAGTATTTTTTCTTTATAATTCAAGGAAATATTTTTTTAAAATTCACAATTTTTAAATTTTTTTGTAAAGAAATGCTTTTTGAATTTTTATATTTTGTTCTTTGTAGAAAAATATTTTTTTCTTGAAATTTCGTATTTTGTTCTTTTTGTTTTAAGTAAATGTTCTTTTAAAATTGCCACAATGTTTTTTTCTTTGAAATTTCCTATTTTGTTCTTCACAAAAAAATTCTTGTTCTTTGAAGTTTCGTATTTTGTTCTTTTGACAAAAGTATGTTGTTCTTTTGAAATTTCTTTTTTTTTCTTTTTTGTTTCAAGTAAATGTTCCTTTTACTTTTTATTTTCACAATGCTCACTATATGTTCTAATAGTTGTTGGGGGTTTTTTAACGCCAATTATGTGGGGTGATAATATCAGTCCTAAAACGCTGACATCCCTCACTAGGTGCATGGTGCATCAAAAACAGACTACCCTAAATTCTTGCTTCACATCGAAGTCTTAGAATCCTCTATCACTTTTTTTGATACTTTGGGCATAGTTGGAGGTGGCGTGTAGCTTTGAGGGTTGTTATTATCACAACAAGAATACGTCTTTGATAAGCCACTCTCCAACTCTCCTTTCCAATTAAAGAATATCATGGTTAGGGCTAAGTTTGCACAAGACAGCAACAATGTATGTGGTGGTGGGTACTTGGTGGAATTGTGGTCTCCCAAACGTCCTTCGTGGTGGTGGTTACCTGCAAAAACAAGGGAGAAAACCTCGGGGTGGTTCCGAGGATCGCCTCTCCGATGCCTAAGTCAGTCCAAGTTGAGCACAAGATCTCTAGTAGAGAGAAAACGAGTATCAAGTGCAAGTATTTTGTGAGTGTTTGATTGAACGCACCTTACCCATGATGGGCACGGGTATTTATATGAGACATGGACTTGTAACTGACCTAGTAAAGTGAGGTTGGGTCTCTTTGGAAGTGGGCCAAGGTGGAACGAGGCCTTCATTAAACTCCAGCCCTAGAGGGTTATGTCCGGAGCGGTCCGTCTGAGGAGGTCTGCTCTGCTCTGGGCGCTCTGACGTTGGTGGCAGGACCAGTGGTCTGCTGCCAGCTGGAGGTCTGCTGGGCAGACCCCACATAATTTGCCCCCGGACCCAGTATTTGCAGACTGCAATATGATGGGTACGTTTGTTTTTGGTCTGGCGCTCTACTTTTCGCAGACTGGTACGTGACTGTTTGGGAGTTGCTCTTCACAAACTCCAGAATGCTTCCATTTTCTCGCGCATTTGGTTGGGGTGTTGAGCAAGGGTCATTAATTCATTTTGAATTGGATTGAATTGATGTGACTCTTTGGGTTCCCAAGGAATGTAATGATGATGTTGGTGCAGTGGACGAATTATGCCTATTTAAAGGTGAATCGACCTTTAGTGACTTTTCAGTTTCCCTTCGAACTTTTGCTTTCAAACTTCCCTGTTGTTCTTCAAGAATTTTTTTCGCCCTAGCCATTTTCAAGTGATTCCTCTCGATTTTCCCTGGGATTTGTTTGCGTTTGGAGCTTAATTTGGAGTGTTGATACTGTTGCGTTTGTGGCTTTCGTCTTCTCTTTTCTCGGCGCCTTCAGTTCTCTCATCCAGGTAAACTCTTTTTTCCAGATCTACTTTTGATTTTTTCCTTCTTGGATGGTTTGGATGTGATCTTCTGTGTTTATGGATTTCTCCCCCTTTTCCCTTCTGTCCGCACTTATTTGCCAGTGTTTTTGAGGTTAGGGTTTCTTTCCTTTGGTCTTCAGATGCGATTGCTTATTTCTTTGTTTCATAGATCTGTTTGGTGTTGTTTCATTTTCGTTCTGCTGCTCTGGATGATAGGCTCTGCTCTGCTTCTTCAGCGGGGCTCTGCTCTGGTTGGTGGGCTCTGCTCTGCTTCTTCAGCTGAGCTCTCCTCTACTGTTGTTTGTGGGATTTTAGGGTTTGCTTTGTTTACCCTGTTATCCCCTTTATTTGCTGGGTTGTAGGCCTGTGATGGCCTTCATTGTTTTGTTTGCGTCATTTGTAAGAAAATATCCTATTTCTTGGCTATCTCTGATATTCACATACCATGCATATCCTTGCCCCGGTCTGGTAGCTCAGTCTGTAGGTCTGAGGTGCCAGACTACTTTTGCATGTGTCTTTTTGTAAGAAAAGCAAGAAAATATCCTATTTCTTGGCTATCTCTCGATCTTCACCTATCATACATATCCTTGCCCCCAGTCTGGTAGCTCAGTCTGTAGGTCTGAGGTGCCAGACTGTCTTGTGTTGTGACTTCAAGTCTGATGTGCTGTCGTCTGTTTCTTGTGTTGTGTAGAATGTCTACTTCTCGGTATGCTGCCTCCCGTGGGAAGGGTGTGGTATCTACCTCTTCGTCCGAGCCGGATGAGCCTTACCCGATGGACACTCAGTCCCCGTTTTTAAAGTTGGATCTGCCCGGTGAAAGGACGAGGTGGTTCCAGAGGAATCGGGAGGTCTTTGACCCCTGGAACGGTTTGCGCAAGGAGGTGTTGGGTCCCGAAACCAACAGGTTCCCTCCCAGCTACAAGTTCAAGCCTACTCTGCCCACGGTCAAATGGAAGTACAGCGACTATGAGATGCGGCTACTGCCCTTACGACAGCAAGGGTAAGCCTTATTTGGCGAAGAAATCTGCAGATGCGTTCAAACGGGCGCATGCTGCATACTGCCTTTAGATTGCTGCGGAGATCAAGCCGCTTGCGGGTCTTGGGTAGTGCTTCCCCAAGAGGGTCAGAGCATGGCAGATGTACCAGAGGGTACACTGCTGTTTATACGAAGCAGCTGGGTTTGGGCTTAGATTCCCAATCCACTGGTTTTTGGAGTGGGTTCTCTGCAAGTACCGCATGGCTCTCTACCAAGTCAATCCCCAGTCTCTGAAGAAGGTTCTGGGGTTTCGCTGGGTCTGTGAGCTCTGGGCTTCCCCTCACCATGAAACTTTTCCAATGCCTGTTCTACTTTAAGAGGCAGGGGGAGTACGGCTACTTCACCGGTTCGGTGCCGGCCAATCATCTGACGGTCTATCCCGTTGATCTCACTCTGAAAGATTGAGCGGGATATTTTTTGTCTTCGTTAGGGTACTAACGGAGGAGGGGGCACCCTTATCAATTTAAGGCCCCTCTGCTTCCCCCGTGAGGCATTCCAGAAGCAGTTGGACCCCTCATGTGCTGAACTGGGACGAGAGGGTACCTACTAATACCAAGTCCAGATCCAAGGTTACTGCCGAGAAGCAGTTTCTTCCCAAGTATACTGTCGTATCACTATGTGATGTGTCAGAATGCCTTCCTGAGGGATAGGCCATCTGTCTCCCGACTATACTACTGGTAAGCGCTCTGCCAGCCCTTAACTATGCTTTTCATTTTCCATTCTGCTGCGCCCCATGGCATTCATTGTTTGTGCTGTTCCGCAGCTCCGTGCAGAAAGTTTGTTCGCCAAGTGATTAAGGGCGGGTCTTGAGCTGGTGGACATGCTCTGCCCCTTTCCATTATTTTCTGTCTGGATTCTGACTTGCTGTAGCTAACAAATATTCTGATATTGCAGAGACTCTGGGTCTGCCATTCCTTGGGAGCTGGGTCTGAGCCAGTCTTCGGTGTGTCCGAGGTATCGTCCGGTACCTGACCCAGGGACCTACACCGTCCCTGATTTCATCAGGGAGATTAACACTACTTCCTTGGACCATCCTTCCCTCCGGACCAAGCGCCCGGAACTTGTGGATAGGTTTACTGGGATGTCCCGGCCGTAAGGGGGCCCCTCTGCCACTGTCACAGAGATTCAATCTGATGACGAGGAGGAGGCGGCGGTTGTTCCTCTGCAGATCGGACGTTCTCGGTGTGCTGTGGCTCTGCCAAAAGACGACGACGATGATGATAGTGCAGAGGGGGCCAGCACTCGCGAGGGACCGTTCTGGTTGTTGAACCCCTGCAACAGCTTCCTCCTGGGCAACCAGGTACTACTTATGATGAACCACAAGATACTCTTTCTGCTTGTGTGCATTCTGCTAATCACTTCTCATTTTCTCTGCTTACTTTCAGAACCACCCGTGGTAGAGGATGTGCCCATGGGAGAGCCTGACCAAGCGGCGACCGAGTTTGAAAGGACGGAGAAAGAACCCACTCCAGTAGATGGTTCTGCTCAGCCCGATGAAGCTGGTCAGGAGTCCTGCCAAGCCATGACCAAGTTTGACAGGACGGAGGCAGAGGCTGCTCAGTCTGATGAAGCTGGTCAGGAGTCTCATTAAGCTATGGCAGAGTTTGACAGGACGGAGGCAGAGGCTGCCCAGGCTGTCACACTTCAGTCTGCAGAGGGCCGAGTGAGGGCCAGGTTGCATCAGGTAGGTGTCTTCTTCAGACCCAGACTGCTCTTTCTTACAGATTACTTTTTCCTGAAAGCTCTTGATTTCCCTGTTTCTATTTTGATGTGATAGTTTCCGCCGGGCAGGCCGTCCCTACGCCTGTTCAGACTAACCAGGTTGTGTTGGAGCTCTCCAGCATGAGAGGGTGGAGCAGCAGAGCTCAGCTTTCGTCCTAGTGGTGGAGGCTGTCGTGTCTCCCCCATTCAGAAGTCTACTCCTCCTGTCCAGAGGCCTACTCCTCCCGGTGGGAAGGCTACTCCTCCTCCTCCCAGAGGCTTCAAGCAGGTCCTTACCCCTACTCCTGAGGATCTGGCGCGTGTGGTTAGTGCTTTCTTTTCCTCTCTTTTGTCTTACAATTTCCAATTCATTCTGTGCCTTATTTTGCTGACGACATCGCTACTTTTTGTTTTCTTCAGCAGCAATTGAGGGCTAAGAAGGTGCAGTCTGCTGTGGCTCTTCAGACCTCTGCTCCAACTGCGGGCCAGCTTAAGTCCCCTCCAGAGGGTGTTCAGAAGACTATAGCTGAGCCTGAGGTCTCTTCACATTCCCAGAAGAGACCAGCAGAGAAGCAGAGTGAGGAGGGAGCTCCCCCTCAGAAGAAGACTCGTCTCCCTGCTGACTCCCCTCGGATCATTGTTGTTCAAGACGACGTCGTCACCAAAGGTGTGTACCCCTTACCTGGTCTTAGTTCCGGCCTTTTCCCTTCTGTGGAACTGACTGGTCTTTCTTTTGTCTCAAGTTCTCTGCAGAGGGAATCGACGGATGACCAGCATGAGGCTCAGGGGCAGGAGCAGATGTCCGTGGCCTTCCCTGACCCCAGTGAGTGGTTGAAGCTTCTGGCAAGTCGCTTCTCACCGAACAACGCTGTTCAGGATGTCTCTTTGGTGAGTTGTCTGTCCTTTTTATAGTCATCTGTTTCTGACATTTTGATTTTCTTCTGATCTGCGCTTTCATTGATTACAGGTTGCGCAGGCCGGCGCCTTCATTGGGGAGTTCTGCCATGCTGTAGGGCTGGGTAGACATGAGGCAGATCTCCCTGAACTGCAGCAGCTTAAGGCTCAGGTAGCACAGCAGAGAGCAGAATATGCTAAGACCTCCGAGGCCCGGCTGCAGGCAGCGTTGAAGGAGCAGGAGCAGCTCAGGGGTCAGCTCTCTGCTGTACAGGCTGAACATGAAGGCTGCTCTGCTAAATTGGCTCTACAAGCCAAGGAGGCTGAGGAGGCTCTGAAACAGAGGGAGGAGGAGCTAGGGGCAGAGTTCTCCAAGCTGCTTTCTGAGAGGGTGGCTCAGCAGGCTAAGGAGGCTGAGGAAGCTCCGAAGCAGAAGGAGGCCCAACTGCTTGCTGAGGAGACAGCCCGGTTTGCGCAGATGGAGGAGGCGTTTGGGAACAAGTACTGGGAGGATTGCAAAGTTGCGGTCCGTAGGGTCCTCTTGCATCTGCAACCCTCTTCAACTGGGATGCCTTTGAGGATGCCTATGCTAGCCAGGTGCACATGCGACCTCCGGCTACCCAGGAGCTCAGAGACTTGGAGTTGCTTTACTCTCTGCCTTCAGAGGGAGAGTCCTCAGAGCAGCAAGCTGATGGGAGCTCCGCGAAGGATGGCAGCTCTGTTCCTAAGCAATAGGAACTCGGGTGGCTATCTCACGCTTTGCCTCAGTCTTCTTGTGACTCCTGTCTGAGCTGCTGAGGTAGATGAGCTGGGAGCCTGTGCTGAACTTATTGCAGTCCTCCGTTTTTGCCCTCCGATGATATCCTAATTGACTTATCTTGTAATATTTGTAATTAAATAGTCAAACATTTCCTTTTCATCTGTATTTTCTCCCTTCTTTTGGTTAGGTAGCCGCCGTTGTTGTAGTATTCTGTAGCACTCTGATCTGGCTTATAGCTAGATCTTTTATGTAAGATACAAGTATTTTTCCGGTAATGCAAGTTGTGTTCTTCTGTTGACTTTTGTGTTTTCTATTTGGTGCATGCCAAGTTTTGTTATTTCTGCTAAGTGCTTGCGTTCTGCTCTGATGCTGAGTCTGTCGTGCTATCACACAATATATCTGAGTGTTTTCGTTTACTTGGCTTGGTGGCCGGTGAGATTTGCTCAGAGCTGGGACTTTAGGGGCCCTTTACTCTTCTGCTCTGCCTTATGCGTGACAAAAATTCAATAATAGCAGAGCAAAGGAGGTATTTTGACGCCCTAAGTCATGATGATTCTGGGAGTTTTGGGGGTTCGCCCTTTAGGTCCTTCTGCCATCTTTTTCGTGTCGGGGTACGTTTTGGTTCTTAGGAACTCTGGCGTCCCCATTAGCCTTAGGTGTCTATGACTTATCCTTGCTGCTTTTTGGGCCTTCGGTCCCGCAGGTTTAGAGGTAGAGGTCTATGACATCGCTAAGTCGAGCCGGCATCCGATCACTTTGCGGGCCTCATGGGCTCTGGACAGAGTTAACCTTTCGGCCGACTCCCTTTCTTCATTATATAGCTTACTTTTGTGTCTGAAGAGCCTCTTCAGCCTTCAGTCTGACTCAGACCCTGTTTTCTTTTGCCAGACTGTGGTCTTTTTTCTCAATCTGCTAAGGGTCTATCTGATTTTGACATTTTGTTTTTCATAAAGAATAGGTAAGGGGATGGGGGTTTAATGCGAAATGGAGAGTGGTGGATAAAGGGTGGCTCAAAGGCCTTTCATTCATGGGAGTTTTTTTATACAATCTGGGTTACACGAAGTATTTTTTCAGTATTCGGGCCTTCCAGTTGCTTTTCAGTTCGCTTCCATCCATTCTTTTCAGTCTGTAGGTTCCAGGGTATAGCGCTTCACTAACCTGGTAGGGTCCCTCCCACTTAGCCGACAGCTTTCCGTGTATTTTGTCTTTCTGCACAGCTGCTGCATTTCTAAGCACCAGATCCCCTACCTCCAGAGGTCTAGCCCTCACTTTCCAGTTATAGTATTTGCTGACTCTGGCTTTGTAGGCTTCCATTCTGAACCTAGCTTCGTTTCTGTACTCATCCAGCAGTCTAGATTTGTTCTCAGAGCTTCGTCGTTCAGACCTGGCTCAAATAGGCTGATCCTCAGACTCTCGGACCAGATCTCAACAGGCATGACAGCTTCAGAACCATATACCAGGTGG
Source organism: Patellifolia procumbens (assembly GCA_947645195.1). Lineage (NCBI taxonomy): Eukaryota > Viridiplantae > Streptophyta > Magnoliopsida > Caryophyllales > Amaranthaceae > Patellifolia > Patellifolia procumbens. Next base: position 943,743 of record CANSGD010001250.1, on the reverse strand, counting down.
AAGGGGGTCTGCCCAATTGACTCTTTGACTGTGGTTCTGATTGACCACAGAGTGTTAGGCAGCTCCTCTAGCCATTTACTTTTCTGTTCCTCCAGCTTCTTTTGCAGATCTATCAGGATGTGCTTGTTAGCGGCTTCGGCCTGACCATTGCACTGAGGGTTGTAGACTGAAGATAGGGCATATTTGATCCCAAACTGCTGCCAACCACCCTGACAGGGGCATGTTGTCAAACTGTCTCCCGTGGTCGAAGACGAAAGCCTTCGGAATCCCGTATCCGGTGATGATGCTCTGCCACAAGAACTTTCTGACGGCTGCTTCTGTGATGGTGGATAGGGCTTCTGCCTCTATCCACTTAGTAAAGTAGTCTACCCCCACGATTAACCATCTCTTCTGGTATTGGGCCGTTGTGAAGGGTCCAGAATGTCTAGCCCCCACTGGGCAAATGGGATAGGGTTGTAGATCTGCATGAGGTCGTTTGCTGGCAGCTTGATGTTTGGTGCGAACTTTTGGCAGCTGTCGCACTTATTCACCAAAGCCTCGGAGTCAGCTTTAATTGTGGGCCAATAATAACCAGCTCTGAGAGCCTTATGGGCCAGAGCTCTTGGTCCAATGTGGTGCCCGCAGAGTCCCTCATGGATCTCTCTCAGTATATAGTCTGCATCTCTCTGCCCTACGCATTTGAGTAGGGGCAGAGAAAAAGACTTTCTGTATAGCTCGTCCCCGATCAGGCAGTATCTGCACACTGTCAGCTTGAGCTTTCTTGCTTTCATCTTTCCCTCTGGCAGTTTACCAGTCTGTTTATACTCAGCGATCTCCCTGATCCACTCTGGCATATCCTCCAGCTCCAAAACTCACTCTGCATTCATCCCACTCTTTGTTCATAGCATCTACCCATGTCTGATCTGTTACAGCATGTTTCAAGTGAATAGGATCATGAGATTTAGCCAAAGTGGTCTGGTGGGTCTGACTTCCACCAGAACAGACCTGTTCAGCTCCTGCAGACTGCTGCTTCCTAATTTGGACAGAGCATCTGCTTGTGCGTTCTGTGCTCTAGGCACTTGCTCAATTCTAAAAGTTTAAAAATTTGAAATCAGAGACCTCATCCTGGCTAGGTAGCTCTGCATCGTTGGCTCCTTGGCCTCATACTCCCCTTGACTTGGTTGGTTACCAACTGAGAGTCAATTTTGAGGTGGACGTGCTTGGCTTCCAGGGTCTGGCAGAGCTGTAGTCCAGCGATGGCTGCTTCGTACTCTGATTCATTATTGGCTGCTGAAAACATGAACTTCAAGGCGTATTCAATGATTTTCCCTTCCGGGGTTCTGATGACCACGCCTGCTCCAGAGCCATTGATGGTTGCAGACCCATCTGTAAAAACTTCCCAGGCTCTGGGCTCTCCTACCGCTTCCTGATAGGCACACTCTGCTAGGAAATCAGCCAGAGCTTGTGCTTTTATGGCGGTTCATGGGGCAACTTTGATGCCGAACCCTGTCAGCTCTAGGGCCCAGTTCATTATTCTCCCTGATTTATCTACCTTCTCCATTGCCTTTTCTAGAGGCATATTTGTCAGCACAGTGACGGCATGTGCGTCGAAATACGGCCTCAGCTTTCGGTGGCCAGCACCACTGCGTAGGCTGCCTTTTCTATCAATGGGTAGCGTGTTTCTGCACTTGTGAGGGTGTGGCTCACAAAGTACACCGGTTGCTGCTTCTTGTTCTCTTCCTTTAGCAGGACTGCACTCACAGCTGCTGCAGTAACATCAATATATAGGAAGAGAGCTTCCCCTGTCTTGGGTCTGGCTAGTGTTGGCAGACCAGAGAGGTGTGATTTCAGCTTCTGGAATGCCTCTCTCGCTCTGCTGCCCACTTGAACTCTTTGTTCCCCTTCAATATTTTGAAGAATGGGAGAGCTTTCTCCGCATACTGGACTATGAATCTGGACAGGGCTGTCATTCTGCCTGTCAGCCTCTGGATGTCTCTGATGCTTTTAGGCTCTGGCAGATCCATAGCTGCCCTCACTTTGTCGGGATTCGCGTCGATCCCCCTTTCACTGACCAGATAGCCGAGAAATTTCCCTGACCGTACTCCGAACACGCATTTTTTAGGATTCAGTTTCATGCTGTGTTTGCGGAGGTTGGCGAAGGTCTCCTTGAGGTCTGCTATATGGTCAGTCTCAGTTTTGCTCTTGGTGATGACGTCATCCACGTACACCTCCAGATTCCTTCCCCTCTAACCTGCAAAGACCTGATCCATCAGCCTTTGATAGGTGGCGCCTGCATTCTTCAGCCCGAAGGGCATCATGACATAGCAAAATACCCCAATAGGGGTGATGAATGCCGTCTTCTATTTGTCTGCAGGGTCCATGAAGCTCTGATGGTATCCGCTGAACGCGTCCATGAAGCTGAGCAGAGCATAACCACTGGTAGAGTCTACCAGCTGGTCGATTCTTGGCAAGGGATAGCAGTCTTTGGGCAGGCTTTATTGAGGTCTGTGAAGTCAACACACATCCTCCAGCTCCCGTTCGCCTTCTTGACCATCACCACATTGGCCAGCCATTCTGGGTACTTGCAGGGCTCTATGAACCCTGCCTCAAGCAGCTTCTGAACTTCTTCCTCGATGGCTTTATTTTTCTCCGCAGAGTAGTTCCTCTTCTTCTGCTTCACAGGTCTGTATCCTGCAGCAGTGTTTAACTTGTGGTTGATGGTGGCGGGGTCCACCCCAGGCATCTCAGCTGTTGAGAAGGCGAACACATCTGCATTCTCCTTCAGCAGACTAAATAGGTTGACCCTGGTTTCAGGATCCAGGTCTTTGCCTATTCTGACTGCCCCTGCCTTCTTCCGGTCCCAAGAGTACCTCTTCGGTCTCTTCCCCCGGTTCGGGCTTATTTGCTTCCCTGCTCTGCTTCTGGCCGAGCATCGGCCTCACTGATAGCAGCACACTCTTCCTCTCTTTGCTTGGCCTCTTCGGCCTTTCCTTCCTTTCTTTCCTTCCCGGCTTCTTCAGCCTGGTCTTTCTTGGCTTCTTCAGCCTCTTTCTTCTTTCCTTCTTTCTTTTCCCTTTCTCCTCTTTCTCCTGGGCCCAGAGTGGTCAGGAGGAGGAGGTCTTTTATCCTTCTTCAGAGCGGTCAGATTGCATGACCTAGCTGCTCTCTGGTCTCCCTTCAGTCTGCCCACCTCTCCAGTGCTGCTTAAGAAAAGCATGGTCTGATGATGGGTTGACGGAATTCCCTGTACTGCCTCGATGAACTTCCTTCCCATCAGAGCGTTGTACGGTGATGGGAGGTCTACTACCAGAAACTCTTGCACTACCGTTCTGCCCTCTGTGGTCACTGTCAGATGTATTTTCCCCTCTGGGATGATGGAGTTTCCTGCGAATCCGACGATTGGAGTTCCTCCTTGCTTCAGCATTGAACGATCCAGCTCCATTTTATAGAAGGTATCCTTATAAAGGATATTCACGGCGCTCCCGCCATCTACCAGTATTCTTCGCACATCTACTCTGCTAATCTCCAGAGTGAAGAGGGTCAGAGTGCGGGAAACTGATGCCTTTGCAGTCTTTTGCCGTGAAGGTCATGTTTGGCAGGTCTGGGCTCGTTCTGCCTGGTTGATGGAGTAGAGGTTGGGGTGGGTGAGCTGCCTCAGATGAGCCCTCTCTCCCCCCATCGTGCTAGAACTGCCAAATATGACGTATACCGTCTTCTTTTTCCCTTCCTTGATCTCTTCTTGCTTGTCCTGCAATTTCTCCCCTTCGCTCTGTTGCTCCTTCTCCTTGATCCCCTGATTCCAGGCTAGGTACTCTTTGAAGTAGCCTCGTCTGATCAGGCTTTCCAGATCGTTTTTCAGGCTTATGCAGTCTTTTGTACTGTGGCCTGGCGCCTCATGGAAGGCGCAGAACTCTTCCATGTTGGGACCTAGGCTTCGCTTTTTGGTGGGAGGTGGTCTGTGCCACTTGCTATCATCTCTGTTGGTTAGAAAGATCTCAGCCCTAGGCATGCTGAGGTTGCTGTAGTTGTTATACTTCTCCTGGGCCCTCAGCCGGTCCACCTCCCTCTCTGCTTCTTTTTGCTTTTCTCTTCCTCTGTTCTGATGGGGCATGGGGCCTCCAAAATTTAGTCTGCCTCCCATGAACTGATGCTCATTCTGCCTGGTATCTTGTCTGGCAGGTCTGCCTATTCCTGCTCCTTGTGTCGAGGCTTTGTTGAAGTCCTCGACGGCTATGTATTTTTCTGCCAGGGCCAGGGCCAGGGCCTCGCTGAGCTCTGTCATGGTGACCCATTTAAGGTCATCTCTGAATTTACTGGTGTGGGGTAGGGCGTTGCTCAGAGCGTGCAGAGCGAGCTTCTACTCCAGCTCTGGGATGTGCACCAGCTCTTTGTTGAACCTCCCTATGAAATCCCGCAAGCTTTCATTCTGAGTCTGCTTCAGCAACAGCAACTCATGTGTGGATTTGTTTCTCGTACTTCCGCTAACGAAATGCTCTTTGAATCTCTTCTTCAGTTCATCAAAGTTAGCAATCGTCCCCTGGGAATAGTCCTGAACCAGGTCTGAGCTATCCCCGACAGAGTGGCTGGGAAGTGTCTGCAACATGTGGCCTCATTGTAGTTTCCTAGCTCCATGTGGATCTCAAAGGCTGCCACATGCTCCTTTGGGTCTCCCTCCCCTTCAAACTTGAGATTGGATAGGAGCTTCGCTTTCGACACTCTGGCCGCAATGATTTCAGGTGTGAAGGGAGATTTGGAAGGAGACCTAATCTGGTCTGCTGGTGATACCACAATGGGTCTGGAGTTGACTCTATGGGTTATGAGTCCTCTGAGATCTGTTGGGGCTCCATTGTCGCCAGAGCCCTCTTCTGGTATTGTTCCCAATCTTTGGCTCACATGCCTTCTAATCGTTCCGCCACCAGACGCAGACAGGGCCTCTTCAGCTCCTGAGTTGTGCCTGGTTCTGGGCCGCGGCTGGACATTCTGGGCCACACCCCCTGGATTTCCTCTGTGGACAGATCTCCTGCTTGAGCCTGTCGTATACCCTGTGGGTGTCAGTTCCTCGAACATGCTGGGATGATCTTGCTGCATTATTTCAGTATCCCACTCTGATTCCTGCCAACCCCTCTTGATGTACCCGGGTCCAGAGCGGCTAGATAGGCCATACTCCGACGTCGGGGTGGGTGTGATGTTTGTCATGTTGTACCCGCATAGGGGGTCTGCTGTGGCTGTCTCCTCTTCAGATGACAGCTGCAGGTGCCTTCGAACTGAATCATGTGTTCTAGTTCTCTTTCTCTTTCGAGCAGGTTGGCTTCCAACAGTCTGCATAAACCGTTGGGCAAACTGCAGCACTTGAAAGGCTGCTTGGAGTTGCTCCGGTGTGGGCATGACCACTAAGCTGCTTGGCTGTGGGGTCTGCCTGGTTTCATGGCGGGGGGTGATAGTGTTATCCCTCCTGCCTGATCTGGTGGTAGCAGCACTACCCCTTCTAGTTGATCTCGTGTTTGTTTCTCTCAGTGGAGAGTTGCTTTCTCCTCCTGAACTGTCGGAACCGAGCGTTTCTGAGGTTGGAACCACCATTGCGAAGTTGTAGATTGGGCTTTTCTACTCTTCCCCTCCTTCTAGCACCAAATTGTTTCTGTCCAAGACAGCAACAGTGTATGTGGTGGTGGGTACTTGGTGGAATCGTGGCTCCCAAACGTCCTTCGTGGTGGTGGTTACCTGCAAAACAAGGTGAAACCTCGGGGGTGGTTCCGAGGATCGCCTCTCCGATGCCTAAGTCAGTCCAAGTTGAGCACAAGATCTCTAGTAGAGAGAAAACGAGTATCGAGTGCAAGTATTTTGTGAGTGTTTGATTAAAAGTACCTTACCCATGCATGGGCATGGGTATTTATATAAGACATGGACTTGAAACTGACCTAGTAAAGTGAGTGGGCCTCTTTGGAAGTGGGCCAAGGTGGAACGAGGCCTTCATTAAACTCCAGCCTAGAGGTTATGTCCGGAGCGGTCTGCCTGAGGAGGTCTGCTCTGCTCCAGGCGCTCTGACGTGGAGTGGTAGGACCAGTGGTCTGCTGCCAGCTGGAGGTCTGCTGGGCAGACCCCATACAGGCTTGTTGATAGGCCACTTCTTCTTGACTATGGTCATTATCATTGTGTGCATTGGTGCGTTTGGTCTATTTGACGTGTCACTTTGCCTACTTTTTGTTACGTGAATCACAGGGTTACTTGTATTATTATCGCAAATTTCAGTGTGCAATACGACCCATGATGCGGAAAATGTTTGAATGACTCTTAGGGTTGGTAACCCTTAATATACATATAGAATAAACTGATATATAAGAGCATATAATTGGAGAGAGATCATTATCAAAAAAAATTAGTGCATTTTTTACCAATCACAATTAAAAAATGAAAGGGTTACCAACCCTTAGGGTCACCCTATCATTATCCCCCATGATGCTCATGATACACATGTTTCAAAACACAGGTAAAACTCGATCTTATCAAAAGAAATAGATGCGCAATGAACAACTTGTCAAAAGTAATCTACAAATGTATGGATAACGAAAAAACATCTAGTTTGAGATAATGAACAAAGGCACATGGAATGAACTTCAGTTTAACATCAACGAACAAAGTCACACGGAATAAATTCAAAAACAAATAAATGAACATAAAAAACTTTTGGGCAGGACTTTTTCAATAAAACTCAATTTAAAAAAAGTCTTGTTCCAATTGACTTTGCTTTATGTTCTTTACAACTATTATTATATACCTAGGTGTACTATGAGCATGGTACACCGGGGGGTATTTTCTTTATTTCCGCGCTTTATTTCAATTGCACGCGCCAAGCCGCTAACTTCCCTTCACTATTACAAACTTTATATTTCTCTCTCCTCTCTCAGTTATTTTTAGAGCCCGGGAAATTCAAAAGAAAAGCTTCCATCTCTCTCCTCTGGCTTCCTCCTCTGTATGTTTCATTTCACCATTTTTTCTCTTCTCAATTACTCGGTTCTCTCTCGTTTTTTCATTTTTGCATCCTTTTTCCTTAAAAAATAATTGTTCATTCTGTTGTTGTGTTGTCGAATTTTGCGCTTTTGTTTATAAACTGTTGAAGAATCTGAAGATATTCAGAATAAATTTACATTGAAGACTGCAGTTGACTTCTATTGCGATAAATTTCTTAAAAAACACAGCGAGGATAGTGATACTTGAGAGATCATTGTTGAAAGAAGTATTCATCGTTTTTACATTTCTCAATTTCTTATTCTCTCTCATTCTCTCTCCTTTTGTTCATCGTTTCATCATTTTCTTTGAAAATTATTTGCTCAATATTGAAAGATTTGCTCCTTTATGCAAATCATACTTCCTCCGTTTTTTTATTAGTTGTAACACTTTTGATTTCACGGACTCCTAAATAATTTTTGGAGAGGAAAAAGATAGAGAGAAAAGAAGAAGGGGACCCATGTGATAGGAGAGAGATAGAGAGAAAGATTTAGTTAAAAAGAAAGTGACACAACTAATTCCAAACTTCCTTATATGGAAAGTGCCACATTTAAAAAATAACGGAGGAAGTAGAAGATTATCTGGCTCAGTGATTTTTCCTATTTAACGTTTTTATTTTCCTAATGAATACAAATTAATTCTGCTCAACTGGTGTTTATTCGCTCAAGACTGAAAGATTTGCTCATTTGAACAACTGAGCAGAATGAAATTGATTTAGAGGAAAAATAATGCTCATTACCTCATATAAGCATTTTAAACGAACATAAATAATTTGCCTAGTTGGAAAAATTCTGCTCATCCCTTCAAACGAGCATCTTTTACTTTCTTCAAAACTATAAGTTTTTGCTTATTTTCACAAATGGGCATTTTATTTTCCCTCATGACAAACTTTCGCTCATTTTCCCTCGTTACAAATTAATGCTATCATTTCCCAAATGAGCAGTTGTTTAGCAGATCATTAGTGAAATAATTACTCATCCAAAGAAAAGAGCCTTTTTTTGCTTCAAAGGAAAAATTAATTTTGCTTATTTAAAAAATGAGCGGCTGTTATGGGTACTGACATTCTTCATTCAAAGAAATGATTGCTCATTTTCATTATTCTCATGACAAACTATTTTGCTCATTTGCTCCATTGATTTTGCTAACATCAACTACAAGTATGCACCGAAAAAAGACCTCCTCATGAGCAAGCAATAGTTAAATGAGCAATCAAAATGAGCAGATATTCTTCTAATTTTCATGTCATCCAAACCGTTATTTTTCATATCATCAAGCAGTAGCTCATCTTCATAAAATAATCGGTTATGTGAAATCGGTCCACCAGTTCATGAAATAAATAGAAACAGTAATGAATTACCTTGATTTTGTTGTTCAATTGATAATACAAATGGTATTATTTCTGCCAATTTTAAAGCTTCAAAATTTCAGTTTTTAATTACCCGAAATTATCCCAAATAATTCAAATACATCCAACAAATTTCTTAATTTGTTGTATGAATTTTTCGAAATCACCGTGATTTGTAAATAATCAGACATGAACTGTCGGAATTCTTTTTTTTTGAACAACAACGTCTTTCTGCGTTTTTGGGATGAACAGAGTATGAAGTTCATGTTTTGTCTCTTTTATGCCGGCAAATTACGAGTGTGCCCCTGAAGTTGTTGTTTATTATGAGAATGCCACAGGGTGTGTCATGAGCATGGTACACCCGGGTGTATGATGCATGATCTCTATGTTCTTTTACACAAAACCTATGCTCATTATGGTTATTCAATAGAGTTTTTTGTCAGAAACAACCTTTTATAATCACTTTTTTGCGAAAAACAACCTCTAAATTTTTTTTTTGCAACTTACAACCTAAAACCAATTTTTTTTTGCCAAATGAAACCTTTTTTGAATTTCCGTTATTGACCGTTAACTATAGACCATTGACCGTTACTTACCACCCCGACACCACCACTACGTACCCCACCCGAAACCACCACCCCCCACCCTAAACCACCCCAAAACCATCCTACCCACCCGAAACCACCCCAGAACCACCCCACCCCCATCCGAAACCACCCTAGAACCACCCACCATACCTAAAACCACTACTACCCCACCCGAAACCACCCCCAAAATCAGCCCAGCCCACCCGAAACCACCCCACCTAAACCACCCCCCGAAACCACCCCTCGAAACCGCCCCCACCGAAACCAGTCCAACCCACCACTTTGATAACGGTCAATGGTCTATAGTTAACGGTCAATGACGGAAATTAGAAAAAGGTTTCATTTCGCAAAAAAATTTTGGTTTTAGGTTGTAATTTGCAAAAAAAATTAAAAGGTTGTTTTTCGCAAAAAAGTGATTATAAAAGGTTGTTTCTGACAAAAAACTTTATTCAATATGTTTATCTATTGATATCAAATGTACTTATAAAATCAATCCAATTTCAAAAAGTTTTTGTTCCAACTAATTTTGGCACTTTTACATAAGGAAAAATTATCGGGAATAAGTCAACCTTTTCGCGGTCTTATTTTAATAAGTTAAACTTTGAATAATCCTGTAATAAGTTAACCTTTTAAGGGTATCTGCTTTTAACAAGTCAAAACCATTTACAAACACAGGAAATGGTTAGGGATGGAAAGTAGAAGAAAAGAAGGAACACATAAATAATAAATTAAAATTTAAGAAAAGCCTCACGTATTACCGGTTGAATAATTTATAAGTCATTTGAATTGTTAAAAGTTTAAGTAATATCAAAGTTAACTTATTCCAGGATTATCTAAAGTTTGACTTATTAAAAGAAAAACAAGAAAAGATTGACTTATTCTTGACAAATTTTCCTTTACATAATGCACGTTCTTTATGATTATTCAAAATGTTCCTTTATAGATATTAACGTACATTATAAATTAACTCAAATACATAATTTCAAAATAAAAACTTGTTAATTCCAACTAAATTTGACATATGTTCTTTTAGTTAATCTTAATGTTCATTATGGTTATTCAAGATATTCATTTTTTTGATATTAAATGTACATTATAAAATCAACTCAACTTCAAAAAAAAAATTCCCAATTAACTTTGATATATTTTCTTCTATATAACTTTAATGTTCGTAAAATTTATTCAAGATGCACTGTATATTGGGTATTTTTAGAGTTTCACGATTCTACGTCCATGTATAGTTCATCTTTCATCATTTAGTCATTATCTTGGGGTCCATCCAAATCAAAATTAGCAAATATTAACATTTATGCTCATTTCATGTATAGTTTTTGCCTTTCGGTCTTCATCATATAGTCAATGTACATTTGAGTCACACATATGAACAATGATGGTGATCAGATGAACAATTATACATTAACTAAAAAATCAAAATTGTAAAAAATATTGCCAAATTAAATGAAAAATTATCCAAATAAAATAAACGAGACCAATACAACAAAATTAGCAAATATTATTATAAGTAACATCACTCATATCTTGCATGAATACTTTCAAAAATATTACTCTACAATACATTAGATTCATGGTGAACATCGGTCCAAATTAAAAGAACATCGTTAATAATTTCAATGAACAAGAATGTAGTTATATACTAATTGAAACAAATGAACATACTATAACATTATAATATATCAAATTAACAATATTTAAAAGAACAATCTACTGGATTTAAATTTCAATTAAAGCCAAAAAAAAGAACAAAATGAACTTTCCAAGAAACATTTACATTTGTTGCCAATGAACATTAGAATCATACACATGAACATTGATAATAATCAGATAAACATATATGCACGTAAAATAAAAACTAAAACACCTAATATTATCAAAGAAAATGAACATTCATTTAAATGAAATGAACATTACCAAATATTACATGTACATCCATGCAAAAAGAAAAAGAACAGCATTAATATTTTGAACGAACATTTCCAAAGAAAATATTACTCAAATATACATCAGATATATAGTGAACATCAATACAAATAAAACAAACATCGGTAATATGTTCAATTAACATTTCCAAACAATGTTATGATATAATTGAAACGAATTCTAGATCTACTGAAACAAAGAACTCAAAAACAACATTACCATTCCCACATATATTGTTACCATTCAAATTTGCTTTGTTATTGGGTTGAGGTTGAAATTCAAAATATTATTTTTTGGTTTAAATACGAATTTTTGAGTGAAGATGATGATGAATAGATGTAGGACATTTACCAAAATAAGTTGGATGTGGAAAGTTAACTTGAAATTCGATTTTTTATTTAATGAAAACGATGAATAGAAGTGGATTTTGGAAAGAAAATTGAGAGTTCTCAGACAGAAAATGGAATGAGGAAAAAATTGCGTAAAGAAATTCAAAATGTCTTAATTAAAATGGAGGAGAACCATTTTTCCATGTTCATTTCGTGTTCATTGATGATGAGAGACAAACGAAATTTTTTAGTTTTTTTGTGTTCATCCTGCGGAGGATGCGCATCATAGATCCCTGTGCACGATATACCAATAGTATCATTGTAGGTCGAATATGGTATCCGTTCGGAGTTCCTGCTTACGAGGTCGTGTGAAATGCAATCAGTCTTAGGTCAAGTGCGGTTGAGGTTCAAATCTCGACATCTCGTTTGAACTCGGGGACTGGATTTGACGATATGTCAAATCAGGTCGCATTGGGTGATCATTTGTAGGGCTCAATCAAATTTGATCGTTGTTAGTTTCTCGACAATTTACTAGGTACAATCATTTTTGACACCTTTAGTCATGCACATGATTTGATCTTTTAGGAACTAAGAGTTGCTCTTCGAGGACGTTCACAACATCCAAGAAACATGTACTATAGTGTTCCAAACCTTTAACAAAAATCAAATTTGAGAGAGCAAGATTGGGACTCAAGACTAAAGGTTATAACTGTTGTGAGCTACCACGATTTATATTGATCGAAACCCCCATTCTGAAATTAATTGACTCTGGATGAGATGATTAAGTAAGTTAGAGGATTGCACGTACTTCCTCCGTTTCTTTTTAATTGCAACAAACTCAAGTGGGTGGACTCCTAGGCAAATTTTGGTGTGCGTATGAAAGGGATGGAGAGAGAAAGTGGGGCATGTGATAAGGAGAGAGATAGAGAAAAATGACTTGTAAAAAGAAAAGAAAAACATTTGTGGCAATTAATTTGATATTTCTATTTTTGGCAAATGTTGCAATTAAAAAGAAACGGAGGAAGTATATTCTAAAAATAACATTGATATCATTTTGTGACAAAAAAATTGAAGGCTTAATTTACAAACATAGGTCAAATTGTCCGACTCATACCAAATATCTCCAGCAACATATTCACATAAAAATCTAGCTTTGGTAGCGAAAACATGTTAATATTAAACTTGACTCGACTTGTTCCAAACGTATGGCAACTACAGGACACTAAATTTCTAACATTACATGATAGTTGACAACAGTAATCAACAGCTATTTTAACCTAATATGTGGTTCATGACTCTAAGAAAGCCAACCAAGATAGTTCCATATCAACCTAGTTCTGGCAGGACTATAAGTATGCCAACCTTGACATATATAGTTCAATATCAACCTAATTTATGGAGCTTTAAGTAGGCCATCCTTGGCTCAAGAAAATGCAAAGAGTACTTCAGCATCAACCTCTAGTTTCAGTATCGAAAAGAGAGGGGAAAAAATCACCATGGTTGCCTCTTCCGCCCTTAGACCTGCCATATTCCCCACCAAAGCATGCATATGCAAGATGACTCTGACAAGCGAAACTCAATCAATGAGAAGAAAAACTGCAGCCAATTCTGTGGAAGCCGGCCAAAGGTTAACTGAAAAAGGATACAGTAAAATCCTGTGCACTTCTCCCGTAACAGAAAGTTCTGTTATCGGCGATTTGCTCTTCGCAGTTGAGTTTCACCAGCTTATATATGCTTCCGTAAAGCTTTTCGCAGCATTTGACTTATAATTGTGCATCATTATCATTAACATTAACATTCTTTCATTTCAGCATGAACATCAGCTCCAATCATGTGTGGAGAAAATTAAGAAGAAAATGGGAAACAAATCATGGAACAATGATGGAGTTAAGGAGTTGATCATGATTGACGCCATTCAACGATTAGGCCTTGAGTATTACTTTCGTGACGACATTCATGTCGTGCTTGAAAGGCATTACGAACATTTTGTCAGAAAGATAGAAGTTGGTTCTAATCTTCATGATGATGCTCTGCGATTTCGGCTGTTGAGACAGGCAGGATACAATGTGTCTGCAGGTAAGCAGGTTAACTTATATAATGCCATACCCAGACCAGTTAATAGCTGCATTTCTAATATGTTTCCAAAATAACAGTTAATCTGATCAAGTGCCCAAATTCACCGATTCTTTAATGAATGAAACAGATATCTTCAATGAATTCAAAGAAAAAGATATAAATTTCAGCCAAGAACTTCGAGGGGACACAAGAGGACTGATGAGTCTATTTGAAGCATCCCAGCTGAGCATTCCAGGGGATCATATACTGGACGAGGCTGGTGAGTTTTGTGCCCAACTCCTGAAAACCACCATGGCGAATGTTGGAGTACAATCTGAGGCGAGATTAATAGAAAAATCACTAAGCAATCCATATCACAAAAGCCTGCCAAGACTTACGACCAAGAACGAAGTTCACGATATTGAAATTTCTCTAGAGATTCTTCATGATTGCTATGGTATGAATGACTGGGTGAAGGAGGTAAAAAATCTAGCAAAAATTGATGTTAGGAACGCTCAAATCACCCACAAAAATGAGATAACTCAGGTTTCCAGGTAAGTTTTGTAAGTAATTCCCCTGAATGAACAGAATGCTGCATCAGGATTGAAGAACTGAGTAAGTTTCTGCTGTATTCTTATCAGATGGTGGAAAGAACTTGGCTTGACTAATAAGTTGAAACATGCAAGAAACCAACCGGAAAAATGGCATATGTGGTCCCTGGTTGTTCTCCCAGGTCCAAATATGGCAGAGTTAAGAACAGAACTCACAAAATCGATATCGTTTATCTATATCATCGACGATATCTTTGACGTCTATGGGACACTCGAGGAGCTCACACTCTTCACTGAAGCTGTCAATAGATGGGACTACACCGACATTAAAGGGTTACCAAACTACATGATTATGTGCCTAAAGGCACTCTATGACACTACAAATGAGATAAGCGAAAGAATTTACCTTACACATGGATGGAACCCCAAAGATTATTTAAAGAAAGCGGTAAGTACATCAAAAAACTGAATTAACCTACTGTAAATAGAAAGTTCGGATAAAAAAGGAACTAATCAATAAAGGCATAAATGAATGGTGTTTTCATTGTTTCAGTGGGCAGAATTATGTGATGCTTTCCTAGTGGAAGCAAGATGGTTTGCTTCCGGACTGTTACCTACAACTGAGGAGTATTTGAAGAATGGAATAGTTAGTTCTGGAGTCTATGTTGTCTGTGCAAACGTCTTTTCTCTATTAGGTGAAGCTGTAAATAACAGAAGTTCATATCTCTTAAGCAGCCATTCTGACATTGTATCCTCAGCATCCAAAATACTTCGTCTTTGGGATGATCTAGGGACTTCTAAGGTATGCATTTGACCTTAGTCCTATATGCAATAACATTTCTAATGGTTGAAAGTTTTAAACCTTACCATATAAGAAACTCAAATCCTAAATGAAGATACACACAAAATAAAAGAAAAAAGAAACACTGTGATTGATGTAATTATATGCAGCATGTTACAAAAGTGGTGAGGAAAAGTCTTCACTATGTGTCGCAGACTAATTCTGCACTGTATTGGGATACCTTGTTCTGTAGGATGAGAATCAAGATGGACATGATGGGTCATTTATAGCTTGCTACATGAACCAACATGAAGACAGCTCAGCTGATGATGGGCGAAAATATGTGCTTCAGATGATATCAGATGCGTGGAAGTGCCTCAATCAGGAGTGCCTGTCTCCCACTCCTTTTTCTGCAGATTTTAGGACAGCTCTCCTTAATTTAGCAAGGATGGTTCCAGTTATGTATAGCTATGATGTGAATCATAGCCTTCCAAGCCTTGAGAAATACATGATCTCAATGCTTCATGAGTAACCAAGTACATAAAAGCTATTAGGTTATGGTGGAAGATGCAACTAGCATTCCAACAATACTGAGGATAACAGCAAGCGTGAAGGTCTATCGTTAGCAAAAAAGTGTTGCCACTTCTTATTCTACAAATTAACAGATAGTAATGACGTAGTTATATTATTACAGTGTTTAGTGTTATGTGTTGTGCAATTGAGAATTTGCAATCTACTATTTATACATGTGCCTGTTAGCAATGCAGTTGGCTCCTCAGAAGACTGTTCATTTTGACACTAGCTCTTGAATGTAAAGCTTGGTCACTACCCACCATGGAATACAATTGACATGTGTAAAATATAGCAAGATATTGATCATTTCGATATACAAGTTAAACAACAACAACAACAACTAAACCTTATTCCCAAAGTGATTTGGGGTCTGCTAACATGAATTGTCAACTGAAACCGTTGCAAAAGGAGATGGCATCGACAAGAGTGATAAAAAGTTTTTAAAAGGGTTTAAGTTTTAAGAATTTTTCAATAAGTTTTTGAAAACAAGGTTTATACCAAAAAGTTTTAAAAAAAGTTTTCAACAAAAGGTTTTAAAACCAACACAAATGAGAAAAACAAATAAATGCAGTAATCACACCCTTTCTTCCACATGGATACTGCCCCTCCACCCACTTCTATCCAACGCCATGCTTTCCTCAATCCGAAGTGGCCTCATATCACTTTCAGTTACCTTCATCCAAGTCATCTTAAGACTTCCCCTACCCCTTACAATTTGATTACTCCTCTACTCTTCAATTCTTCTCACCGGTGCATCACCTAATCTCCTTTTCACATGACCAAACCATCTTAACCGATTCTCCCTCATCTTCTCTTCGATGGATGCAACTCCAATTTTTTTCCAAATCACTTCATTTCTTAAACGGTCATTCCTTGTGTGACCACACATCGACCGCAACATACGCATCTCCGTCAAATTCATCTTATGAACGTGGGATTGTTTCACCGCCCAACATTCGGTGTCATATAACAAAGCAGGCCTAATTGTTGTACGGTAGAACTTTCCCTTCAATCTTTTGGGAATGCCGGAATCACAAAGGAACCCGGTGGCGCTTTTCCACTTTAACCAATCCGTGTTAATTCTATGAGCCACGTCTCCATCCAGTTCTCCATCCTTTTGGAGAATGGATCCAAGGTAACGGAAGACCTTCGATCCTTGAACCACTTTGCTATCCAAAATGACCGCCCCTGCCTCGCTGCATGTAACCCCACTGAACTTGCACTCCATATACTCCGTCTTACTTCTGCTCAATCTAAAACCATGGGCTTGTAATGTATGCCTCCACAATTCCAACTTACTCTCAACACCTTCCTTTGTCTCATCAATCAACACAATATCATCCACAAACATCATACACCACGGTATATCATCTTGAATTGACCTAGTTAGTTCGTCCATGATTAGCGCAAAGAGAAAGGGGCTAAGTGCAGAACCTTGATGCACTCCGATCGTAATAGGGAATTTTTCTGCCCTCCCCACCGTAGTCCGCACACTCGTAGTTGCCCCTTCATACATATCCTTGATGATATCTATATATTTTTGTTGAACACCTTTCTTTGCCGACGCCCACCAAAGTATTTCTCTCGATACTCTATCATATGCCTTCTCCAAATCAATGAAAACCATATGTAGATCCTTCTTCCTATCACGATAATGTTCAATTGTCTGTCCATGAGGTGGATGGCCTCTATAGTCGATCTTCCTGGCATAAATCCAAATTGGTTCTAAGATATCTTCACATGTTTCCTAAGTCTTTGCTCAATCACTCGTTCCCAGCGTTTCATCGTAAGACTCATTAGTTTGATTCCTCGGTAGTTTGTACAATCTTGTACATCGCCTTTGTTCTTATACAAAGGAATCAAAGTACTCTTCCTCCACTCTATTGGCATTTTGTTGTGTCTTCAAATCATGTTGAAGAATGTTGTCAGTCATTCGATTCCTCTCCCCCTAAACACCTCAAAATTTCGATATACAAGTTCCCAAAAGATAATTTTTTCTAGGGGTACTTTGAGACTCCCACATGATAATATCCTCGCCCTTTATTTTCATTTATTTAGAAACATACTTGTTTTGACAAAAAGGATATGCAACGTAAAAGATATTCCTTCACGACTGGAAAAAAGTGCAACTCAAAGCCCACTTATCTCATAAACCATACAGCGGTTACCTGAGAATGGTTCGAGCAAGCCCACAAGTCCAGTGGACCAATCTTGGAATAAACTGGTTTAGTACAAACTTACCTAATGTTCATGTCATTGTTCATCTGTATGATGGTATACTTGGGCGTGTACATTTTCAATATAATTAAACATTTTTTTTAGGTGTAGGGAAGTCTGTAACTCACTGCAACTTCGATGATATCAAAATACGTGTTGAAATTCCTGCATGCTGTCTATCTGGCGCTTTGAACAACTATGCGGGGTCTTGTTATTAGGTGGGTACTATATAAGCTCTCTAATCTCCCTCTCCCTCATTATGTTGTAATTTTTGTAATCTTTGAACTTGCGGACGTAACACGCATTGTTACTTGTTAGCAAAACCACGTCAACGTTTTCTTCTTTTCCGTTCTTATTTATTTGCTTGTCGATTTTTTTTATAACAACACAAGTGAACCGCAACTCGGTCACTAAAAAGTTGCCTTGAAGTTTTCATTCAAAAAAGAAAAAAAAAATCAACTTCTTGGAGAAGGCTGAGGTCAAAGTCCACATGAACACGAAGAAATCCAATTCAAGGCTTCCTTCGAGAGCAAAGATTTATTCAAGCCAAGCCCATAGTCTAGTGTACACTTGGGTAATGGCTGGGGTCAGGTCTCGATTGAATGTGGAGGAAAAAAATTAAAGACAATAAAAAGAGGATGATATGCTTTATCGGACGTGCTTTCCTTATTCCGTTTTTTGCTTGTTTGATCGTAAATCCTTATTTTCGTTAGTAGGATGCTATATTATGATTTCCTGATGAAAAAAAAATTGTTTCTGAAGATAAAATTATAAAGTTTCCTAAATATTTATTTTCTACATCTAAATTAGAGTTTAGAATATCTTCTACTTAAAATTCTTATTCTCTATATAAAGGGGGTTTGGGTTACTCAATTTCAAGAAAAAGAAAAAGTGAGCCAAATTTGGCGAGTACCTAGTTGAGAGAGATTGCTAAGAGTTGTTGCTAATAAATTTAGCAAATTATGTACTGAGCTTTTTCCGTAGTTGATTAGTAAGGGATATTTCTATTACAAAGTATTTGGCCTTTTTTATTCTCCAAGTGTACATCTTTAATTTGTTTCATTGTTCTCATCGTTTTTGTTTTACTTCTTCTATAACTTACAAGTACCACATTGGGAATAAACTGACCTACAATTTGCACATACTAACCCAATCCCCAAGCCTATGCTCAGCTGAATTTCTACTTGGCCTTGCACCTTGTTGAAGGTCACTTGAATTGAACCTACTATGTAGGTTGCATGGAAGTCTATGTCATTACATTGGACTTCTCTCTTAAAATAACCATCAAGAGTAGTGTTGTATTCACTATTTTGATGATGACAACTAATGTTTTTAAACTATAGGTTTATTTGTATATAAATTGTTTTTAATAGTTAATTTGCTTCACTTATAATCTTCTATATTTTATAGCTTGTAGAGATATGGTTAAACAGTGTTAACCAAATCAAGTTATAAATTTGAAGATTATATGTCACTCAAAATTATTATATTATTTGCTTAACAAATCTAGAAAAAACATGGGAATTTTGAATAAAAATATTTCTCTTGCTATTAGATAGGAGTAGTTGCTTGATTGTTGGATGTAGGTTGAAGAAGTCATGCCTAAATAAAAGGAACGACAGCAACTGATGTGCATGCCACTCCAACAGATCAATTAGTTGCTAGATTCTAAGGGGACTTGCAACCAACATGCGGATCATGGGCTTAGTTGCAAATATCATGGGGATATGGAAACTAAATGTGGGATTTGAAGCCTACAATCAAGCACAAGGATAACTGACCCCACTGACTTGAAGAGCAAGAATAGGAAGCTGCCAAACTGCCTATATAAAGGGCCAAGACTGCTCGAAAAAATACAAGACTTTCCCGCACAATTGAGGGCACAAAAGTACATTACACACTGAGAGTTTTTGTTCTTTTACTCCTCTTCATAGAAAATTTATTTGCAATTGTTTTGAGTATTGGGTCAGTGAAAATAATTGGGAAACTTTTGTAATCAAGAGGAAGAGAAGACTTCTAGTAAAGTCAAGAAAGAAAGTCACTTGTTCACGAGACAGAGTGACTAGGAACTGGTTCCTAGAGGAACTAAGTGAGGATTTATAATAAGTTGTACTAAGTTGTCAACTCCGTTATAAATAAGATAATAAGAGAAGGCAGGGTTTCTTCCCATTGAAATTGCGAAGTTCACCTTGTGAGTTAAACTCTTGTGTCCTCTCTCTTTTAGGTAATTTCTCTTTTGTTTCTTTTAGAGTTTTTAATATTCCGCAAAAATAGCTTAAAAATCCCCTGCAACTACAATTCACCCCCCTCTTGTAGTTGATCTAGTGTTCATACTAGACTAACAAGTAGGGAGAGAATTAGAGATATTAATTTGGTTAAAGAATAAGCTACTAAAATTCATTGTTATGAAATACTAATGGACCAAAACCATTCATCAAAAGTCCAAACATTGGCCAAGTCCACAACTGAGTTCTCATCAAATACACCAAAAATTACCAAAGTCTTAAATATAATTGATTAGACGTGACTTTTGCTCAAAAAGAAATTACCAACACGAAAAATCAAAAATACTCCAGGGGTTAGTAAGTAGTTGAAACCTACATAACAAAATTTAAGCAAGACTTCATATAGAATAATGTTGCTAAGGCAAGCATAATGAAGCAATTGAAAGTCAAACATCCTACGCAATAGCATTTTAGTACCAGTTATGCAAGTAAAATGCCACCAGAAACAAAAAATGAGCTCTATACTCACAAATTGATACATAAGCTGCCAATATCCAACGCGAACGTTTCTGTTCTCAGTTCTTCTCAGTGTTATCTGAAGGCAGTACCAAGACATATTGAACATAGCTATTAGACTTTCCTAGCTTTACTAGTTCTTCAGCTTCTTCCATCATTGACTGTTTCACCAACCCATTAACAACAAGCTGTAATAGAGCCTCGTCAACTACAAACTGCCGCTTAAACATCTTCTTACACAACTCAAATGCCAAACCAAAATCACCACAATCACAAAACTTCGCAACAACAGTAGAAAAAGTAATGCTATTCGGAGTAGCACCGGATTCTACCAACACATTATACCACCTTTTTGCTTCTTCAACATCTCCTTGATCACAACATCCCTTAATCAACACATTAAAAGTACTAACATCCGGTTTCAACCCATCACTCTCCAATCTTTCAAGCAAAGCAACCGCCTTTTCAACCTCCCCTTCATTAACCAACCCTTGCATCTTCAAATTATAACTTCGAGTATTCCTCCCCACATTCAACTCATCCATCATACCCCATATTTCCTCACCCCCCTCAAACCCCTTCTCCCTATAAAACCCATCAAGCAACGTATTCATCGTAACCACACTCGGGCTCAAACCCTTCTCAATCATCTCATCCACCATCAACAACCCATCATCAACCGAACCCGTCTCACAATAAGCATGAATAACAATATTATAACTAACAACATCACATTTCATTAATAATTCATCTGGGACTTCCCTAAAAAGCTTAAACAATTCATCAAACCTCTTAGCTTCCAACCCCGCCTTCAAAACAGCATTGAAAGATTTAACAGTTCTAGGACAATTTAACTTGGGCATTTCGTCGAACACCTTGCGGGCATGATCAAACATGCCCGCTTTTGAGTACAAACTAATGAGGCGTAGTGCAAATCCTTCATGGGTTATATCTTGAAACTCTTTGTGAGATTCAAGAATGTCTTCAATTAGATTGTAACGCTTAGCAATGGCGAGGCGTGAAATGGTGAAGTCATAGATGTTATGGCGGTTGCGGAACTTGGTGGAATTAATTGCAGCTTGTTTGAACTTTTTTGCAAGTAATTCGAGGTTGGATTCTTCAGCAAGTTCTTTGATTGAAATGGGTTTGATCTGTAATGGTGTAGTTGCAGCTGGTACTACTGGTATTTTGTGGGTTTTTAGTATCTTGCGAAGATGAGCACAGGTGTTCGACATTTTTATTTTTTTTTGGGGAGTTGAAGATTGATGTAGCTCTTTTCAAAGTGACCTTGGCTATAGGTTGAACGGTTGAAGTCTTATTATGGATTAGCTTATGAAGTACTATTTGCAATGAAAATGCCAACACTACCCTTTCAAAATTTAAACCTACATGTGACTTGTGAGATGTGAAATGTGATTATGTGATAGGTGACATAATTTTATTTTACAAATAAATATTTAGGGCATGTTCATTTCAGTTTAATTTCAGTTCACTTCAGTTCAACTCTAATCAGTTCAGCTCCAATCAATTCGGCTCTAATCAGTTCAGTTCAGTTCAGCTCCAATCAGTTCAGTTCAGTTCAGCTCCATTCTTTTGTAACCATTTTGTTAAATATCACTATGTTGGTCTAATTTCTTTTACTAATTGCTCTTATTATTATTATTATATTATTATTATTATTATTTATTTTTATATCATTATTATTGAGTATTATTATTATTATTATCTGTTTATTATTTTTTTAATATAGCTTTATTCATTATCATTACTATTATCATTAGGGAGGAACATGGTTTAGGTTAAAAGCACAAATAAACACGCGTTTTCAGCCCATAATCCAATCAAATCACGTTAAAATGGTTTATGATGTAATTTTGCACGGTCCGATCCAATCATTATTTTATTACTAAATTAAATATATAAATAAATCTAATTTTTAAAATATTAATATTAATTTAGTTCTTAGATATTATTATTATTTATAATCATCAACAGGTATTAATATATTAATACAAAGACTATAAAATAATTTTTATTAATTATCATTATAATCATTAATCATTATTATTATTAATCTATGTTTTTTTGGTGCTAATGAGGGGAACAAACCCCGAAAGGAAAGCGAAAAAAAATTAAAATAAAAAAATTAACTAGCTACTAAACGTGGCATAGCCACTCCTCGAATGTCTTCATTAATCAGTCTTTGTAGCTCCAATGACGGGCTTGCCATAACAGTGATTTTGTTGGCTTGTTCCACTCCCTTGTTTGCTAACCAGTCCGCAACCCGATTGCCCTCTCTATAGCAGTGATGGATGTGG
The DNA here is from genome assembly GCA_947645195.1 of Patellifolia procumbens. Lineage (NCBI taxonomy): Eukaryota > Viridiplantae > Streptophyta > Magnoliopsida > Caryophyllales > Amaranthaceae > Patellifolia > Patellifolia procumbens. The sequence continues at coordinate 921,327 of CANSGD010001250.1, read as the reverse complement.
ACCTCCCATGAGTCTTTTTGTATCTTCTCCCTGCAGTAGTTGATGATATGGCAGCATTCTCCGCCCACTTCGGAATCATCTTTCAAAAGTTGAACACAAGCAATGTTATCCATTTGGAGCATAAGTTTTTCAACAGCCAACTCCATTGCCATATCTAGACCCCTTGCAGCTGCCATGAGTTCAGCCCTAAAGGCAGAATAGACCCCAAAATGTGCTGTAAAGGCATGAATGAAGGTCCCTTGGTGATCCCGAATTATACCACCTCCTCCTGCAATACCGGGTGTACCTTTGGCAGCTCCATCAGTGTTCAACGCATATCATCTCTGATCTGGAAAACGCCATTTTATAAGCATTTCAGTTTTTTGTCTGGGTGGATTCTGATACAGACTATACTCCTCTGAGAAGGCTCGCCTAATTTCCAAGAATCGAACATGGAGAAACAAGTTTGTATCATAAGGTAACTCGCCACCTCTGTCAAAAATTGCTACATTTCGCCAACGCCAGATCCACCAGCAAGTTGTGGCAAAATATGAATCCCAAAAATCTGGGTAATTCTCACCCTCCGCCTTTAAATTACGTTGCAGCCATGTCTGTAAGTTTCCTTCAAAAAATTGAGTGTGTCGTGTGAGGGAGAAAGTTGTATCCATATTTTTTTTGCTTCAATGCAATCTCTAAGAATGTGGAGTGTTGTTTCTTCATGTGTCTGACATCTTTGGCATTCGGATCTATGGTGAGGTTTCTCCGCATTCTGTTAGCATTTCCCATCAATCTATCATGAGTGGTTATCAAGAGAGAACGTTTCACTCTTTGCTGGACTGGAACGCGCCAAATGAAGTCCCATTTTTTGTCATTTGGGGTATCTTTATCTCGTCTGATTATTTCCATTGCAGATCTAATGGTGAATTTCCCCCTAGAATTGCCTTGCCGATAGAGGAGATCACCTACATTCGGATTAGCAATAATATCTGGCCTCAATTTGTTGTAAAGTCCCTGTAGGTAGAAGGTGAGCAAAGAGTTCCCAGTTCCACCCTACATTATTAATCCAAGCATCTTGTACCCTCATGTTTTCCAACGCTTGAGGAATAGGTTGGATAAGCTGGTCTCGAAGGGGATGATGATTCACCAGTTTTGATCCCAGAAGGATGTTGTGGCTCCATTACCCACTGCTATTTGAGCACCTTCACAAAGTACTCGTGCATTTTCTACTATACCACGCCATGCATTTGACATATTTGCCTTTGGGGTAAACATGTTGATGTCGCAACGCCCTTGACAGTATTTAGCTCGTACAACACGAGACCAAAGAGATGAAGGTTCCGTAAGAAGACGACATCCCAATTTAGTCAAAAAGGCGGCATTAGCTTGCCTCATGGATCGAAATCCCAAACCTCCTTTGTCTTTCGGTTGCTGCAGTTGTTCCCAGGAGATAATGTGGATTTTGCGTTGGTCTTCATTACCACCCGAGATGAATCTCTTTGTTTTTTTATCTATATTATCACAGATCACACGTGGAATCTCCGTTGTTTGCATTGTGTAATAAGCTAAGGTGGACATGGTGGACTTTGCCAATGTGACCTTACCCGCAAGAGATAGGTGTTTTGTCTTCCACCCCGTCAACCTTCGGTCCACTTTTTCACATAAATGCGCAAAATTATCCCTTGTAACTCTACTGGATAATGTTGGCATTCCAAGATAAAAACCAAGGTCCTCTGTAGCATCAATTTGGAGTACAGAGGCTATAGCCGTTACTTCTTCTAGTTGAACATTCTTTGAGAATAAAGTTCTGGATTTTGAGAAGCTAACCTTCTGCCCAGAGGCATTGCAGAAGCGTTCTAGGCATTGTCGGATTGTGGCAGCTTGGTCCAATGAAGCTTCGGCAAAAAGGACAATATCATCGGCAAAGAACAGGTTTGAGAGGCTTGGTCCATTACGACTCACTGTTATTGGTTTCAAACACCCGTCAATAAGTGTCTCTTCAATGACTTGATTGAGTCTCTCCATGCACATTACAAAGAGGTAAGGTGACAGAGGATCGCCTTGTCCTCCCCGAGAAGGTCTAAAGGACTTCGTCAGCTCACCATTCCACAAAACCCGTATAGACGGAGACGTGGCACACTCCATTATAATATCAATAAGCAGCAGCGGGAAGTTAATTTGTAGGAGCGTGTCATGGATGAATGACCACCTAAGTCGATCGTAAGCTTTTTCAAAGTCTATCTTTATTGCCATGTAACCTTAGCGCCTTGTTTTTGTTTCATGGTAAGTAGAACTTCTTGCCTGATCACAATATTATCCGTGATTTGACGTCCCGGAACAAAACTTGTTTGTGTGTAGGAGATCAAATTTGGAAGGAATGGCTTGATATGGTTGACGATCGCTTTTGTAATGATTTTGTAAGTGACGTTGCATAAGCTAATCGGCCGAAATTGTGAGGGGATCTCTGGACTGTCTATTTTGGGAATGAGAACCAGGAATGTATCATTGCAATTTTCTGGCACACCTTTTCCTTCAAGCACTCGGAGTGTTTGGTCATAAACCTTCTCCGCAACAATGTCCCAATTTTTTTGGTAGAAAAGCGCTTGAAAACCGTCAGGACCCGGGGCTTTCAAAGCCCCCATATGGTGGATTACATTATCAATCTCACATCGAGTGAAGGGTCTCGATAATTTCCTCCAGTCCTCAAGTGGAAATTCTGCCTGGAAAGAGGTATATTGGTAGATCATTTGTCACTTCATTGCCTTCTTCAGTGAAGAGCTCTTTGAAGTATTTAACCACTATCTGTTGCACTTCTTCTTTGTCATGGGTCCAATCATCATCACTAATTCTTATGACTGCAATTTTATTCTTCCAGCGCCTCACCACAGTACTAAGATGAAAAAAAGAAGTATTTTTGTCCCCATGTTGCATCCACTGAACTTGGGATTTTTGGTACCAAAGGAGTTCTTCTTGTTCTAGAGTTTCATCTAATTCGCGCCTCAGTTTCGATTCCAATTTTAATAGAACAAGGTTCTTTGGATTCCCGCAATGCGATTCATTTAAGATTTTTTCTTACGAAAAATATTTCCAAAGGTTACCTTGTTCCACTCTTGTAAATCCTGAGACAGTTTATTTAATGATGAAACTAGAGGAGAATCATTATTCCATTTTTGAATGAAAAAATCTCTAAAATTTTCATGCACCATCCAAGCGGCTTGAAAACGAAACGGGCGGGAAATATTACCTATTGGAGCGAGGCCATTTGGTGATATCAAGAATGGGCAGTGGTCCGACTGGAGTGCTGGTAAGTGTCTCATTTTAGCATTATCGAACCGCATACCCCACGCCCCGTTGCACAGAGCTCGATCAAGTCTCGCACTACTTCTTGTTTCTGGTGAATTACCTCTAGCCCAAGTGTGAGAAGGGCCTGAAAATTCTACCTCTAAAAGCTCCATATCTTCAATCCAATGATTGAATCTTGCATTCGTTATGTAGGAGTCAGCACTAGTAAAGTTACGTTCCCAATTATATCTTGTGTCATTGAAGTCCCCGGCTAAAAGCCAAGGTTTGTTGTGAGTCTGTGCAAAGTCATGAAGAGGTTTCCAAAGATCCTGTCTTTTTGCCGCGTCCGGGCTAGCATAGATAGCCGAGAAGTACCAAGGAGTTTCTCCATTGCAAGTAATCTCCATGATGATATGTTGGTTGTGTTGATCAAGAGTAGTAATAGTCACCTCTTGTGTCTTCCAGTAGACCCAAATCCCCCCACTAAAACCATGAGCGTCAACCCTCGTGTGACCATTATAGCCAAGTATACGGGCTACATTCTGAGCATGATCTCCACCCATATGAGTCTCCACAAGAGTAAGGACATTCGGATGATGAATGTGCAACATCTCACGAAGGACAACAAGGAAAGCACGGTTCCCTGCCCCTTGGACATTCCAAATCATACAAGTGATTGGATTTGAGTTTGGAGAAAGATTCGGGTATCGGTCTTCCATTAACAAAGGAATAGATGGCGGCGAGTCCAAATAGGCATCCACAATTAATCTTAACATATGATTAATATTATTGGGGATTAGCATTGTCACCACCAATTCCGGTGGCTCGTGCGTCAGTTCCATCCATGTTTGGAATCGAACTTCTAACATGTGTGACAAGGGGTTCACAATTCCCATGTATGGAACTTCCATCTCTCTCCTTACACATAGAGTTTTTTCCGGGGGGATTTTCAATAGTATAGGTGAGGGGGGTGGATGAGACATGGCTGCAGGTGTAGATTTGTGAATTTTTTTGGTCAGTAGAGGTAGACTGAATGCTTGCTTCTGTGAGTGGCTTGTTGGGACAAACTTGGGATTGGATTGGAAGATAACTATGGAATTTTCTTTGCCTAATTCAGTGGAAATTGTAATTGGAGTGGGGATAGCATTCAAGTCCACGTTCAGGTCTTAGAGAGGGCTTCTTTGGGTGGGCTTTGATGGTATCTTTTGGTTAATCATTGATTTTGCTACCCATACAGATTTTTTGCCTGATTGATGATCATCTTTTCCAATTTGAAAAGATTTTCCTTCGTTATCTAAGGAAACAAATTTCTGAGTATTATCTCCTAATTCAATTGTTTCATATTGACTCAAGTCATTTGACTTGGTTTTCCCTGAGGTGTGATCTTTATCTTGCATGATATCTTGCTCTTGTATTACAGTTGTTTCCCTATTTTGCTCTAATTACTCATCTTGACCGGAATCCAGTACTTCCTCCGTTTTTTATTAAATGTGACACTTTCTATATAAGGAAGTTTGGAATTAATTGTGACACTTTCTTTTTTAGGCAAATCTTTCTCTCTATCTCTCTCCTATCACATGGGTCCTCTTTTTTCTTTCTCTCTATCTCTTTCCTCTCCAAAAATTGTCTAGGAGTCCGTGAAATTAAAAGTGTCACAACTAATAAAAAACGGAGGAAGTATATGGAATCGAGATCCTACTCCCTGATTTTGTGCATTACCATTTTCTTTGCCCTTGTTCTTTTGCTGATTTTGAGCAATACCATATTTGTTAAGCACGTTTTTCTCTGGTTTGGATTCGGGTCGAGTTTTTCAGTTCTCGGGTTGCGCCTACGGATTGGTTTTTTCGCAAGCATCCAAGAACCAAAATCTTCCACATTTTCTGATTTGTTCTGGCAAAACTCATTTGTTTTCTGGTTGTTTATGGCAACATCACCATCAGCTAAATCCAAATTACCAATGTGTTGGGAAGTGCATTCTCCATCTTTGTGTCCAATTTTTCCGCATTGATAGCAGATCATCCTAATTCCTTCATATTGAATTCGCCATATTTTCCCGTTTAGCCAAAATTTCGAGAGAAGTGGTTATGAGAAATCAATTATTTCGACGCTCAGCCTAGCGAATTGACCTCTTTATGCTGTGGCTGTTGTTTTATCGACTTTAATCACTTACCCTATTTTTGAACCTACTTTTCTCAAGAAATTGACATTGAAGTATTCAACAGGTAGGTTAGGAATCCTTACCCAGGCTGTCAGGATGCGTATCAGAGCTTCTTCTAGAATGAAATTTGGTACCCATTTACAGATTGTGAGATAATGCTGGTCGATCATCCAGGGGCCTTGGGTAAGAACAAAATTGTAGTCATCCATTGCCGTGAATCTTGCTATGTAGAAATCACAGCCAATGTCAGTGAGAGCGAGTTCGCCTTTATTATTCCATTTTTTATTCAATTTTTTCATAAGACCCATATAACCAATTTTTCCATCAAACATCTTAATGATTAGAGAAGAATTCCAAGGAGAGCGTATTTGTTTTTTCTCCTCTTTGGTAAGGAGGATGGCTGGGCATTTTTGGTTATTAATGAATTCCTCAGGGGCCATATCATCGTCAGATGGATCATTCATCCTCCAAATTGAAATCATCAAATTGGTGTTCCTGGCTTGATTGGCCGAAACCTGGTTATTTAGGTTGCCGCCTCTCACCAGATCTCTAAACGAGGATGATAAAATGTGACCATTTTGATTGGGATGAGGTTGGTGAAATGGCTTAGCTTGTTGTTATTGATGTGCAGAAGGAGGTGGGTCGCCATTCCCGTCTTCCTCCATCAGCTCATCTTGTTTCTGGAAAATCAAGTGATTAATTTTGCGTTTGGATTTCTTCGTGGCTCTTTCCTGTTGATCAGTGGTTGCTGGTTGTGGATTTGGAGGGAGTGCCTCCATTAGATAGTGAGAGAATTTTTACTTTAGAGAGCGTTTATCGCTAGAGCTATTACTTGAATATATTTTGAATTTATTATTAATCTATGATTATTAATATTATTTATTTATAATTATCATTTAAAAATATCCAAAATACAATTATTATTATTCATTATTATTACCTATCATCATAATTATTATTTAATATTCATATTATTATTTAAATATTATTTATATATTAATTCAATTCAATTCAATTCAGTTCAGTTCAACTCCAATCAGTTCAGTTCAGTTCAGTTATTTTCAGTATGGTGTTTATGTAATTGGTACTCTATTCGTTCTCATTTGATGTTACCATTTAGAATTTGGGGGGAACCAACATAAATTAAGGTGGATAAGAATCTTTTTAATTTTATATGATATAAAGTGAATTTTTGTACCTTTTTACTTTTGAAAAGGTAAGAGAGAGAAAGAAAAGTGGGTGAGAGAAATAAATGATTCTAAAGTGGGTCATGTGTAAGACAAAAAATTAAAAAAAATGTACTTCTTCCATATCAAATTAGATGCTACACTTTTTTTGGGACTCCAATGCATTTTTTTGATGTAAGAGGGATAGAGAGGAAAAGTCATGTGGTAGTAGGAGAGAGATAGTGAGAAGGAAAAGCCAAATAAAGAAGTATAGCATCTAATAAGAAATTTCCTTATTTGGAAAGTGTAGCAACTAAAAAAACGGAAAAATAGTAAATATTTGGTTGTTGAGGGGTAAGATAGGCAAATAAATATTTTTAAAATAGAAAAGATACAAAGTGGGAAGAACTTTTAGAAACATCACAAAAAGGAAAATGTAAACATCAAATGGGAACAGAACGAGGGAGTATAATATATAGTGTGTTTGTGTATCTTCTAAAACTTATAGTGTTGCTTCAATCTTAACAAACTTAGGGTCTGTTCTTCGCTTATTTTCAGTTTAATTTAGTTCAGCTTAATTTAATTCAATTCATTCAGTTTAACTCTTGACAATACGTTTACTCTCACATAACACTATTCGATTCAGTACAGCTCAGCTATATATGTTATGTCGAAGAGAACATGCTCTTAATTGATATAAACAATAAATACTAAAAGATAAACACCATATATTTATCACTATAAACACTAAACAATTTTTTTTAAAAAAAGAACCCTAAACAAACTATAGGTGTTTCCTACTTTCCTTTTATACTTTTCATAATCTTTATTTCTTTTCTCGCTTTCAATAACTAGTCTATTTTCATGCATAATTTTAAATGTTTTCGCACGCGTCGCATGCAGTCCAAGCTAGTTATACATAATGGGAACTACCCTTGCTAAATTTAGACAAGCCACCTTAAAATCTTTTGAGAATGGAGAAATAGGGGACATATATTCCTTATTGAGACACTTCCATGCATCTGCAATCATCCAACTAACATGTCGTCTCGCACTCTCGGATGAGCTACTTTTATGTTCTTTCATGTAGCAACCTATGAAGGAACCATCATTTCCACCTGGGCTTCTGTCCTGTAAACATAATACATTGAAGTACATTATATAATCAATGGGGAGAGAACTTGTTTTAGTTTGTTTTTCATGCAATCAAAGTATCGACTTTTTAGTATTGGTATTTGTTAAAATTTACAAGTAATGTTATAAGCGAAATCTCATCATTTCAATGCAACAAAATGGTAATGCATCTTCATCCATTACGATTATTAAGGGGGTGTTCAGCAAACGACTATATATGCTTTTGATACTATGACCTTTGCATTGACATAAAATTACATACAGATTCATTAGAGTTATCATCATGTATTATCCAATTAGGGAAAGAAGTAAACCGTATGGACTCCTGCATCATTCCATAAGCGAAGAATTATAGCGGTAGAAGATATAATGGAAGGAAGCCTCTTCAACTCTTCCAAACTCTTGTTGTTGATTCCTTGACCAAATAGAAAAAATGCGTGCGCCAAAACTACATGGGTTCCCGAACTAATAATCCCGTTGTTCAAATATTCCTTGGAGCTTGGCAAGTAGTTTGAATCTCTCCATTTTGATTCAACAAGGTACGCGTTACATTGTTCTGCCCACTGCATTAGATTTGACATTTTCATATTTCAATATAAACTAGTAATGTAATGTTTAAATATTGTTAAAAGTAATATCGCCTTGATGATGGTCGATATATCAATATGTGCATGTAGCACGATAACTTACCAATTTTTGTAAACATTCTAATGGGTCCCATCCATGTTTTGTTTCAATTTTGAAACAGAACTTTTTTCGTAGTCTCAAGTAGAGCTTTGAAGCACAATTCCATGTAGTCTGGTAAAATCATAGTATCATTGTATTCCCATCTGTACACAATATCCAAAATTTGTATGTCAATATATGATGCATGACGCACTCCCTGTCCGTAACTATACTTCACATTAAAAAAAATTAAAGGTCACATTTGATGGGTATAAAAAACCGTTGTAATATTAAGGAAAAATTGTATATTACCACCTTTTGGTTAACAGATTTTGTATATTACCACCTTGACTTTTTTTTTTTAAATTACCACCTTTTGTTTCATTTTCTTCACAATCTCCCACCAGTTAACGGATTCTGTCAATTAATTCGTTTGGTGGGGCCCACTTCTGGTTTACTTTACCATTTTCCTCATTTCCCCCTTTCCTCTTTACTCTTCTAAACCTAATTTCCCCAATTTCACTGCATTGGCTTCCTTTACCTCCATTTTTCCTTCAATCATTTACCTCCATCCTCTCTCTCCTCCACGAAGCAACTCTCTCTCCTCCACGAAGATTCTCTGTGTCTTCTGGTCATCGTTTCAGACGAAATCAGTGGGCCACAAAGAAGGTTCGTTGTCGAAGACGAAGGACGAAAATCTCCCTGCTTTGCAATCTGGTGTACATTGATTGAAGGGCAATTGAGGTAAACCTAAGAATTTTTTTAATTGCTTTGTTAACTGGGCTACTTAGTTGTGATAGTTGTTTAGTTTATTAAAAAAAACGAATTGAGAATATGTATAATTGGCAATGTTGCATCTTCATTTTTGTAGTTGCTTGGTTAATGTGATTGGTAGCTGAATTTAATTTTGCTCTATTTCAGTATGTGTCCAAGAATAATTGATATGAGGGTTTATGTGGGAGGGAAGTTTGTTGAAAAACCCCACAAAGGGAGGAAGATGGCTGTGTATGAAGGGGGAATAATTTATTTGAAATGTCAGAATTATGTACATACATTAACTGTTAAAAAACTTTGGAATATAGTAGAAGATGGTTTTAAGGCTGACAACAAACTTCCCCCACCAAGCTTTAAAATATGGTTTAAGGAAAAGGGAAAAACAATGCTACATGGGAGAGTTGAAATTGTGGATGAGAGTGCAATAAAAAAGTGGTTGTTGACTGAAGATGACTTTGGGCTTTTGGATATTTATTGCACTATGGAAGAGAGGCCATTAATAGCCAACTTAGGGCAGAAATTTAGGTCCAAATATCCTCAAGTATTGGGGTCCTCTTCTCAGCCAACTCCTCTTACCCAAGAAAGCCAATCTGCTGCACCTATTCACCCCATTTATAAAGTGAAGCTTGAATTCAAAAACCCTACACAAAAAACAGTTGCATCTTCTTCCTCCCACAAACTGCCAACATTAAAGAAGCCTGATGCAGATGCATTTGTGATAAGCAAGGAAGTGTGGGAAAAGGAGTGCAATGAGGTGTTAAAGAGAAAAACTGAAATTGAAAGTGTTGTTGTGAATGAAGTTGAAGCAACACAAGCATCTCAGATAAGTCCACCATGTGCTGGTAATGTAATTAAAAAAAGAACTACACCTAGGGTTAAACATGTTGCTAGAAAAGGTGGTTTGAAGGATAAAAAAAGAGGAATGCAGAGTTGAGGAAAAAAAAAGGTGCAAGAAAACAGCTTGATTTTGAGGATGAGGATGATTTGCAGTCAAAAAGTTCAGCATCAGACAACTCTGAGCTTGACATCCATTGGGAGGCAGGTGAGGAGGATGTTGATTTGAGAAATACACTTGATGAGGAGGAGCTTTTCATTCAAACAAAGCCTCAGGACAGATCTGCTACTGTGCTTAGGGAGGTTGAAGGGAGTTTGGCTGACAAAAACAAGAACCAGATACAGTTGGACAAAGAGTTAGTGAGTGAGGGAATCAACAAAGAGAAGGAGGTTGATGCTGATTCAGATGATCTGAGGAGTTTGGCTAGCTCAGATGAAGAAGTTGACAACTTCACCTTCTTCAACTCTGATGTGGACTTCAAAAAATCCATCAAACTGAGTGTTGGCCTCAAGTTCAACTCACCTGATACACTGAGGAAGGCTCTACAGTGGCATGCAATAGAGCATAGGTATGACTACTATTACTTGCATAATGACAAACATAGGGTTTCTGTTTATTGTAGATACAAATGTGACTGTTCTTGGGATAAAAAGAAATGTAGAATTGTAGGTTGCAAGTGTTTGAAAGTAGGAAATTTGAAGTGTGCATTTAGGATACATGCTAGGAAACTACCAAACTGTGAACATTGGCAGATTAGGACTTTGAATCTTGAACATAAGTGTGTGAGGATGGTGGTTAATTCTAAAGTTACAAGTGAGTATTTATGTGAAAAATACTTAGAAGAATGGAGGGCAAATCCAAACTGGTCATTGAAAGCTTTTATTAGGAAGGTTTTTTTAGACCTAGGTGTTGAAATATCTTACACAAGAGCATGGCTAGCAAGGGCTAGGGTGAAGCTCATCATCTATGGAAATGCAGCAGAGCAATATGCTAGGGTATGGGACTATGTTGCTGCAGTGAAGAAGTACAACAAAGGTTCTAGTGCAGTTGTTAGTGTGAGTGGTTTAGGCAACCCTGAACCTCCCCTATTTTTGAGAATGTATATCTGTTTGGAGGCATGTAAACAAGGGTTCAAAAGGGGTTGTAGGCCCTTAATAGGAGTTGATGGTTGTCATTTGAAGGGTGCATACCCTGGGCAGTGTCTAGTGGCAGTTGGGAAGGATGGAAACAACAACATTTTCCCTTTTGCCTGGGCTGTGGTTGAAGTGGAGAATACTGAGACATGGTGCTGGTTCATAGAGCTTCTTATGAGAGATCTTGGTGGAGATCAACAGGGGGTGGGTCTCACATTTATGTCAGATAGACAAAAGGTATTGTTTTAAATCTTTTCAAATTGATTTGTTGGTTGTAAATGCTATTTGAATTTAGGTTAACTTTTTTTCCCCTTTTGCAGGGTCTTCTTGATGCATTTAGGACAATTGTTCCAAAAGCAGAAACAAGATATTGTGCAAGACACATATGGGCAAATTTCAAGTTACAGTTCAGTGGCAGCATCTTCAAGGAGTTGTTTTGGGCTGCTGCAAGAGCCAATACTACTGTATGTTTTTTCCCTATCTCTTTTTCTTATCTTATTTTCATATCTTATTGTATGAATGAATATGTATAGCTTATGATATACTTATTTAGTTATTCTGTTTTTTCCTTGTTAGCATGATTTTGAGGTTGCAATGGAAAGTATCAAGTTCCTTAATGAGAAAGCTTGTGATTACTTGGATAATATTCCACCTCAGCATTGGTCTAGGCATGCCTTTTCAACTACTTGCAAGTCTAATATGTTATTGAACAATTTATGTGAGACTTTCAATGCAGTTATTAAGGATGCTAGAGATAAGCCAATCCTAACACAAATGGAATGGATGAGGAGATACATAATGGGGAGGAATTATGACAAGTGGGAGGGTGTACAAAAATATGAGGGTAGGGTAATGCCATACATTAAGAAAGTGTTTGATGGTTATGAAAGTGAGGCAAGGAATTGTATTGTGAGGATTTCTAGGAGGAATATTTATGAGGTGGAACACAAGGGAGATCAATGTGTTGTTAACCTGTTAGAACACACTTGTAGTTGCTACCAGTGGGACCTCACAGGTATACCCTGCCTTCATGCTTATAGGAGTATATTGGAGCAAAGGGGTGATGCTGATACTTATGTTCATCAAGTGTACACTAGAGCTACCTACTGTAGGGCATATGAGCCTGCAATTTCACCCATGCCTGGAGTGAAACATTGGGAGAAGACTGACTTGCCCCAACCACTGCCACCAGCTGCAAGAAAGATGCCAGGAAGGCCTAAAACCCACAAAAGAAAGAAAGAGCAAGGTGAAGATGAAACAACAAAACCTAAGAGATTGAAAAAGACAATAAGCTGTGGAAAATGTGGTCAAACTGGGCACAATAAGACCAAATGCAACAATGCAGTGGTGAGTAAAGCTTCAAAAGGTAAAGGTGGGAGGCCTCCAAAGCAAGACAGTTGGGTGGTTGATCAGAGGGCAAAGAAAGCTGCAATAGTACTTAAGAAGGTAATTATTTTGTTGTTTATAAATACTTTGAAATTTCCAAGTATACTTGTGTGCTGAACTTTGATGGTTGTATTTGTATAGTGTCAAGTAAGTGCAGCAGCAGGCCTATCTTCCACACAAGCCTCTTGCAGCCAAGCAGCTTCATCAGTTTCTCAAGCTAAGGATAAGGGAAAGTCAAAACAGAATCAACCTCCTCCAAAATCAAAGTTGCCAGTCAAACCCAAGAAGAAAAAGAGCATTAGTGAATTAGTTTAGGAATTGGAAGGCATGGCATGATTTTAATGTATTTTGGGATATTTTAGAGGTAGATCAACTAATGTTGTAATGATTTACAATACACTAGGTAATTTGTTGGCTCTTAGCCAAGTATTTTGTGTTTTGACAATCAAATTTAGAGCTTTAATGTTTAATACATTGCAATTGAAACAAGTTTGTCCATTGATATCGGAAGGAATGCATTACAATCTAGTTGCAAAATACAAAATGTGGATAACTTCATCCATTTCTAACTTTAGGTGTTGAAACACCAACAAACCTAAACTAAATTACCTAGCCTAGAACATAAAGATTACTAATGCAATCATACAGAATCCAACAGCAATAACAGTGCCTATAGGAGTCCATCTATATGCATTTTTCTTCTTCACAGCCTTCACTTTGTGTTTGTTGTAGTCACACCTTCTGTTACCTTGCATATCGCTCATCTGATTCTTCAATGTCTGATTTTCAACCTCCAGTATTTTCTTCTGCATTAGCAAATGATTAATCACTTTCCTTTGCCATTCCTCCATGCTCTCATCAACCCACCTAAAAAATTGACAACCCCTCTCCTCTGTTTCAGGGTCATAAAACTTGCAGGCTATAAATCTTCTTCCCGGGTTTTTTTCAGTCCACGATTGTCTTCTAGCAACTGGCAAACCACAGTGGCACTTCATGCACTTCATTGCTTGATATCCAAATTAAGAGCAAAAAAAATGTCATCAGGTTTAATTAATCTAAATAAAGCAATAAGCCATAATTTTCGTATCTAGGTATGGTAACCCCTAATTTAATTCAACAACTTAAACCCTAGATCATTTGAATAAAAAAACCCTAATTTTCGTACAAAAAACCCTAATTTTTGAAACATTCAATCTTAAACAATTGCACTTACCTTCTTCAACTTCTTTTGCTCCAAAGTGGATCGAATTCTAGTTGTCTCTTACTCTTTATTTGTTGATTTGAAGAAGGAGAACTAAATCTGATTTGAAGAAGAATTGGGGAAATTAGGTTTAGAAGAGTAAAGAGGAAAGGGGGAAATGAGGAAAATGGTAAAGTAAACCAGAAGTGGGCCCCACCAAACGAATTAATTGACAGAATCCGTTAACTGGTGGGAGATTGTGAAGAAAATGAAACAAAAGGTGGTAATTTAAAAAAAAAAAAGTCAAGGTGGTAATATACAAAATCTGTTAACCAAAAGGTGGTAATATACAATTTTTCCTAATATTAATACTCAAAGATTATGAATTAACGAGCGTAAAAGTCAAAAGTGTGATAAACATAAGTTAGATTATATGCCTACCTATTGATCGCTTCTGTGAATAGGCAAAGCTCATCGTACCTCGCACGACTATCATCAAAAATGTCGTCGATGATGTAAATAAATGATAATCCCTCCGTCCCCCAAAGGATTGCCCATTTCCTTTGGGCACAAAATTTAAGGAGTGATGTTGATGTGGGGCTTAGTTTTCATATTATAATGGAAAAGTAAGGTAGTGAGTATTTTTTAGAATTGTTTATTAAGAGAGAGAGTGTGGGGTCAAATACTTTTTGTAAGGAAAATAATATTATAGTAGGTGGGTCATGTCCAAATAAGGAAATGGGAAATGTAATTGGGACAAACATAAATGAAAAAATGGGAAATCCTTTGGGAGACGGAGGGAGTACTACTTTAGCAAGCTCTAATCTTTCTTCTGACATGTTCGGCCCCGGAAAAATTCCCAGAGACCATGTTGGGACACATTGTCCATGTGTATTTTGATGATGACAAACACAATTAGTTGATCTAACATGTTTGGTGAAGTTTTGTTGCAGATGCCTAGACGAAGTCTCGAAGAAACTCTTGTCAAAAGCTTTAGACTAAGGACATTTGTAAAAATGTGTGTTTGTAAATAACAGATCAAAGTGCTAAGGTGTAATATTAGAGATTGTAGATATTTTACTTGAGATAGTAAAATAAATGCAATCTATAATATAACACTACAATCTATAATATAACACCTAAATAAAACGATTTGCGAAAACAGAAAAAAAAAAGGAAAATCGTTTTTTGAAAAAAATTATTTTAAAAAATCTGGAATATATTTTTTCGGAAAAGATAAGTTTTGGAATAAAAGGTTTTTAGAAATCTCTGATTTTAAAGAAAAGAATCTGTCTATAAAAATCAGCCCTAATACTATTAGGAAACAAATATCTTAAAGAAGATAAAATCTTCTTTAAAAGATAATTGCTTGCTTAAGTTTAGGAAACTATCAAGTGGACAATTCTATCTTTGTAAAGCTTAAAAACTGATTTTGAAAACGTGAGCCTTGACAAAGAATAAAAAGATCAGAAAATATAAAAGATACGGATTTTCCAGAGAGCATTTTTCGGAAACATATCTTTGACATCTCTGAGATCAGCACTGAGATCTGTGACAGAAAAACACATATTTAAGCTCGATAAATACCTCTAAACTGCTTAACTAAGAAGCACACAAAAAAGAGGATTCAAACCTTTCTGTAATTTCATCTTTTATAGAGAGTGTTAAGTTGAGTTTCTAAGGGAATTAGACTTAATTAGGCAACACTTAGAGTTAAGTGTTGGGGGGCACTACTAGGGTTAGTAGTGAGGGAATCAAGTTGTATCAAGAGTTTGGTATTTTGTGATTCAATTAATAAAAGAAAAGGTAGGGTGGACGTAGATCTCAGAGGTGAGATTGAACCACGGTAAAATTGCTTGTCTCGTCTCTTTATTACTGCCTTTCTATTTAATTAACAATATTCATATACGCAACTCAAAAGCTCAGAGAAGGTCTCTGAGATCTCTAAAGAAAGTTCGATAAAATTCAGAAAATACCACACTCAATTCAAACCCCCCTTCTTGAGTGTCTCCTTGTGATCCAACAATTGGTATCAGAGCCTAATATTCTTGTAAGGTTAATCCCTAGAGAATAGCTAGCATGAATTCACAAGATGACTCTCAAAGAAGACACTCAAAGTGCCCGGTTTTCAATGGAGAAGATTATGGATGGTGGAAGGCTAGGATGAGGATTTACATCCAAGGGTCGGATTATGAATGCTGGAAAATCATAAGAAAAGGACCCATCCTCATCCAAGTCAAAAATAATGAGGGAAAGTTGGTTGACAAAGACGAAGACGACTACGATTCAACCGACTATGCAAAGGCCGAGAAGAACTTTAAAGCTATGAATATTCTCCAATATGGAATTGGACCTGATGAATACTCAAGGATCTCTGCTTGCTCAACGGCAAAGGAAATATGGGATACTCTCGAGTTAGCCCACGAAGGCACAAATGAGGTAAAACAATCTCGCATTGATTTGTTAGTTCAACAATATGAATTGTTTACCATGGATAAAGATGAATCAATAAATGAAATGTTTACTCGCTTTACTATCATCACAAATGAATTGCGTTCTCTTGGAAAAATTTATTCGTCAGAAGAATTGGTTAGGAAAGTGTTAAGAAGTTTGACAAATCGTTGGCTACCAAAAATAACTGCTATACAAGAAGCCAAGGACTTGTCGAAACTTCCCCTAGAACAATTAATTGGTTCTTTAATGACTCATGAACTTGTTCTAGATGCTAAAAATCCTACACCAAAGAGCAAAGGTCTAGCATTAAAAACTGAATTAGAAAGTGATGATAGTGATAGTGATGAAGATGTTACTTTTCTTACTAGGAGATTCAAAAAATTTCTTAAAAAGAACAAAAATAGTAATCCTAGCAAGAATGCGAATTTCAAAGGTAAGAGTACTACATCTAACTATAAGAAAAGTGCTACTAACTCTGGATGTTTTAAGTGTGGAGAATATAGCCACAGGATCAAGGAATGTCCCTTGTGGGAAAATGAGAAACCCAAAGATAAAAGAGAACAATCAAAAGGGAGTTCAAGAAGGCCATGGTAGCAGCCGTATGGGGAGAATCCGAGTCTGATGAGGAACAGTCAGAGGCACTGAGCCAAGAGGCAAAACTTTGCCTAAATGCAACTGAAGGATCTCAGAGAAGGTCTCAGAGCCTAGATGACTCGCATCTATGTCTTATGGCGAAAACACCCACCTCCCAAGATGAGGAGGACAATGCAGAGGTAAATCTCACTTCTTTGAAATCTAAGATACCTCTATTATCCAAAAACAAACTAATTGCTTTGCTTAGTAATGTAATTGACGATTGTCAAGAAATGCGTGATGAATTTATAAACATGAAAAAAGATTTGAAAAACATCACTAAGCAAAAAATTGGGTTGGAATTTGAATATAAAGAATTGATGGATGATAACAAGGACTTGGTCAAAAGAAATAAAGAAATGGACAAAATGATAAATGACCAAGTCGTTGAGATAAGTGCGCTAAAATATGAAAAAGCTCTTGCTAAAGAAATTGTAAACGGCACTGTGCCCTATACTGAGCTTGAGGCAAAGAATCTTGACTTTGAAAAACAAATAAACGTTTTGAGCCTTGAACTACTGGAACTGAAAAATGAAAAGGAAAACCCTAGGGTCGACCCTATAAATGAAGGACAAGGTACAAAACTTTGTGAAGATTTTGAAAAAGCCAAACATGACTTAAACACCCTAAATGACAAAAATGAAAACTTGAAAGCAACAATTGAGTCTTTGAAGGTGCAACTGCAGAAGTCAAAAATTGCCACACCTGGTAGTAATATCCTAGACCATATGATCTCTCAAACAAAGAATCGAAACAGACATGGTTTAGGATATACTGACCAGAAGCTCAGTACAGGTCTCAGAGCTAAAAATTGTGAAAGAGACTTTCGAAAGCGAAAATATGTTGATCTTCCTGAATATTTGATTTGCTACTTCTGTGCAAAGAATGGACATCTCATGAATGACTGTAATGCAAAGAAAAAACATGTTGAGAAGAATGCAAAGTATGTAAATCAAATATGGGTTAGAAAGGATCTCTTAGATGCTCAAAGAAAGAAGAAGGGACCCAAGCAAGTTTGGGTTCCTAAAACTAACAAGTGATCTTTTTGCAGGTGAAAGTGAGAGAAAGCAGCCTATTATCCTCCACATTAGCTGCTTAAGACCTATGATTAGTGAAAATTCAATTCCTCTCACTTGTAGCCTTACCATGGAGGGTGTGTTACATTTGGCAACAATAAAAAAAGGGTGAATTTATTGGCTTTGAGATATATTTCTAGCAATTGATTTGTGTTATATGCCTTATCTTCTCTCATAGATGTGTAGAATCGGAGTCTATAATATTTATCCATGTGAAAATTTGTGAAAGAGTCTTTTAATTGTGATTTAGGACTCGCAAGGTCTAATGATGATGTCCTGATGTCTTGATTCTAAGTTGCCAAAGTATTAAGCTAAATGATCCTAAGTTGCTGAACTATTGAGCTATGAAATGTTAATTCACTTTGCTATGGCAAGCTTGATCTTTAGCCCGATATTTTGATTTGCTTATTTTGAGTTTGACATTTGGCCTTATTATTTCTTCTTTACTTATTCTTCATTTACTTCCCCATTACATCCTCGTTTTTCATCCCCTATTGCTCCAAACAACAAGTGCTTTTAACCTTGATTCATGATTATGTTCGGGGCAAAGACATTCTGTAAAAATGGTGAAAGAAGATGTCATGAGTTAAGGGGGAACTTGAAGAGGTCGGCAATGAAATTCTATAAGTGAAAGAAAGAAATCAGTGGGGCACAGTACAAGGCACAGTACAAGGCACAATGCAAGGCACAGTGCCATGGACATTTTTTGAAAGAAGATAAGATCACGTTTCACAAGTTAATATTCTTTGCTGGTTCTCATTAATTGACTCCATGATTTCTATATAGTCTACATCTCCTTTAAAAAAAAATGGAAAATAGGAAGGAAAAAAATGAAAAATAAATCCTTCCATGACATCAAAAAAAAAAAAAAAAAAAAAGAGATGAGACAATTCATATTAGAGTTTAATTATGAGATGATGAAAAGAGTTGTGATTACCATGTCTTTGGATTATTGAATATACGAAGCAAAGCTATCTTTGAAGGAAAGAGATTGTCCAGTGGCACAATAACATATACAGTGCCGAAGTGAAGAAAGTTCCAAAATCTATGCGTGATGATGTCAAAAAGGTGAATAAGGTTTGAGCACTTGTTGAGCATATCCCCATTCCAAATAATTCAAGCTTGCTTACCTTATTTCTTTATCCTACCATAATTCTTCACTTTTACCTTATGATCCATAACTTTGAATTGTGAATTGGATTAACTCTTGCTTCATAGTTTCGGATTGTGAGTTGGATTAGTTCTTGCTTCAAAACTTTGGATTGTGAATTGAATCTTGACGTAGCACCAGCATCACTAGATTGATTTTTGCTTGAGCTACTATTTTGCATGGACAATTGACTTCGAACTATGATACTATGGTTTTTTATGCCTCCTTTTTGATAATGCCAAAAGGGGGAAGATTTGGTATATAGCACTATGTTAATGCTAGATGTTCATTCTCATGAAATCGTATCATGTTTGCCAATGTAATATTTGCTTATGTTGAGGGGGAACTATTATGTGTTTGTCATCATCAAAAAGGGGGAATTTGTTGGGACACATTGTCCATGTGTATTTTGATGATGACAAACACAATTAGTTGATCTAACATGTTTGGTGAAGTTTTGTTGCAGATGCCTAGACGAAGTCTCGAAGAAACTCTTGTCAAAAGCTTTAGACTAAGGACATTTGTAAAAATGTGTGTTTGTAAATAACAGATCAAAGTGCTAAGGTGTAATATTAGAGATTGTAGATATTTTACTTGAGATAGTAAAATAAATGCAATCTATAATATAACACTACAATCTATAATATAACACCTAAATAAAACGATTTGCGAAAACAGAAAAAAAAAAAAGGAAAAATCGTTTTTTGAAAAAAATTGTTTTAAAAAATCTGGAATATATTTTTTCGGAAAAGATAAGTTTTGGAATAAAAGGTTTTTAGAAATCTCTGATTTTAAAGAAAAGAATCTGTCTATAAAAATCAGCCCTAATACTATTGGGAAACAAATATCTTAAAGAAGATAAAATCTTCTTTAAAAGATAATTGCTTGCTTAAGTTTAGGAAACTATCAAGTGGACAATTCTATCTTTGTAAAGCTTAAAAACTGATTTTGAAAACGTGAGCCTTGACAAAGAATAAAAAGATCAGAAAATATAAAAGATACGGATTTTCCAGAGAGCATTTTTCGGAAACATATCTTTGACATCTCTGAGATCAGCACTGAGATCTGTGACAGAAAAACACATATTTAAGCTCGATAAATACCTCTAAACTGCTTAACTAAGAAGCACACAAAAAAGAGGATTCAAACCTTTCTGTAATTTCATCTTTTATAGAGAGTGTTAAGTTGAGTTTCTAAGGGAATTAGACTTAATTAGGCAACACTTAGAGTTAAGTGTTGGGGGGCACTACTAGGGTTAGTAGTGAGGGAATCAAGTTGTATCAAGAGTTTGGTATTTTGTGATTCAATTAATAAAAGAAAAGGTAGGGTGGACGTAGATCTCAGAGGTGAGATTGAACCACGGTAAAATTGCTTGTCTCGTCTCTTTATTACTGCCTTTCTATTTAATTAACAATATTCATATACGCAACTCAAAAGCTCAGAGAAGGTCTCTGAGATCTCTAAAGAAAGTTCGATAAAATTCAGAAAATACCACACTCAATTCAAACCCCCCCTTCTTGAGTGTCTCCTTGTGATCCAACAGACCACATACACCACTTGAATGGTTTAATCCTTGCAAAGCTCAAGTTCGTCTCCAATTTAAGTCTTTTTCCCCATCTAGCAAGATTAATAATATTTTCCATCATTAGAGAAATATAAGTCTCATTTAAGTATGTTACAAATATGCATAAGCTCTCTTCTTTGGATTAGTTTGCGCATTTTTGGAATAAAGAATAATAAAAAAAGTGGATAATTGATAATACAAACTAAGTACTTCCTCCGTTTTTTTTTAAATGTGACACTTTCTATTTTAGGAAGTTTTAAATTAAATGTGACACTTTCTTTTTTGGTCAATAAACTCTCTCTATCTCTCTCCTCTCACATGGGTCCCCCTAATTTTTTTCTCTCTATCTCTTTCCTTCCCAAAAATTGCCTAGGAGTCCGTGAATTTAAAAGTGTCACATTTATAAAAAAAACGGAGGAAGTAGTTCGAATTTGGACGAGAAATTTGCACGTAGCCAGAAAAGTGATGCAAGTATATTTTGGGATTCTCGATGACAACAAATTAGCAAAAATAATAAAAGATAACAAACTAGTTAATATATTCAATAAACATCAATCACAGCTAGATGATTTTATGGTGGTTATTTGAAAAGATCACTATAGTCTATAAAGCTCTGACTAAGTTTATATCCTTTAATATAATAGAATTACATTTCTTAATTGGTTATGTCCTTTTTAACAAAAAATGACATTACCATCATCAATCTTTGCTACATGTTTATTGTCGAAATGTTCTATTTTGTTAAAGGACATAACCAATAGTGGGGCTGTGGGGGCGGATGTTTGCAGCTCAACTGGATTAAGATGTATCTTGGCAATTGGGTCCTGATCGAGCCCATATCATTATCAGCCAAAAAGGATTCAATAAATAACGTTAGTTGGATATTGAACTTACATAGAAATATGTTGGATTTCATTTTGACAAGTCATCTGAGCAATTTGATAATCAACTCGTGCTAGTTCTTGAACCTCATCCACCCATTGTTCCACATTGCTGAAATTGTGGAGGAACTTGAAGTAATCATCAAAATCATGAAGGAAGTTTTTGGCAAAAAGTCTTGCTATGTTTATATGGTGAGGATTCCTTAATGTGTTCTCAATTACTCTTGCCTTCGATTGTTCAATAACAATGTCTTTCAAAGAGGCTTTTAGGTATTGCCCACTAAAATCACTAGCTTCACTTAATATTTCTTCTTCGATTGTGCTTAGCTGAGCTGACTCGAACAAATTCAATGATTCTTTCACGTCCTTGCAAAGTTCATGCTTGAATTTCCCATCACTTCCCTTGAATTTGTTAAAAATATCTGTTTGACTTAGTAAAATGATATATCATGTTTGAGAAAATTCTTGTATTAGTATAGTAGTATTACAAATTTCATATAATTGTTTTAAAACGAGGGTGACTATTATATTTCGAATGTTACTCCCTCTGTCCATTTTTGTTTGCTCTATGTTTCATTTTATGATGTGGCATTGTAAATGTTTTGTTGTTTATTTATGGATAAATCGCATCTTACCACCTAGACTTTTCACGTTTTTAGAAACTCCCGCCTTAATGATCTTTTATAAAAAATTTCACCTATTATTTTCAATTTTATTAAAAGCTCCCACCACTTAACGGTTTTTGTCAAATTTCATCAACAAAACCGTTAAGTGGGTCCCGCATATA
Source organism: Patellifolia procumbens (assembly GCA_947645195.1). Taxonomy (NCBI): domain Eukaryota; kingdom Viridiplantae; phylum Streptophyta; class Magnoliopsida; order Caryophyllales; family Amaranthaceae; genus Patellifolia; species Patellifolia procumbens. Next base: position 899,092 of record CANSGD010001250.1, on the reverse strand, counting down.
CATTTTGTTAACAAAATCGAACTTGAAATAGTTGCAAGTCTTTCCAAGTAGTTATAATTCATTCCAATTTTGCTCTGAATTTATTGAGATTTTGCCCTTAAATTGATTAAATTGACTTCGATTTCAGCATAAATTAATAATAAAATGCATATGTGAGACCCATTTAACGATTTTGTTAACGAAATTTAACAAAAACTGTTAAGTGGTGGGAATTTTTTTTAAAAATGAGGATGATAGATGAAAATTTAAAAGAAAATTTTCATTAAGGTAGGAGTTTTTATACACGTGAAAAGTTTAGGTGGTTTTGAACAAATCATCCTTTATTTATATGCAAACATTTTGCTTTCTATCTCTTTGATCTTTTCCAATGTTGGAGTCTACAACGACCCAAAAACTTTTAATCACTTTTAATCAAAAGTTTCGAACAGCTCCAACAGGAAAACCGGAAAGAGATGAAATCAGAAATGCTTTTAATTCTCGCAATATCTTAATGTAAGGTAGCCATATGCCTCATTAAGACATGGTCATCATGCTTAAGGTTGATATATGACAACCAACTAATATTACTACTCAGGCAACTAAAGCTACAAATACCTTAGAATAAATGATAAACAAGAATCCGAATGTGACTTGAACCAAACAAGAAAATTACCTCCTATACTAATGCTTTAAATATCAGAATCAACATGACCTGAAATCGACACAACCAAACAATATATACCCATAAGGATAAACAATTTGACCTAACTTAAATCCAACTTAACTCAAATCATATCTAAAGGGTACCTTGACCAATCATGACATAATCCGAATGTGAATGAAAACTCGAAATAAATTTAATATCACCCATAGTTAGGAGAACGTGATAGATACGAGTTCCTAATATTTCATGGCTCAACCACTTACCAAGGTTAACAAAATTTATGAAAGAAATAACTTAGCAAGAAGCAAATATATGGGTAATATATATAAATAACCAGCTTACCAGCAGGTACGTGATACCGGTGTTGTCTCAATAACCTAAAACTAAGAGCAACCTCGTAAACTTTACCATCACCTTCTATCAAGGTATAGAATTGCGCACGTAGCTTTTCTAAGGTAGCATCTATTTCATCCCGAAAGTAATCTTCAAGACCTAATCGCTGGATGACATCTACCATTATTAGTTCCTCCAATTCAACGTAATCTCTTGCTTTGCTTGTCATTATCCCCCTAATCTTCCGCACTCCTTGCTCAAGTTGACATTCCTGAAATATAACATATCCCAAAGGCATGAATTATACACATTAACGTACTGTTTAGTAATTATAATAATGTTATGGAACTTGTATTTTATTTCCTCAGTTCCTGAAAACCACTATATTTTATTCACGATAAGTTTATTATAAGAAAAATGATAAAAACAACAGCTATATATAAGAAACTAAAAAGTTAGATATTGAACATTAAATTAACATTAATTAAAAGTGTTTAAAGCGTGATTTTGACATAGTTTTCCAATCGACCCCGCTTGGAAATTTACCTTATTCTTGCATTTACTACTATGATATTGAGATTCTATTTGAATAAGTTATTCATAATGGGTATCTCGTTCCACTAGACTTGGAACATAACCGGTCACTACGTGGTGTATCCAAAATTGGAACCAACACCGCGAACACACCTTTTGATTCGCAGAAATTAGACATGGTCATATATAACCGGCTATGGCTCCGATTTTTAGTTTTCGGACCCTTGCCTACTTAGTAAAGGTTGGAAACGGTTTTGAAACCGAAGACCTAGTAGATTTCATTCAAAAACCGGGCCTTCATTTCCATATATATTTAGCATATTTGTTAATATTTGCATAAATCAGTATCAAAAATAGGGCGAACCTCACAAATTCAACGACATAAAGTAATTAAGTGATATTTTGATAAGATTGCCATAAATAACTATTGAGATTCATTTTTGCTGCTTAAATAATACTCCCTTTCTTTCATAATTCTTTTCCAATTACTATTAGTACAAAAACCAAGGCAAAGACGAGTGATGATATGAAAGTAGCCCCTTATGTTTATTTAAATGGGATTGGGGGAGATAATGTGGTTGTAAGAGTGTAGAATTACGTGGATCAAGAAGTTGATAAAGTAAAAGTGGGTAGAAATTTAGAAAAAAAAACTTAAACAAAAAGTGCGCAGAACATTATAAAACAGAGGGAATAGAAGATAAACATGTGCAAAAGAAGGAAAAAATGACCAATTGCTTGGACACTAGTTACCGGAACCGGTTCGCATCGGGTTAGGATCCAATTCCTCATTCTTCATACTCAATCAGATCCTATCATTCCGCTCACATATTGTGGAACCGGATGTGTAAGTTTGAGACTAGCTCTGAGAATTTTTGAGTAGGTACGTGGTTCCCCTTACCCCTAATACTCCCTCCATCTTTTTTTTTATTTACTATTCTTATTTGTTTTTTCATTGTTTCGAGGCCTAATATTAAAAATTGTCATCCCATAAAAATTATATATTTGAATAGAAATATACATTAGGACAAATCGAACTAGATCTAACATAAATATGATTTTTGTTAGGTATATTAACTGAAGACAGTCATAATTACACTTACCGGTGTGTAGAAAGACAGAGGGAGTAACAATTAGCCCACCTCGGAACAATAATCATGTACGTGGAGAATCACGAAACTAAGGTGTATCTTATTTTCCAAAGAGTAAAAGAAAGAAACTTAACTGTAATTGGAGGAATTATTGGCGTCTATATGGTGGAGTCCCAAAAGACTCCACCAAATGCCATTTATGTAATTTTTCGTAAAATGAAGGGCAAAGAAGACATTTCATACCAAAATTTAAAAGCCAGACCAAAAGCCTATGAACGCGCAGACGTCATCAAAATTTCTTCTTCATTCCAACTGAAGTCTCTCTCTCTTGCTCTGCTCTTTGTTGCTAAAAAACCCCCTGAAAAATCGAATTTTTTGGGCAAATTGCGGTTGAAGGAATCACGTTGAAGCATCAAATCTTGCTGTGAATTGTTAGAAACCTCGATTGTCATCTAAAAGGTAAAAATTTTCGTTTTTTTTGTATGTTTTTCGCCTATTTTTCGTTCACCTCCCAACCCTAATTGTAATGATAAAACTTTCGAAATTTCTACATTTGCATAGTGATAGTAATTAAATTTGGTGATATTGTGAATGAGTAGTTTATTGGTTATATTGAGAACCCTAAATTGTTGATTTTAGTTAACTAATTGATTTTTTGGGCTTTAGATAGGGTAAAGAGTTGCGTGATGTTAATGTTGTAGTGTTGAGCTTAGTTTTTCCATTTATTTAACTAGTTGAAGAATGAGAACAAAATCCTTTAATTTTTTTGTATTTGGTTGATGAGTATTGAACAAGAAGTGTTAGAATTGGTGGTGTTTGGCTGGGAATTGGTGGCGAATAGGGGCAATTTTTGGGTTTGTAATGTGGTGATTGGCAGTGAATTCGGTTGTGGTTGGTGGCGGTTTGGTTGCTTGTAGGAGATGCTGTTGTTGTTCTGTTTTGAAGAGAGAAAGAGCTAACAGAATAGCTAAAAAGAAACAGAAAGAAGCAAATACTAGTGACAGTGGTGGTGGTCACAATGGTGGAAGTGGTGATGGGACTAGTAATAATACACATAATGGTGGTAGCAACTTGAATGAGAATGATAGTTTTATGAAGGATTCATATTCTTCATCATCTTCATCGTTTTGTTCAACAATGGTTAATGACAGTGGGATAGTTTCACCAACTATTTCTGAAGAAGTTTGGTGGAGCAATGGTAATGGAACTTCACCCTCTTCTGATTCAATGACAATCTATCCTATGATGGCAGATGATTTTTGTTTTGATGATTGTTCTTTATATTCAGATGCCATCTTTTGATCCAGAATTGATTTGGGAAGTTCTTGCTAATTAAGAGGACAGAGTTTATATATATACTATGTTTAGAGGTCTTAATTGTTACTGCTATGTAATATACAGATTTAGTAGCTTTATTCTATATTTTGGTTAGTGTGTTTAGAAGTGAGCTACTTGGTGAGGCCACAAAATCACTAATGTGCTATAGTTCGGATCAGTTATATCCATTGTAATATCAGTTTCAACATTTAGTGTTTTTGGTATTAGAATTAGTATGAACTTGACTACCCGTATTTTTTCTTATTCTTTGTTCTCTGAGATTTACTTGGACATTGTTATTGAATAAAATTTGTTTGTGTAGGTGTAATGGTGAGACAAATTAAAGGGAAGAAAGTACAAGTTGGGGACGTTGGGAAGAAGAGGAAGATTGTCCAAGGGCAATCTTCTAGGGCTCGTAAGAAACAAAAGGAGATTAGTTCAGAGGAATCTGAATATCAACCATCTCATACCGAAAGTGAAGGGGATCAGGAGCAGCAGCCTCGGCAGGAGCCTCATGAGGAGGAGCAGCAGCCTCGGCAGGACCCGGTGAAGAAGACGAACAAAAAGAAGGTGAAGTGTGTGGTTTCATTATTACACCCAGTTAATATATACATATGTTTATAGATTTTCAATACGCAAGATATGTTTGATATATGGAGAATTAAGTACTTGTTATGTATAAAATGTTTGCAGGCAAACATGATTGGGGAAGAAATCAAGAAGAAGAATGTTGTGGTTGAAACCTTTTTGATGAAGCAAAAAAGGTAATATGATGAACTGATTTTTTGGACGTTGTTAATGGTTGAAAATGAATTTATTACTAACGGTGTATTGTAATGTGCAGGAACCGAATGTCATTTGCAGGCTGGAGGCATTCGGTAAGGTTGTATCGGGTATGTCCGACCATGGGAAAGAGATTGTACGCGAGATGGGCTTTGGCGGACTCCTAGAGTTAGGTAAGATAAGATTGTTGTGCCACTTTGTATGTTTAGGGTTTGCTTGATGTGTTTTGGTTATAGGTAGTTAACTTTTCTACTTCTACTTATACTTTATAGTTCATATTAGTGGTTTTTGACGGTCACTTTGGATTTAAATTAAGTTGACAGATTGGAGTGTGTACTTGGAGCTTCAGTTTAACTGTATAGTTTAATCACATATCTAATGTTCCGAAATATATATACTGTATTTGCATGCGAAAGTAGTCACCCTAATTTCACCAAGAAACACCACTACATATGCTTCGTAAAAGATCATGGCCTGCATGATAACACAGAAAAACAATAAAATGGGAAAAGAGATAGAAATAACTAAGATAGGCTACATAACCAGCACTTGAGCAATCAAACCAAGAGTTCAGTATTACTAATTATAACGTAGAATGAAGATTAAGTATGTAAAAGATATAGTTAGAGATAACCGCTAGCTTCTACGCTGATATACCCTGCTTAAACAAACATTCACAAAAAAAATGATACATCAACCAAGAACCTGTGACTATCTTCACCACAAGCTAAAAGAATCTGATGATGTTTATTATAGGTTAAGTGTAGAACAAGGCTAATCTCATTTTCCAATAAAAAAATAGAAAATTTTTTGTCAAAATTGTATAATATTATTGTAATATAAGATGTCTATAATATGACTAAGTTTAAATATAAGTTTATATTACCAAGTATTATGATGAACTGTTGTGCGGAGAATTTTAACTTTTTGTTTAACCATCATTTATTTGACAACACTTATACTCGTGGTTGAGTTATATTTAACATTTATATGCTTTCATGGTTTTAGGCAACAAAATGACTCAGATGCCTCGACATTTTTCCTACTGGTTGATGACGAGGTTTGATCCGGTTACGATGACCATCAGATTCGGAGATGGGAGGGATGTTGCGGTCACTAACAAGGACTTGGAGGACGTGTTGGGCATCCCACTTGGTGATAGAGCTGTACCACGAGGGGTCGACAACTTAGATGCTCCCATGCTTTCGGAGTATCACCGCATTACAGCCAGGTACAATGCTGTTCGTTCTGGTATTAAGTTGCAAAGGGCCTTGGACATTTTAGGCGCCCTTGAAGCGGGTTCCACAGAGGAGGAGGAGAGGGAGTTTAGGGTGTGTTTTTTGATTGTAGCAATGGGGCAGGTTCTTTGCCCTAACACTAGTGGCATTGCCATCGACAATTCTTTGGTTGCATCTTTGACGGCCGCCCAACGAGCATCGGAGTTTGATTGGTGCTCGTTTGTACTTGACTATTTAGAGTTGAAAGCGATTGTGTTCCATCACAAGTTTAGTAGGAAAGGTTATGTAGCCGGTTGTGGCGCATGCATGATTTTTTTGGTGGTGAGTGTCCATTTAATTTTGTATGTTTGTAAAAAATTATATGACTGTTAAAAAATTTCCTCCTCATGTAAAAAATTCGAATACATTATATATGAAAGTGTTACGTTCATTTTGCAGATTTTTTACCTTGATCGACTGAACAGGCCCCCTATTGAGTGGGGTCGTTTTCCTAGAGTTTCGGTTTGGACGAATGACTTGGTCAAGTCAGTGATGTCCCATGACATGATAAGTACGCTTGATTACGGGAAACATTCTGTGAGTTTTATTTGTTAATTGCTTGTTCTGTATGTTTAACGGAGATGTAATAATTGTTAATAGATAAATTATATTTGTTGTAGTCCCTGTCTGTCACTTATGGTAGTGAACATGAGCGTGATGACGCTCAAGGAGGACCCCGTGTGGTGCATAGTGAAGGAGGGGTTGTTCTAGACCCTGTACAAATTACGCAAATTGCGACTGAGGTAATTATTTGTCTCAAAATAGTTTTGCCATACGTTGGTACTGAAATAGGTTGATTTTGGTAGTATAGGTAAAATGTTTATATATGTTTCTTCTTTTTTGTTTTTGCAGGTGGCTCGCATTCTTGGGCCTCAGATAAAGAATTTTGTTGATACTGCCGTGGAATCGGCGATGTCAGGTATGGTTGGGGACTTTTCCCGACAGAAAGTGTCTTCTGAAGGTCCGTCTCGTGTTGTTGATTTAGAGGAAGATGATGGGCCACATTATGAGGAAAGGGTCTTCAGAGAGGATGATGACGGGCCACATGATGAGGAGAGGGTCTTCAGAGAGGATGAGGTGAGCAAGGTTGTTTTGGGTGTCGCCCAAGAGTACTTAAACGTACAAGAGGAGGAGGAGGATGTGGCTCGGACCGTAGGTGACCCCAGCAAGGAAGGGGACGTGACACGTGTAGTACCAACCGAAGAGGTTGTTGACGCTTCAAAAGTCACGTTGTTAAGGGTTCCATATGGAACACCAAAGAAGGGGTCAACACCTTCACTCTCCTCCACAACATCTGATGGCGACCCTCCTGCTGCCGCTGCCGCCATAACGCGACATGACTCTTCTGCCGCCAATGAAGCTGCACCACCTTGCCCCAACGACCCACCTTCCATCAGCACAACCACTTATGCCCCTTCAGACCCACCTTCCACCACTTCAACACAACCTCCTACTGCTACCGAAGACGGGCCAACTCCCACAGAACCACCTTCCACCACAGAACCACCATCCCCATTTCTGCCCGAAGATCAGCTTGCCGAAATGGCAGCCGCGATTGATGCATGCGCGCTTGTCATGGATAGTTATGAGGGTGATGGAGACAACGTAGATGTGGATGGTTTGCAGCGGAGCAGACCAAGAAGGCACCTTGTCCCTTCTTCCATCATATGTTCTGATGATTTTTCAGCCACCACCATATCATCGCGGTTGTCAGTGGCGGAGAAGGATCTTTTACAATTCTTTAGGAGAGGAAAAGACTACAATGCGTAATTAATGTTTACTTTAACTGCTTCATGTTTTATATTTTGTTATTGATTAATTGCTAAATGGAGAACTGTCTACACATGTTTTAGTAGCAAAGAATACATACTTTAGTATTGATTACAATTTATTTTGGTATACCGTAGTACAAGTTGAAGATGCATAAATTCACACCATATCTAAGAATACAAAAGTTGACTTTGGTTGAAAATGAGGGTTTAGAAACGTTGAGTTATTCCGTATTATTCTAAGTTAATAGTTCATGTGTGTCTGGGACTATATCAATATGTAATTCACAACGCATGCGTAGTAGACCATTAAGTGGAAGCAATGGCATGCCAGTGCGCTATCACGCGATAATTATTAATGTTGTATGCATAAAGCTATTTGACTTTACATTGATATAAAAGGGGTTTGTTAATTTCAGTAATGGACCGTTGGTACTTGATTGCGATGGTATGTACGCGACCCAATCCGATTGCTATGGGGTTGCATCAACAATGGGTCGTGTCGGCAATAAGTATGTAGCTACGGCTTCGAGGCTATACAACAAAAGGTGGGAGGTGTCCTTTCAGGGAAAGAGCAAGCGTATTATGCTTGACTCCTCATTTGCGGTAAATTCATGCTCATCAAATTTTTTTCCCATTTCGTACTCATTATAAAAAAACATCTAAATTGGTATTACATTCTACTTGTTCGAGTAATTACACTATTATTTTTAGGGTAATTAAAGTAGTCTAACGAATATGCTAAATGGAGTAATTACACTAGTGTTGTTACAGAACTGTCTACACATGTTTTAGTAGCAAATAATGCATACTTTGGTATTGATTACAATTGCTTTTGGAATGCAGTAGTACAAGTTCAAGATAATTGTTTATTTGAAAAATGGAGAACTGTCTACACATGTTTTAGTAGGAAAGAATGCATACTTTGGTATTGATTACAATTGCTTTTGGAATGCAGTTGTACAAGTTCAAGATAACTGTTTATTTATATTGTAGGAACTAGTAATGAACTCACCTTCATCATCTATGGACGCTATAGCCACAAAATTTGTGAACCGGTTCAACTCTTGTCCCACAAATAACTTATGTGTGGTAAGTTTGTATTCCTGGTGTTTACGAATTAGATTAAGTTCACAAATAATTTTTTTCCAATTCATCGTTTTGTTCTTTATTATATATGAGCAGGTATTTGTGCCAGTATTAAAGGAGGACCATTGGTGGTGCTTGGCTGTGGCGGTTCGGGACAACGCTGTATGGTTGATTGACAGCATGTTTTCGGATCCTAAGGCGGCACATGCTTCTACAATAGATCGGCTGGTATGATCGTGTTTCTTTGTATATTAAATGTCGTCAACTTTTATTTTTGATGTTATAACTTTTAATGTGGGGTTCCTATAACAGTTGGGTACACTGGACCACCTCCTTCATTTGCTCGAGCCTCTATGGGTGAAGGGGAAGATACGGGAGTGGTCTGTGAAAAGCGTAGAATATGTGGATTTCCGTCCTGATAAGTGAGTTTCAACGTGATTCAAATTTTCAAGAACTAGAGAAATCCCTAAATTATTCATGTTATCTAACATTGTAATGATTAACCTGAATATCACGCAGTAAATCTTGTGGCGTGATCATGTTACAGTCGATCAAGACGTGTGCTGATCGCTTTGTTGGCAAGATACGCTTCGTACGCGTCCTAATTCATATTTGTACTCTTCGTATTAGCAATTCTTCCTTAAATGCCTTCTTGATCATCTAATTTTGGATCCTCTATTTTTCATCTACAAGGTCCTATTGCAAGTGTGCGCAGCACTCTCATACTTGATGATGTTTTATCGGAGTTCAATGCAGCAAAAGGACAATTAAGTGAAATTGTCAAAAAAGTGTAACTTTGGAGCAATATTAGATTTTGTTTAGCTTTTCCCCTTAAACAGTTGCAAACATTATAGAAGTACGTTTAATGGTTGATTGGGATATTTTTGGATTTCTATAACTTGTAGTACTTTTTTACCTTAGCCTATTGTAGGTATTACGAATACCTTCAAATTTTGGTACCAAGATGTAATCATACGACGGTGCTACTACCATTTGCTACTAAAACTATTCAAGAAGTTAATACCATGACATGTGGTAGGATCCACCGAAACATGAACAGGTTGCTACCAAAACGTAGAAACAACTAAACATCAAACGTAAAAACACTGAAACATCAACAGGTTGCTACCAAAACGTACAATCACCGAAACATCAACAGGTTGCTACCAAAACGTACAAACATAATTCTAATTTGCAAGATTTTTATTGTTTACTACAAGATTATTTTAGCTACTTAACACCGTTGGAGTTGATTTCGTACGTACAAGAACGCCCTTCATTTGGAAGATGACTTTTTACAACTATGAAATGGCGTACAATTTCCCCATTCTCTTTTAGGCATTTTGATAAGAAATATCGGTTGTCCACCATTGCACCCCAAGCCTCCCCTAGAGATGTTTTAACTTCCCGGCCAGATGAGTAACTTCGGAATATTCTCTCGCCATATGGCCCGCTAACAACATCCGACACCTCGTTTACAACAACAACTACGACATTGTAAAAATTTCGCTAATGTTCTCAATTTCGTTGCAACATCTTGGAGGGCCTTTGTCCTCTGAGCAAAACCTTCCTTAGTGTTGTCGTGTTCTTAATTAAGAACTCCAGTTGTCTAATGACCTTCATAATTTCCTCAGCCTCATCAACTTTCTTCAATTGTATCAGATCTAGTGGGTTATCCACATCTTCCATAGACATTCCTCTACCAATTTTAGCGATTCTTATAACGGGAAAAGGCAGGGATCCAGTTTGGATGTACACACTTGAGCCGTACAGTCCCCCCTGTCTCGGAGGTTGCAAGCACCCTAGAACTATTTGTAAACAAAGTTGAGTTTTTCCCGTAGCACTCTCTCCAAATATCTCACTAACTTCTCCTACCTGAAAACCCCCTCCTAATACTCCATCTATAGCAGCACACATGGTGGTAATACAGTGCATGTTGTTAACTTTCATTACCAATGCTTAGTTTCTTGATGTGGAGTCATATATATAGGAGAATCTCACACAATGAATAATGCGTAAAAATTCAAAAAAACCTTCATACTATAGCTAGTTACATGGAGTACCATAAATAGTTATATTAGGTACCAGTCCACTACATATTCCATACTCCATAAATAATATAGCATGAATTGTACAATGACTACTCTGAATACACTGATCACATTGATTTCACATGACCAACAGTGATGGTTTATTGTCATATTTGTCAGTATGACATAATGGACAAGAGAACTTAGTTCCTCCCATAACTAGTTATATGTAGTACCAAAACGTCTATTGGTTGGTACCAATGCGGACATATACAAAATTTTCCTTCCATAATTTGAAATATAAATTAGTACAAGGAGTTCACATGTTCAATATGGCAAAAGTTAAAGTAACAAAAACAAATTCAGTAGGACATGTTTGTTACAAGGAGTTCACATGTATGTTACATGGAGTTCACATGTCCATTAGTTAAAGTAAGAAAGACAAACTTCAATAAAAAGCATGAGCTAATTCACAAGCTCAATAAGGATATATGTAAAATTTGTTTCAATTTACTACCAAAATACTATAACTAATAATGGATGACGCCACTAGTTGCGGAAAACAACATACACAATATCGCCGTGGTCGATACCCGAGTCGAGAATTGATGTACGGTGATCTAATTCTTTCTTGTCATGTATTACTGTAAGCTTTTCAGGATCACCCCCAACGTAATCTGTCCAGTAGTTGCAAATTTCACGAACGGGTAAAGTACCAAACATACGAGCTTTCGTAACGATAGGAATCGTTCTTAAGTTTTGAATCTGAAATGTAAGGACCCCAACGATCTCCCCCGGCAATGGTTGTCTGTGGTTCTGTTACAATACCAATTTGGTAAGAAATAAAAAAATAGAATGTCACCTTGAATTATAAAAATGAACGGTGAAATATTTACCTCCCTTGACACGATTATGTGGTCGTTGTTTAGTAAACCAATTGATAAGGGTGTTTCCGTTGTGAATACTTGAAATCCACGCAACTTATATGTAAGTTGAGAAAATGGGAGGTTGCAATACCTGGCATAACGATGAAATACATCATCTAGACGTTCATTCTCAGGAAGTATAGTTCGTTGACCGAGCTTGTCATTCTTTTCTTTCATACGGAATATGACAACATTTTCTGATATTTCCTCGCTAAAGTTTACCCCACTCTCAGCGGCAGACAATGACATGATAGATAATGAAGAAAAATGTGTTGAGGTAGTAAGAAATATTTGGTAGGAAGGATGCAATGTTATGGCTGTTTTACAACTACATATAACGATGTAATAATTTAATGGTAGTAGATGGACTAATATTTAGGGGGATTAAATGCATAGTTGACCCTTATTCACTACCTTTACTGCCTACCAAAACGCATGAATACCAGTACCAACTACGGTTTTGATCCCTACTAAAATCCACATAGATAAGTCAGACAATACTCCTTTAACTTGGAGTAAATGTTACTAACTATCCATGTACAAAGTACAAAGTTTAAAGTACAAAGTATAATAATAAAATGTAATAACTTAAAGCAAACTAACCATGATTCTCACATAAGTAATAAGTAATTGGACATTGATAGGAATATCCTAAGTATTCAAAGCAACCAACCTCCTACTATTCTAGTTACAAATGAACAAGACATTTAAGGCATTAGAACTCAATCTTGTCATGCATTGATTAAAACAAATTATAAGAAACTCCTCAGTCAAATTTTTTGGCTGGCAGTGGTAACTTGTGTACATGAACAAACGTAAATGCACCAACTACCCAAATTAATGTCATAGTAAAGTTAAAAGTTAATAATGCAAGGTATCAAAACAGATGGTCCTTGGTACCAAAACATAATAGCACTAATACCAATACATAAATTTTATCAGATATGTACCAACATAAGATGTAACAGGTACTAAAGCAAATTTTATTTAATACCAAAGGTGTTGAAAATGTTTCACGAGTTAAGGTTCAACTTTGATGAACTATATATGTTCAAAAGAAGTCTTCATTGTTAAGCTTTGCTACTTTCCCTCCTCCATTTTGTGTTTTTGAAAAAAATATTCAAGTCAAACAAGTATGGCACAAAATAACATAATCCCACATCCGATTTCCATAATATATTGTAAACCACTCGATGAACTTCAACCCGCTGAATTAAACATCAACTATGTCACATACATTAGGGAAACGAATTTTTCTACGCATAATCCCACTCCGGTTTCAATAGATGTGTTACGCGATGCCATATTGCATGGGAAAGTCATAGAAAATGGTCTTCACGAAGCAATAATGGTCACTGAAGAGGGAAATCTCGTGCCTGCCTATTTACCCTTATTAGAAGACCTTGATGGGATACATGGGGCAATTGTATACATTGCTTGGTCAATTCAAAAGCTAAGTGAAGAACGTGCAACGAACATCGCCCCAAACAATGTCATGCATGTACTTGACCCTAGACCTCTTGTACGTCCTGGGGATGTACCAACATACTTAGTTCCTTACAATCCATCCAATATATTTATGGCTTCATACTCTGATGGCCTACATGTAGCGGAAGTGACAGACATTGCCCATACTATTACGGTGGGTGTGACGCACCTTCAAAGCTTCTTTCGATATAGAAGGTACCATGATGTTCAACTATACAAGGATGTTGTCACATATCCCGTTGGAGAGACACTCATTCCATTTGGAACAAAGGTCGTTGTTTGGAATGCAAGGGGTATGAAAAGACCTTCATTCCGAACCAACTTCAGCTTGTTGTTTGACATGCTTCATCCTAAGATATTTGTGATTACAGAATCAAGGATTACATTTACGCACCTACATATGTTGGTTAACATGTTACCCTGCGCCTATGATTTTGAATTTTGGTATGAGGATAGTTCTCGTGGGGGTGTAGTATTGTTGTGGGAAAGAAACGAAATGTCGTTGGTGGTCGACCGTGACAATGATTCCTATCTCGATAATGGTGCGTTGCTCAATGTTTGTTTCAAGGTTAGTATACTGTGTTTTGGTACCCGACGGTCTTATATTTCTTAAAAAAATATATTTGTATTCATATAAATGTTTTCGTACCAAGTGTTTCATGCTTTGGTGTTACATACATTGTATTTTAGTACCGAAAATTCTTACTTTCATGAAAACATGTTCATGTAGTACATCAGTGTTGTTTTGGTAGTAAAGAATGCATGTGTTGGTATTCCCGTTAAATTGTTTCGGTATGTAAAGCTGTTATGCTTGTTGTTGGTCTAGTTCATACATAAGTCACCATTATAGTTGATGTTAGTAATATTTGAATTTTTTCAGCCTATTTCTCAGCCACGGGCACGACGTCGCATCAACCCGTGATCATAATTGAATTGGTGAAAACGTTTTGATTTCAGGGGTGTTTTCAAGTACTATTCTATCGGCGTAGTAAGGATATTAGTAAAGTTTACTCTTTTCGTATGTAATAATATGAATCTAATGTCTTGGTATTTGAAAACTGTTTTAATCTGGTTGTAATATTTGAATTTAACTATTTGGTTGTTGAAGGTCCAATCCTAGCTGATCTGATTTGTTTTGGTACCCAGAGTACCATACTTTGGTATGATGAAAGACAGGGTTTGGTACCACAACTTTGTTATACCTCTTATTAGCCCTATTTGAATGTGGTTGTTATTGTAGGGGGAGGTTTAGCCATTAATGGTACCAATGAGTTGCCGTAACACCGAAACCTTGTATTTGGTTGTTGAAGGTCCAATCCTAGCTGATCTGATTTGTTTTGGTACCCAGAGTACCATACTTTGGTATGATGAAAGACAGGGTTTGGTACCACAACTTTGTTATACCTCTTATTAGCCCTATTTGAATGTGGTTGTTATTGTAGGGGGGGTTTAGCCATTAATGGTACCAATGAGTTTCCGTAACACCGAAACCTTGTATTTGGTTGTTGAAGGTCCAATCCTAGCTGATCTGATTTGTTTTGGTACCCAGAGTACCATACTTTGGTATGATGAAAGACAGGGTTTGGTACCACAACTTTGTTATACCTCTTATTAGCCCTATTTGAATGTGGTTGTTATTGTAGGGGGAGGTTTAGCCATTAATGGTACCAATGAGTTGCCGTAACACCGAAACCTTGTATTTGGTTGTTGAAGGTCCAATCCTAGCTGATCTGATTTGTTTTGGTACCCAGAGTACCATACTTTGGTATGATGAAAGACAGAGTTTGGTACCACAACTTGTTTTTCGGCGACCATCCTTTGGTATTGCAATACTATCTCATGATTGAAAACATTATTAATGGTTTTAATTGTTTAAGTGTATGGTTTATCTCAATTTATTGTAATATTTCTTATTATATTGAGCAATTGTTTAATAAAGTAAATAGAGTAAGGATAACTTACTTCATGTAAATTATAACTAGTACAATTCCAAATAATATTGACTGATTAAGATTACAATATTGTGAGAATAATATTTGTTGGGACAATACGTTTATAACAATTAATGCAACTTTAATAATTAATACTAATAATAAATATTAATACCAAGAATCATATCTAAGTGTTTCTTGGGGGATAATGAACATAAATTCTCCCCCGTCAACAATACCTGAATCCCCAATAGTTTTGTTCGATCAAGCAACTTTTCTTCATACCATAGTTCAATATCAGACTCAGATATCATCTCTTCATCCGCCCACATTTCATAAAGAGATTTGATCGAAGTCGTCATAGGATATGTATACGACTCTCCATAGGGATAGGTAGTGCATTCAACAATTCGCAACGTAGTTTGGATCGTTTGTGGAGCTCCTAAAATGGTTAATTCGTCCTAACATGGGAAAAAATGTGTTACATATAGCAGGGAAGCATATAACAATATTAAAATAATGTATCAAGAAAACAACTTACGTGGTATATCGGTTGTATGATGGCTCCATTTGGGATACTCATCTCCGTTGGAGTTGATTTTGGGTAAACAACAATTCCATTATGAAAGAATAATATTGTTGTCCCAGGAATGGCTCGACGGAGTTCATAATTTGCAAAGCTTTCTTGAAATTTGTCGTTGCAACCGATGTTGTATGTTATTCCCTCTTCTGTGTTTCCAGTCGTTTTACAGTAAATTCAATATGTGCCATGGGTGCCATGGGTAATGCGTTGAGTATGGAGTAAGGTGGTGATAATACCTTAAGTTTATTTGCACCTCTATATCACAAAAAAGTCACAAGCTTCCTTATATCACAAAAGTCACAAGCACAATAGTGATGACAATTATTTGATTTTTTTTTGTCACATGCAAAAAAGTCACAAGCTTAATAGTTTGTAATACTACCAAAGAATACTGAAAGAATAATAGTACAAAGTTTTTATAGCAAAACATATTTTGTACCAAAACCATTGAATGCGATTACGAAAGTGAACTAGTACCAAAACCAGTATTGCCCTGTACCAAAACCATTGAATGCGATTATGAAAGTGAACTAGTACCAAAACCAGTATTGCCCTGTACCAAAACCATTGAATGCGATTACGATTGTGAACTAGTACCAAGTACCAAAACCAGTATTGCCCTGTACCAAAACCATTGAATGCGATTACCAAAATGAACTAGTACCAAAACCAGTATTGCCCACCTCCAAAACCATTGAATGCGATTACCAAAATGAACTAGTACCAAAACCAGTATTGCCCACCTCCAAAACCTCTATCATAAGCACAAATAATAACGAACAGAATTTGTAATGCCAAATTGTATCAATTTACATTTTAATTAATCATGATAACAAAATTATATATGTATCGTCCTAACTTTAAAGTCAATAAGTCTTCTTCTGATGAAATCGGTGGGTCACTAAGAAGTCGAGTAAAATAACCGATACAATCCTCTCCTTCTCCTGGAATGAGTTGAATGCCGCCCTCTGATTTACTGCTACAAACCTAAAATGATGGAAAAATAATATTGTCCACTTATGCACATTTGATAAGTAAAATTATGGAAATTAGAAAGAACATTTATTTTTTACCTCATAGTTAGGAACAAGAACTTCTAGATTCGTATATGGCTTCTTAGCCGTTGCCTTTTTAGCTACGGAATCTTTCGTAGTTGTCTTTGTCTTCTTTGTAGTGGTCTTTTTAGCCGTTGCCTTTTTAACCGGTGGAACCCCTGACTTCTTTGGGAATTCAATAGCCATTATATTTCAGTACCAAAGCATAGTATTTTTAGTACCAAATCATAGGTAAACACCATTTCAAAAGCCAAAATATAAGGTAATTTTACACCATATCAATATTGCACCATATCAAAACATAGGTAAACACCATTTCAAAAGTCAAAAGATAAGGTAATTTTACACCATATCAATATTGCACCTTTTTGTAAATTTCTAAGACATTTTATCAAATTTCACTTTGACCACAACATTTTTGCACCCTATCAATATTGCACCATTTATTAAATTTGTAAGACATTTTATGAAATTTCACTTTCAACAAAATATATTAGCACCCATATCAATATTCCACTATATCTTAAATTTGTAAGACATTGTATTTCACCAAAACAATTTTGCACCATTTCTTAAATTATGAATTTCAAATTTTATTACCTCACGTATCGAAACAACCTCGTTATGCTGCTGTGGAAGGACATTGAATGAGATGTGTGAATATGGAACACCGTGAACATCATCAGGTTCGGTATTCACCTGAAAAACAATGGAATGTGTTATTGAAGAACAAAGGTCTTAATTTTGTGTACATACGCGCATGGAGAAAATAGTACTCTACCGTTGAAAGATCCTTCATCTTCTTATTATTACTCTTTTTCTTCTTCTTCTTCGGTTTCTCGATACATGAGAGGAAACGACCATCTCGAGGCCTATGAGCTGGCTTTCTTGGAACTATAGGATCAAGCACCTTTGGAAGCACCTTTGGAGTGGTCGTTGCCGAAACTGCAGTAGGTGGTGATATGGGCTTAGGTGTTGTTATGCCTATTTCTTGTGTAGTAGGCTGTGATGTAGGTGTTGATGTCCCCATTTCTGATATGGCCATTTTTGAATTTAATGGGCTATCTTCCACCCAACTAACGCTAGACAACGGAGTTGGAGTTGGAACCTCTTTCTGTATATCTTTGTTTCTAGCTACAATTTTCTCGTCGCATCTAATGGACATAAGCTCTATCAACTCATTTATAACCCCAACACAATCTTCATATGCTGAAGCTTTCAAACACACAGGTTTGAACAAACTCATTATACGATCATATCTCTTCACCTCGTCTGACTTCGATCCATCGTGGTAAGCAACCTTTACTCTCGTATGCTTCCTTTGTATGTCCTTCCTCCACCTCCTCAAAATGAACATCTCCGGAATTTCTGTTATGTGGTGGATGTTGAATACCTTGATGATGTGGCGGCATATAATGCCATGGGAATCAAAATATTTGCAATCACACGAGGCATTGTGGGTATCAAGGTTCAATAACACCTTATAATTCCTGTACCGCTTTGTTAGCACTTCCTTCTTTGTATGCTTGCACCATACCCATACACTATCCTCCAAAATATGCTCCACGATATTTCCTGAATACGACTTCCTCGAAACCCCGTTCACGTAAAGACATTTTGTGCACTCCTTTTGCACTTCCCTAAATTTCGCATCTGTATATAGATTCTGGAAAACCCTCTCTGCAGGGAATCCTGTGGCCAACTGCCGCAAATAACGAGTACAATTTGCATCCGCTATTTTCTCGTCATTCGTCCGGGACTCCATTGCCCTCATATATGCAGGGCCAAACTCATACAGTCGGGTGTGCTTATCTAAGTATCCATCAAAAAAACTATTAATACTTTCAACCCGTTGCGTGGTCTTCATGCCGGCCCAAAAAAATCTTTCAAGTATGCGGGCACCCACATCTCTTTCTCTGCATACATATCTGTTATACACATAATTATTTTGATAACATTTCATCACAGATTAAATGTTTGCATAATAATCAAGAGAGGGTCATTTTGGTATCATTGTACACTTATTTTGGTACTAAACTAACTGAAATTGGTACAATCATTTTAGTGGCAGAATAACCAGATTATAGTTTCCATCAAATAGCAAAACAGGGCCATTTTGGTATCATTGTAAACTTAGTTTGGTACCTAACTATACTGATAATGGTACCCTTACATTAGTGGCAGAATGCAAGCAAAATGCAGGCATATAGTTTACAAGAAGTAGCAAAACAGGGCCATTTTGGTTTCATTATGAACTTATTTTGGTACCTAACTATACTGATAATGGTACCCTGACATTAGTGGCAGAATGCAGGCAGATAGTTTACAGGAAGTAGCAAAACAGGGCCATTTTGGTACCTAAGTATACTGATAATAGTACCGTGTAATTAGTGGCAGATTTGAAGCAGGATGCAGGCAGATAGTTTACATTAGATGACATTTAGGTGGGTAATCAATACCTGACAGCCATTTGTCCTCTTCTCCTCCGAACTCTCGAATTGCTGATAGCCAATTCTCCTCAAACTCCTCTTCTGTCAAACTATCGTAAATGGCATGATTCAATGCATCTTTCATATCCTCATAGTTCTCCTCGTAACCCTTTAGTTTCATTGGAAATTTATTTACAATATGCCACAAGCACCACCTATGACGTGCCTCAGGCATTTCAATTGACAAAGCTTCACGCATTGCGGCTGCTTGATCAGGTAGTATAGCGTTCGGAGTTTTTCCCATGCATGCTAGCCATGTGCGGAACAACCATTGATAGGTCTCTGTATCTTCATGGGACAATAATGCACACCCGAGGAGGATGCTTTGCCCATGGTGGTTTACCCCAACGAAATTGGCAAACGGTAACTCGTACTCATTTGTGAGATATGTCGCATCAAAACAAACCACATCCCCAAATTCTTCCCACGCAACCCGACTCCTCGCATCAACCCACATCACATCTTTTAAATATCCCGTGTCATCTAGCCTATGAATGTGGAAGAAGTTTTGGTTGTCCGCATTCATTTTGTTAAAGTACTCCAACATTGCTTTCGCATCCCCGTCCTTCAAAATCAACCTCTTCTTAGTACCAATGACATTGTGCAAATCTCTCTTTGTTACAGACATATTGTCCACCCCGTCCTTATCCCTAGCCAAACTATTATAGATTTGGGGAACCTTAACACCTGCGGCAGTTTCGTCAAAAAGCTTCCGTCTGACATGGATGTCTAACTCTTCCAGACGATACATACTAATGAAGCGAGACTTACTAGGTGATGGAGTGTGGTTCTTATGCTCAACCATTACTTTCTTTAGTTTCCACTCACCATTGTCACACCTATAAGCATATATCATAGCCTCACATCCACATTTCTTTGTTTTCGTTGTTCTCTCTATCAAATCGGGACTACCAACAACAACTTTTTTGCCATTTTCCCATCTCCTATGTTTTCTCTTACCGTTACATTCACATTTCCATACGTAATTCCTACGCTCACCGCTTTTATTGTAATTCCCCGAAACTTTTACAATACCAAAGCCTTCTTGCTTCCCATACTTTTTGTAGTATGAATCAATATCTTCCCAACAAGCAAAAACCATCCCAACTTTTGGAGTTTCAACTACACTATTACTCCCGCAACATGTGCTAGGTGGTGATACTTCCTGGAGTGGGACATTAGACTCCAGTAAACGTCCATCCAATTCATTCAATGGAAGAACCATGTCCCCATCCCCAACATTAGTCACGCCGCAATCATAACCCAAGTCTACTTGACATTCAACTTCTTCAATGTCATTACGCATCACCTATGCAATCAAAATAATTTATATATACATATGCTAATAGAATTTTACTTCATAAAAATTAAACGCAATAGGGGTGCTAATATTTTCCTAAAACAAACAACATTTCCCCCCCCCCCAATAAATCAACTTATTTCTAATACCAAAACAACTTATTTCTAATACGAAAGCACATAACTGTTGGTACTAAAAAGGGCGTAGATAAGTTTATCAAATAAAACTAAAGATGTTTGATGGTTTTACTTCACATGTCTTCTTTTGTTAATTTCTCTATGAACATTTTTCTCTTATCCAAACAACAATTCATTTCCATATCATAATTCAATTACCCATTTCCCTCACCTTCCATACAACAATTCAATTTCCATCCAATTCCCCACATTTTCCATACACATATGCAAACACATTCCCATACACTTGAACGAAAATGCTTAGGTATCAAAAAATCAAAACTTTTAGACACATACCTCACTATCTTCAATGCAAAATGGCAGATTCAAGTCCATTTCTTCAATTTCTTAGAATATGGCAGCTTCCTTTTCTTCAATGGGAGTATCGCTTCAATGGAAGACAAAATATTGGGGCTCAATTTCTTCAATGGATGGCAGATTCTTGTAATTTGGCTTCAACAATGGGTTCCTTGCCGTTGCTTCCCGCCAAGGTCCATCAACAGAGCTTTACAAACCCCTTTTGCTTTTCCCCCTTTTTCTTTGACCCCACCTAACTAATATCATTTACCTTTTTTTTTGGTTTGGTGGAGTCTTTTGGACTCCACCATATTGTCACCAAGTGTTTCTCCTGTAATTGGGGTATGATGTCCATTGAAAGAGCTCTCCTGCAAAGGAGAAACTGTATGACTCTGATAAGAATAGCTATTCGTAAAACAAGCAGCTGCAGTACGTGCACCATTTCTCATTGTTGTTGCACCATTTTTCGAGGTGACTCTGAACGTCGGTAATTGAACTAGAAAAATGGTTGTTGCAACAACGAGAGACCCAGCCATTGTTGAAAATTCTCTATACCACTTTTCTATGAAGCACTTCTGAGTTGTGGGAACCGCTGCACAGACTTTTATAGCGCACATGTTTATAGCCAATTGAGTACGTTATATTCATCTCCAATTCAGCATTTAATTTGTCACCATCAGCAGGTGGTTCAAACCAGGCTCTGCATGTAGGGACCGAAGTTAACCAACGTTATTTTTTTGATGGGACGGAAAATATTTTTAATAATGAATAAATTTTTTAATGAAAAACCATTTCACAACCTAAAACTCAAATGTAGATTAGTTTGTCTTTATTTTAATTAGAGTAGGATAATAATATTATTTACCTATTGAGTTTAGATAATATTATTTCCTAAGATAAGAAGAGATAGGATAATGGGTTTTTTCCTAAAACTTAGGGCTTGTTCATTTCACTTTCATATCAATTAAGTTCAGTTCAGTTCAGTTCAGTTCAGCTCTAATCAGTTCAGTTCAGCTTGAATCAGTTCAGTTTAGCTTGAATCAGTTCAGTTCAGCTTCATTTATATTATTATTATTATTTATTTTTATATCATTATTATTAAGTATTATTATTATCTTTATATTATTTTTTTTATTATAGCTTTATGCATTATGAATACTATTATCATTAGGGGAACATGGTTTAGGCTAAAAGCACAAATAAACTCGTATTTTCAGCCCATAATCCAATCAAATCACGTCAAAATGGTTTATGATGTAATTTTACACGATCCGAACCAATCATTATTTAATTACTAAATATTAATATATAATTAAATCTAATTATTGAAATAGTAATATTCATTTAATTCTTAGATATTATTGTTATTATATAATCATCATCAGGTATTAATATATTAAAAAGACTATAAAATAATTGTTATTAATTATCATTATAATCATTAATCATTATTATTATTAGTTTATGATTATTAATATTATTTATTTATAATTATCATTTAAAAATATCCAAAATACAATTATTATTATTTATTAATAATTATTTATTATTATTACCTATCATCATAATTATTATTATTTAATATTCATATTATTGTTGTTTAAATATTATTTATATATTTATTTAATTCAATTTAATTTAATTCAATTCAATTCAATTCAATTCAGTTCAGTTCAGTTCAGCTCCAATCAGTTCAGTTCAGTTCAGTTGTTTTCAGCAAATCTAAACAGGCCCTTAGTTCTATCTTTTAGTATTCGTTTCTACAAGGAATAGGGTTTTCCTAACATCTATAAAAAGAAGGTTGAGTGCCAATTTTTAATGCAGAACAATCTCAATTGCGAAGTAACCTAGTTAGGAGAATTTTGCTAAGAGGTGTTGTTCTTTAGAAATTAGCATACTTGTGTGGATAGATTTTTACCCTACTTGATAGTGAGGGATTTTTATAGCACAAACCTTTTTGCCTTTTAATTCTCAAAGTTTCCAATTTTAATTTTATTTCATTAATTCTCGTGTTATTATGGGTATTTTGCTTCCGCTAGTGTCCAACATGTGGCATTAAGAATTTGGTTATAGAAGATGGACAAAGTTTATGGCGAGAGGAAGGGTAAGAAAAATCAAACTCCAAAATATAACTTGTTATAATTGGGACAAAAAGGGGCACTTTCAATCCAAATGATCTAAGGCTAGGGAGGATTTGAAGAAGGTTAAACAGGGGAAACATACGTGAATCTTATCGATGATGATGAGTATGTTTATGATTCTTTATTAGTTGAAAGTGAAGCAGAATCAACAAGAGCATGAGTTTTGGATTCGGGATGCTCGGTTCATATTTTTCGTAAAGAACAAGACATTATGTATTTGAAGAAGTGTGAAGGTGAGTCGGTCAATCTACCAAGTCGGAATAGGGTAAAGGTTGATGGCATAGTGACGTTGAGTTTGAGTCTCACAAAAGTTGTAGACGAATCACGAAAGTAAGGTACATCCCGGGCCTAAATAGAAATTTTCACTCTTTAGGGGAAATTATTGAAGATGAATGGACCATTAAGATGCATCAAGGAGTCATCATGGTTGTAAAAGAAGGTAAGACAATCATGAAGGCTATTTGCAACACAAGAAGCATCTTCATTGATGAGGTGTACGTCAAGTAAGAAGAGGTCTTGGTTCGAGGGGAGGCATCGTTGCCTCAATCAACTCGAAGCTATTGATTGTTAATCGAAAAATTGGTCGCGTTGGGCTTAAGGGGAAGATTGTTGGGAATTTGCAAGCCCAAGAGTCCAACACGGTTAGTGGACTTGGAAAGCGTTGTCGGTCTCAAGCAAGTAGAGGAACGTGAAGGAAAAGACCGAAGAAAAGAAAACGGGAAAGGGGCAAGAACTCGATTGCGGCCCGTGACCAAGTTCCTGCTCCTGGCAGGCAGTTTGCTTTTCCGATTTTTCTTATCGTTTGTAAATTTTCATTCCTCAATTTTAATTAGATTAAGATAATGATGTTTTTTCCCTAAGATTAGGAGAATATTGTTTCCTAAGATAAAAGAGATAAGATAATATTTGTTTCCTAAATAATTATTCCTCCGTTTCTAAATAAGTAACACACTTTCTTAATATGGAAATGTCACAATAAGTGACACGAAGCTCAAATAGGACATTTTAAATGATAAAGTTACATAATTACCCTTACTCAAGCAATATATATCCAATTGTTTATTTACTTAAAATACCCTTTCTCTTTTAAATTGTGGTTCCCAACTTTCTCTCTCTAACCTCCTTGGTTTCCCCCCCCCCCCTTTCTCTATGTTCTACTTAGTTAGAAACGGAGGAAGTATCACATATCTTTTAGTACTCCCTCTGTTTTTTTTAATGTGTATGTTTTACCATTTTGGGATTTTTTTTAAAATATGCATCTTTCTACCTTTTCCCATAAATGGAAGGTTGACCCACCTAATTATTACACTTATTTCCTACTTTTCTTTTCTTCTCTCTACCTTTTTCACTTTTTCCTTACTTTTACTAATCTTCTCGCTTACTTTTACACTTTTTCCTTGGTCCGCGCGCAAAAGTAAACATACATATTAAAAAACAAACGGAGGTAGTATTAGTTTGCTACTAGGAATAGGATATTCCTAACCTCTATAAAAAGAGGGTTGGGTGCCAATTTTAATGCAGAACAATTTTAGTTGAGAAGTAGCCTAATTAGGAGGATTTGCTGAGAGTTGTATTGCTCATAGAAATTAGCGTACTTGTTTGCAATGGTTTTTGCCCTACTTGATTAGTGATGGATTTTTATAGTACAAAGTTTTTGTCTTTTAATTTTCAAAGTTCGCACTTTTAATCTTGTTTTATCAAAATTCTCGTCTTATTGTTAGTATTTTTCTTCCGCTCAGGCCGAACCAAGGTTTTAATGTTTTTAATTTTTTTTGGCTCAAACTATTTTTAACACCCTAAATTGTTACTTATCTTTTCGTCTATTTTAATTGTGACACTTTTCAAGTGAGGAAGTTTGAGTTCCTTTTGGGGCAAATCTTTCTCTCTATTTCTCTTTTATCCTATCACATGGGTCATCTTCTTTCTTTCTAACTATCTCTTCCATCTTCAAAAATTGTCTAAAATTTTCAAATTAAAAGTGTCATAACTAATAAAAAATGGAGGAAATAATTTTTATTCCAATATACCGACAAGAGATTTTCATAAAAAAAACAAAAACATAGATTTTGCCCTACCGAAGTAGTTGAAGTACGAGGACCTCCTACGTGAACCATTCATTATTCGTCTCACCAAAAACGTTTTAAAGGGCATTAGTAAACAGTAATGTCATTTGAAACAATAATGAAACATATATGTCAATTTGTATATATGACATATACTTACATCTTTGCGTGTGTGGTTGAAAGTTGATATCAAACCTTAGCAATGAATATTAGATAATACAATTTGCTTGCATAAAGTTTAGGATTGTTATTTAACTAACTTATTTTATCGAGAATAGCTGATTATTGATATTTTTTTAGTATAGAAAGTACATGGTGGGGCAAGTGTGGACCATGCTATTCACAAAAGTGAATCATTTAGTACATAAATTAATTATATGTGGACCCATTATAATTAAAATTTATATATATGTTGCATTCACATGCCATTTATAGAAGTGTAACATCAAATATAGGAAGGACAAATATAAAAAAGTGTATCGTCAAATATGGAACGGATGAAGTATTTTACATGCAGACTAAATTTGGAGTACTACATGAATTGACTATTTTACAAGTCGAGACTCAAGGATGAAAGCTGTTGAGAAAATATTCACAGGGTATATTAAATTATTATACTACATTCGTATTCAATTAGTTACAACGCTTTTTATATTAGAAAATTTTTAAACAATTGCAACAATTTTTTCTTTTTTTTGGTAAAAAAATTATCTCTATTTCTCTCCAATCACATAATTCCCACTTATTTTTTCTCTTTATCTCTCTCTTATTCAAAAATTGTCTAAATCCGTGAAAAAAAAGTATTGTAACTAATTGAATATGGAGGTAGTAATAATTTTTAAAATATTGAAGATTCTTCCCATAAAAAGCAATTGTATCTCGAATTGTAAATTTCATCTTGCATCTTAACCTCAATTTTCTATCTTACATCCAATCACTAGAGTGAACAATTGGTGATGATTTAGTGGTGTTAATGTAAATTGCTACGATCTTAGAATCTGGTATTTATTAGCCTCGTTAAGGTTGGGTTGGTATATTACTGTTATGCGATTGAGTGGAAGCAAATAAAAGATTTGTAAATTGAGAAAAGTAAAGAAGAATAGTTTATATAAAAAGAAAATTCGTAAAAGTTGAACACAAGAATTTTAAAGTTGGCATTGCTACAGTGCTAAGATTGTGAAGAATCCCCTCTATATCCCTCGTAACGTCATCATAAGTATGAGCTTTCCTTCTTTCTTTTGTTTGCGTGTATTCCCTTTGCCTTTTCCTCTCTCTCCCTTTTTCTTTTCTCATCCCTGCATCACTTCTTATCTTCTTTTTCCTTAATTTTTTTCCAATGCCTTCTTCCCTTCTTATCTCCTCAATCACGTCTGATTTCAATGGAGAAAATCCGGAGTCGCCTTACTAAAATTCTGGCGGTTGAAGTCTTATTTCTTACGGACAGGAAACTAAGCAGGTCTGCTATTTTGCTATTTTTTTCATGTATTTGGACAGATGGTTAATTTTGCTCTTTGAAATTGATGTATGAAAAATAATAATTTTTGTTTGGGAAATTTAGTGTTGCCTTGGATAGATGCAATTAGATTTTTTTTATACTGTTATTGATTTGGCTACAGAATTAAATTGAATATGTATACATATACTGTTAATCAGTCTAAATTCACGAATTTCGTCATTGTTAGTCCATAATACCATGGCAATATGTTGATCATTCTTTTGTCTCAAATTCGGTACTATCTTCTTTTTTATTTTTTCTCCTATTTCTTCTTTAAATTTTCTGTTTTCTCCCCAAAATTGAATTTCAACATCCATTTCAGTGCCAAAACGCAGCTTTCAAAGTTAGTTTGGGATGGAGAAGAGAAATTACCAGTGTTGGTGGTGGAATGAAGTGTGGTCGGCGGTGATGGTGACGGAGGTACTTCCAGTGATGGCAAAAAGGAAGCAGGTTCCGTTTTGCCTCATTAACGGCAAGTGTTAATGGTATTGCCGTATTGGGATGAAATTTCTTTAGCGATTCTGGTTTTAAATTTTTAATGAAAGAGAAGATTAGTTAGTTTGGTCTTTAGCGTGAGTTTGAAGGTCAATTGTATTGTAAGTAGGCTGACAAATTTTAATTACCGTAGGTTTTAGTGTTGATGGCTATCATTAATGATCCTGAAGGGGGCATTTATATACAAACTAAATTAAATATATAATTATTGGCTATAAACTAATAATCATTGATTAAACATTTAAGATTATATTTCTAATATTAATGAAGTTATATTACTTAGAATCTCACCTTTATATATGTTTATGTTTTAGTTTCATTTGTTGTTATAATGCTAAACTTTTATTTAACAAATCCTAAATGTTTTGTTAACTCATAATGATTTTATAATACATATTTATTTATAATATTGTGGACCTACTTTAATGAAAAATCTCTATTATTATTACTTCTCATTTTTAGTTAACATTGATTCTAAATCGAAATGATAAGCATACATATTTTCATTTGAGTTTTATCAATTAATGAATCATGTTATAGTAATTTCAAATAACTTTAGAATCTCTTATATTTTATAAAACAAGTTATTATGTTTTGTTTAAATGAAATATATAATTATTATCACAAGCTAAAGGTTTCTTATAAAATGGTTATTCTACATTTCCAATTTCGATGATATATTATTTAGAAACTCAATTTACAGTTTCATATGGCTTCCATAAATAGTTCGCTTAATTTATAATAAAGTAGATAATTTTAATTTCGCATAAATGTTTAAGTAAAGCTTGTTCAAAAGAGAGAGTTACTTTTAGGTTACTAATAAATGTTTATTTATAATATTATATGATTTTTCAAACAAGTGATATTATTATTATAAAATTTATATTAAACAAGTTACTTTACTATTAACGATAATTTTCAATTGATGGAAAACTATGTATTAAAGTTTAAAGTCATGTTATGACCATATGAAATTTTGGATGCAAATTATATTATTATGTTTCTTAAAAAGCTTTAAGATATATCATCATGGTATGTTAAATCGCATAATTTCTAAAGGTCATTATGGCTTATTAAGTACAAAATTGTTCTCCAACTAAACTAAGAAGTTATTAAGTAAGACGTATGAAGTCCCATTAAGAACTCGTTTCACAATCCAAGAATCTTAACAACGTAAGAAGAATAGCTAAAGGTCTAAATACTAAGAACTTTAATGCTCTAATTACCGCCTAAGCAAAAAGGGAAAAGATATACAACCTTTCCCGTCTACCAAGTTAAACTGTGTCAAAGAAAGCAAGATAGTTGTGACTTGTGAGTAAATATTTTGGGGAAATAAGAACTATAGGTTAATGACAAGGCTTTTGAGGAAGCGGGGAAAATAATTAACTCAAGGTTGTTATTTAGTATGATAAATCATTCGTTAATATATGCTACCACTATTGGAGGTTATAGAGATTGAAGTTCGGCAAGGGATATGGAGTCAAAGGTCATAATGGTAGCTTCGGGCATCAAAGGAACTAGTACTCGAGTGCTTATCTGGTAACTAAGAGTAAAAGGGAAATGTTTGAGGTAACGTCTACTGCTAACACCCACAAGCCCCTTATAATATGTTTCATGTTGATTTAAATATGATGTTTATGCAAATGTTATCGTATGGCTTGTGGGATATAAAATGCTTTATGAAATGATGTTTACGAATGACTGATGTTATGAAAAGTATGATTTATGAAGTATGTTTCGATGTTATGAAAGAAATACGATTTATACGATGATTATGTCATGATTTATGAAAAGAAAGTAAGTTATATGAAACATGATAAATGAAAGTGAAAGACGATTTCGGCAGTATTAAGCTTGGCTTTATGCCACCTTCTATGTAGGGACAATGTCCCTGGTGGCTAATGCCCTATGATGACGATGATGATATATGGCGGAAACCCACCTTCTGGTTAGGAACATCGTTACTGGTGGCACCCGCATTATGGCATTGCATGCCACCTTCTGGTTAGAGGTCATTGCCTCTGGTGGTAGAGCACTTATGTATGGCTTATGCCACCTTCTGGTTAGGGACAACGTCCCTGGTGGCTACGGTGCTTATGATGACGTTCTTTCTGTTATACTTGCCAATGAATCCTATGATGTTTTCTGCTAATGATAATGGTGCTTTATACAACGAAAAGACTGTTTGGAGGAACGTATGTAAGCATGTGTTTACAAAATGGTTTTACCATACTTCTCTCCTCTCTGTTTTCAAATATTACGAATTGAAAGGTTGTTTTTGGATATACGTTTGTGAAATGATTTTAACACTATTCTCTCCTCTCTGTTTTCAACTAAAATGAGTTGAAATGTATTTACGACGTTAGAGTAGTATGTTACTGAGCCTCGGCTCATGACGTTTTGCTTTTCTGTTTTAGGTATTATTGGAAATGTCACAAGACACAAGCTTAAGGGGAGTTCTGATAGTAATCAATGAAGATGTTATATGAACAAGTTTCCTAACGACTCGTTTAAGGAGTTTAGTATTACGATATGTTGTAAGGGTGACATCAATTGATTTAATGAAAGGTAATTCTTCTATTAAGGAAATGTAGTTATCAAGTTGTATCTTGAGGGAACTTTATTGGTGGGCTGTAACCCACAGATTTAAGGATTGCTTCCGCTGATTGTTATTTAATTATGAGATAATTAAGGCTAATGGTGTTTCATCAAGGACCCCCATTTCCGGGGTGTTACAGAGGTTTAGGGTTTAGGGTTTTAGGGTTTTAGGGTTTAGGGTTTAGGGTTTAGGGTTTAGGGTTTAGGGTTTGGTATTGTCAAAAGGCGAAAGTAAACTTTCCTTTATGACTAAACAAATATAATAGGGCGAAGCCGATAATAGAGACAGGTAGAAAGTGTGCAGTGAAGGATGTTTCGTTCTAACCAGTCTTGGAAAAAGGGCTCAAACAATGCCTGTCCCATTCGTTGTTGGTCAACAACCATGAGATGTTCAGTCGACTCCCTCCCCCTTTGTGGGTTTGGCGAAGCCAAGTCAATTTCGGGAGGTTGTGGGAATTTTGAGTGGGAGTAGACGTTCTTGAGAAAAGCTTTGATATCGGGTCCTTATCTCAGCAGGACCTTCAGGATCAGGAGTGCTTACAGCAGGCATGGGGTAGGTTCGACCTACCTGTTCTTAGAAACCAATGCAGCTTCCGTCGGGGATTGACTTGGAGATCAAAATACTGACTAAAGCGGGATTTCCCCCTGCTGGGGTTGGAAGAAGCTTAATTAGTTATATTTTCATTTCATTAAAGGTTTAGTCCGCATTTCACTCCCGCGAACACTCGGCCCAGCGGGCGAACATGCCGGGCTCCAGCTCCGCGCACCTGCTTGGCTTGCTTTACTCGCTCTTGCCTGTATGAAGGAGCTTTGCCTCTCAGTCTTCGCCTTTAGATAAAAAAAAGTGTCCGCCCGCCAAACTACGACGAGAGTTTCGCCTTACTCTAACAAGTAAGCAAGTAGAAACTACCTTTTGAAGCGCCAGTCGCGGCAGGAGATGAACAAAACGAGCCAAAAAGCGCTTCACCAGGAGGATCGCCCTCCCAATTCGAAGTTAGCGAATTGGATGATCGGGCCGACTCTCGTCGCCTCTTACCCCCCCCCCAAAAAAGGTTTTAGGCAATTTAGCTTGAAAACGAAGTGCACGAGCCGGCTAACTGGGCTGGCTACTCTCTGCGCTCCCCGCTCCCCTTAACATGCTGACGATGCGACGATGGCTCCATACGGCACCCAAGTTCACGGGCTACCTTTGAAAGGGCAAGACCGCGGCAGATGGAACTCAAACTCATTCCAAGAGTGAATGCCAGCACGACCAAAGTCGTGGCTACTTCAATCAAAAAAGGGCGATCCCCTATTCAAACCGAAAAAAGTACCGGCAATAAGGGAACATGCCTGAAATCTAAACATGGCTCCGTCTCCTGTCCCCCTGCCGGTGGGGAATCCGCTCCCGGGTCGTCGCTCTGTTACGTCAACGACACATTCTAAAACTAAAGCGCACACTAGAAAGTGCTTCGAAAGGTGTCAGCAGGTGCGCGGAGCCGGAGCCCGGCATGTTCGCCCGCTGGGCCGAGTGTTCGCCCACTGATCAGTCTTCGCCTTTAGATAACAAAAAGTGTTCGCCCGAGCTCTTTTCTTTTGTAGCTCCTCGCTGCTCGCTGTCCACTATACAAATATGTCCAGTGTCCAGCACTCAGTGCTGCGGGTAGGGTGTCTTTCTTCCTTCGCTCCGTTCACTTGTCCGTTTTAACCGCTGTTTCGCCTCCCAAATCAAAGAGGAAAGTTGGCTTGACGTTCGATAGGCGAGAGGTGTAAGTACCGCGAGGTGTGAAGCGATCTCGTACTAAACGAAACTACTTTCACCGTTGGCGGCCCGAAACTCTCTGGTTGCCTCCGCCTTATCTATAGAAGCAGTCAACTGAGTTCTGAAATATCCAAGCGGGCCCAATGATAAGAGACCCACCTCCTTTTGCTTTTTCTTACCCGGAGTAAGGGCGCCATCAGTTAGCTTCGGATCGCGCTTGACTTTGCTATCAGCCACGATAGGCTTTTTAGAAAGCACTGTTCTGCTTTGGCGATCAGGTAAGACCCAATGGGGACGGTAAACTGCGGACCCTGTTCGGGGCTGGCTTTTTGGGAAGCCCGCTCCCACCGCGCTCACGGCCCGGCTGGCCTGCCAGCGGTAGTGGGAATTATCCCGTTCCCTGGTTGGCGGGTTAGTAGCTCAGTTAGGCAACAGAAAAAAAAACTTCCAAGTGCGAAGATTTTGGAAAGAAGGACTGCTACTCTTCTTTGCCTACTTATTTAACCCCCTTTTTTTTTGCAAGAGACGCTTTGTCCACGGTGGAAAACTCTTATGAAAGCCCTTTTGATCTTGTCTTTCCTTCTTTCAAACTCACTTTCTCAGAATCAAGCAAGCCATAAACTCCCACTTGCAAAATCAGATTTTTCCCACTTGCAAGAAATCAGATTTTCACTCAAAAATCTGATTCACTTACACAATTGAGTCAAACAAGCAATCCCTCTTCAACCTCCATACTACCCTCATCAATGGTGCTTGACCATTCGAACTAAAAATCAGATTTTTCCTCTTCTATAAATACCCAACTCAACCCACTCAAATAATCAAGCAAACATCACTCAAGTATAACAGAAAGAACATCATCATTAGCACCGTAGCCACCAGGGACGTTGTCCCTAACCAGAAGGTGACATAAGCCATACATAAGTGCTCTATCACCAGAGGCAATGACCTCTAACCAGAAGGTGGCATGCAATGCCATACATAAGTGCTCTACCACCAGAGGCAATGACCTCTAACCAGAAGATGGCATGCAATGCCATAATGCGGGTGCCACCAGGAACGATGTTTCTAACCAAAAGGTGGCGTTTCCACCATATATCATCATCGTCATCATAGGGCATTAGCCACCAGGGACATTGTCCCTACACAGAAGGTGGCATAAAGCCAAGCTTAATACTGCCGAAATCGTCTTTCACTTTCATTTATCATGTTTCATATCATTTACTTTCTTTTCATAAATCATGACATAATCATCATATAAATCGTATTTCTTTCATAACATCGAAACGTACTTCATAAATCATACTTTTCATAACATCAGTCATTCGTAAACATCATTTCATAAAGCATTTTATATCCCACAAGCCATAAGATAACATTTGCATAAACATCATATTTAAATCAACATGAAACATATTATAAGGGGCTTGTGGGTGTTAGCAGTAGACGTTACCTCAAACATTTCCCTTTTACTCTTAGTTACCAGATAAGCACTCGAGTACTATTTCCTTTGATGCCCGAAGCTACCATCATGACCTTTGACTCCATATCCCTTGCCGAACTTCAATCTCTATAACCTCCAATAGTGGTAGCATATGTTAACGAATGATTTATCACACTAAATAACAACCTTGAGTTAATTATTTTCCCCGCTTCCTCAAAAGCCTTGTCATTAACCTATAGTTCTTATTTCCCCAAAATATTTACTCACAAGTCACAACTATCTTGCTTTCTTTGACACAGTTTAACTTGGTAGACGGGGAAGGTTGTATATCTTTTCCCTTTTTGCTTAGGCGATAAATAAAGCATTAAAGTTCTTAGTATTAAACCTTTAGCTATTCTTCTTACGTTGTTAAGATTCTTGGATTGTGAAACGAGTTCTTAATGGGACTTCATACGTCTTACTTAATAACTTCTTAGTTTAGTTGGAGAACAATTTTGTACTTAATAAGCCATAATGACCTTTAGGAATTATGCGATTTAACATACCATGATGATATATCTTAAAGCTTTTTAAGAAACATAATAATATAATTTGCATCCAAAATTTCATATGGTCATAACATGACTTAAAACTTTAATACATAGTTTTCCATCAATTGAAAATTATCGTTAATAGTAAAGTAGCTTGTTTAATATAAATTTTATAATAATAATATCACTCGTTTGAAAAATCACATAATATTATAAATAAACATTTATTAGTAACCTAAAAGTAACTCTCTCTTTGAAACAAGCTTTACTTAAACATTTATGCGAAATTAAAATTATCTACTTTATTATAAATTAAGCGAACTATTTATGGAAGCCATATGAAACTGTAAATTGAGTTTCTAAATAATATATCATCGAAATTGGAAATGTAGAATAACCATTTTATAAGAAACCTTTAGCTTGTGATAATAATTATATATTTCATTTAAACAGAACATAATAACTTGTTTTATAAATATAAGAGATTCTAAAGTTATATTTGAAATTACTATAACATGATTCATTAATTGATAAAACTCAAATGAAAATATGTATGCTTATCATTTCGATTTAGAATCAATGTTAACTAAAAATGAGAAGTAATAATAATAGGGATTTTTCATTAAAGTAGGTCCACAATATTATAAATAAATATGTATTATGAAATCATTATGAGTTACCAAAACATTTAGGATTTGTTAAATAAAAGTTTAGCATTATAACAATAAATGAAACTAAAACATAAACATATATAAAGGTGAGCTTCTAAGTAATATAACTTCATTAATATTAGAAATATAAACTTAAATGTTTAATCTATGATTATTAGTTTATAGCCAACAATTATATATTTAATTTAAACAAAGCCTAATAAACTTTATTATTTCCTTTTTATTAAACTTATAACATTATCTTGATAGTATTAGAGTCATATTAGTCTCAACAACTTGAGAGCCTCTGTCTCTAAACTTTTCCGAGACAGAGAAATTCCCCCCTTCATCCCTACTCCTTTCCTTCTTCACATTACCAAATCAGCCTCTTTCATGCCTTCTTCTCCCAATAATTTGGTCCATTTGGACCCCCCTTCCATTCTTCCTAAGTATAATGCTGGAAATTATCGGATTGGACCAATCATCAAGGTCACATCCTTCGACCACATTCCTGTTCTTGACATGCTCACTTTGACTGTTGTTGGACGCTTTCGTGATTATCGTCTCTTTGACGCCGAATCTATTGCTGCATGGATTAAATTCCACTGGAAAGTTAATGGGGACATTCAAGTTCGCAAAGTAGGCAAGCACTTCCTCTTCATGTGTAATCACTATGAGGATTGGGAGGGCCTTAGTAATTTTGGAGTGGCCAACATGCAGGGAGCTCTAATGATATTCAAAAGCTTCAATTCTAAGCTCTCTATTCCCGCTATGAAATTCAACTATGCACCACTTTGGGTTCGCATTGAGGAATTCCTACTATCTTTAACTCTGTTAGTGTTGCTCGAAGAGCCCTTGATAAGGTTGGTTTCATCTTCAAGTTTGATGATCATTCTCGATCAGGATCTGTCTTGCCTTTTTTACGAGCTCGCATGTGGATCAATTTAGACAAGCCTTTGGTACCGGGTTTCTTTGTTGAGCTTCCTGACGGTTCTCGAACTTGGGTTAACCTCCGCTATGAAGGTGTGTTTGT
This sequence comes from Patellifolia procumbens, assembly GCA_947645195.1. NCBI lineage: Eukaryota > Viridiplantae > Streptophyta > Magnoliopsida > Caryophyllales > Amaranthaceae > Patellifolia > Patellifolia procumbens. Next base: position 863,794 of record CANSGD010001250.1, on the reverse strand, counting down.
ATTTTGCACTAAATGTGCATGCATGGGTCGCGTTGTCGGCTATCATCTCTGGCTGCTGAAGTTAAAATTGCAGCTCGTCTTCGGGAATTATACACTTCTCCTCAAGCGTTTATGGTTCAAGAAGCTGCTACTCCACTCTTTTCACATAAAATTATGGGTCTCAAGAATAATGATTGGCATCGAACAACAAGAGTTGAGTTAAAGGTACCAAGAGCTTCTCCTTCTTCGGCCTTTTATAATGAAACATCTTCTTCGTCTAGTGATGAGGATGGAGGTGATGCTCCACCTCGGATGTTAGAAATTGGAGGTCCCCATAATGCCGTTCCCAAAGCTAAACGCCCTTCATCCTCTTGTAATTCTACTTCGCCTTCACCATCACAATCCTATGAACCCCAAGAACATTCCCCTTCTGATGATCTCCAACCATGCATGTCCATGCAAGTACCCACACATAACCAACCTTTGACCAGTTTGCTTTCTCCTCTTTGTCAATTTTCTGGTGCTGCTATTCAACCTTCTTCGCTTCGATGGCGTACACGTAAGCGAAAGGGTGCTTCATTGATGCACTTGCATGTTAAAAAGCAACGTGGCAACGGGAGCTCTTCTCCCAATCTTCAAGCGCTCCAGTTTACTCTTCCTCCTCTATCTCTTCCTCAGCATTTAATGCCACTTGAATGTACTTCTGCTCAAAACTCGGTTAGCACTCTTCCTTTGCTTCAGTTTGTGCATTTATGGAAGTCCTTCTTTGCTTTTACTTTATTATTAGGAAAAATTGATAAGAATAATCCGACCTTTGGCCGGTCTTCCACCAATGGTACCACCTTTAATTAATCCAGGTATAATCCGACCTTTGACACTCATATTATCTCATTGGTATGGAATGATGGCAACCTGTTTGACCATCGAAAATGACCGTTGACTTTTTTTAAATTTTTTACCTCCCCTGCCCCCTACTGCCCCCTACTTCCACCCCACCCCAACCCAACCCCCATTTCCTCCCCCTGCCCCCACCCCCTTCCCCTTCCCCTACCACCCTCCTCTTCACGGCGGCCGACGATGATTCACGGCAACCTCGCCAACAACCACAAAAATCTCGCGAGGGAGGGGGTTACATTGACGTTCTTGGCATGGGAGGGGGAGGTGGCTGCGGGGATGGGGAGGGTGGCAGGGGAAGGATTGGGTGGCTGCGAGGGGGGGAGGTGTCTACGAGGGAGGGGGAGGTGGCTGCGGGGGAGGGGGGTCGCTGCGGGGGAGGGGGAGGGTGCTGCGAGGGAGGGGGAGGTGGTTGCGGGGAAGGAAACGGTGGCTGCGGGGGAGGAAACGGTGGCTGCGGGGGAGGGGAAGGTGGCTGCGGGGGAGGGGGAGGTGGCTGCGAGGGAAGGGGAGGTCGTTGCGGGGGAGGGGAGGGTGGCAGGGGAGGGGGGGGGAATGTGGCTGCAGGGGAGGGGGAGTGTGGCTGCAGGGGAGAGGGAGGGTGGCAGGTGAAGAGGGAGGGGAGGGGGTGGTTTATTTTAATTTTATTTTTTTTATTAAATCTAATTTAAAACTTTAATTAAGAATTTAGGTTTAAATTATAGTTAATTAGCTATTAATCACGTAATTAAGAGACTTTACCTGTAATTGTAGGTCACCAACAGGTGAGGGACCATTGAGAGAATATGGGTGTCAAAGGTGGGATTATTGCTGGATTAAATGAAGGTGGTACCATTGATGGAAGACCGGCCAAAGGTCGGATTATTCTTATCAATTTTTCCTTATTATTATATAAGCTTCTCCTTCCAAATGCATATCTATCAACTAGATTTTCCTCCTCTTGGGAACAAGCAAAAACAAACATCCTCTTTAATCCCCTCTTTTATTCTCGCCGCCTATCTCTCTCTCCTCAGGTTGTCTTCACTCCTCTCCCACCTACTGTCATTAATCCTTTCCCTTCCCCATTTGGCTTTCTTTCTCTATTTATTATCTTCAACAATCACTTTCACTTCACCCTTTCTTCCACTTCTGTCTCTCTCCTAACCCTAGCCTTCATGAATTACCTTACACAATTGCTGAGTGCCTCTAGTACGAAACTCCCTCAAATGAGTCTTAGTTTACGTAAGCGCTCACGATCATCTCTTGCACCTGAAGAGTCTCTTTATTCCTCCTTTGTTGTCACTGATCGTGTTCTCATCCCTATAAACCCTATGGAGGATCCCTTTCGTCCTCCCTCTGATCTTGGTATCTCACCTCCATCGAATTCTCCTGACACTGCTAATACGGACGCTTCTCCTCCTTCTGTTATTATTGTGCAAGGGTTACTTGCTCCTGTTCAATCTGGCTACGTGGCCCCCCCTCCCCAGTTTCTGGACTAAACCCTAATCCTGTTTTCGAAAGCTTTTTCTCTTTTTGATCGGAGGCCGAGTATGTCATGACGAGGGGATTCAAGAGACTTAAAATTGGGCAGGGGGCTTCTTCTTCTGGCCTATTGATTAATGAGCCCCTTCCTATGATAGGCGCTAAACGCCATCTCTCCTTTGATAGTGCTGCTACTGAATACTATGGGGACTTCAATTTTTCACCTACTAAGCGCCCTAAGAGGCAACTTAAGTATCATGGCAAGTGTGGGTGCTTCACGAAGCTTAAATATGGCCTGTCTGAGGGTGAAGAATGGTTCGAGGATGCGACTAGAATTGGTGGCACGGCTGGCCGTGAACAGCCTCCTGGGGGAAAATGAAACTTTTAAGTTGGAATGTGCGAGGGGCCCTAAAAAACGCACCTATAGGCCCATACTTATCCTATGTAATTAAGCTATTTTCAGTTGATGTTATGTTTTTAAGTGAAACACTATGTTCAGTAGCTAATTTTGCCCCACTAGCTACTCGTCTTGGTTTTCCTTGTTTTCAAGGTGTTGATGTTGTAGGCCGTAGCGGAGGTGTAGTTGTATGTTGGAAATCCTCCGTCGATCTCACTGTGCTTGCTTGTACTCCTAATTTTATTTTGTGTAATGTTAAACTACTAGCTTTGGAGTATTTTCTTGTTTTTGTCTATGGTGCACCCAAACTTTAGGATAGACAGGCCATTTGGGATTCTATGTCCACTACCTGTTTGGTTAATAGATGACATTTCGTTGTTATGGGTAATCTGACCATTCCTGGGGCACACGATTTTTCTCTATGAAGGTTTCAATATGGTCTATCTGATTTACCCACCCATGGACCCCCGTTCACCTGGACTAATAATCAAAGCGGTGATAGGTCCATATTTGAAACATTAGATCGTGCTTATTGTGATGATACTTGGAGGTTATTTTTTCCTCACGCTTGTCTTTGGCATCTCCCCATTTTCCTCTCTGACCATGCACCTATTATCTAGGACTGCACACCATCCTCTAATCCTCCCAAACGACCATATCGTTTTGAAGCATGGTGTCTTACTTTTACTGCATTGATCAAATCATCCTCCAACAAATTCGGAAAACATGGCTAGGCTCGAGCATGTTTATTCTACTCTGTCTTCTTAGTAGTATCTTATTCCAGTGTCGTCAGTGGTGCTTAGCATTTCGTAAACAACACGACCTTTGTTGGAGTAATATTCATGACCACTTGACATATACCCAAACAGCCCTCAATACTACCAACTTGCATGAGGAACTGCGCCTTCGACATAAGTACGAGGATGATGTTTGCCTACGTTGGTTGTATTGGAAGCAAAGATCGAAGTCTCGATGGGACCAATTTGGAGATCAAACTACGAGCTTCTTCTTTCGTAGTGTTAATCAGCGTCGGGGCTCGAACACAATTACAGAGATTTCTTCACCGACTGGTGTTCTTACAGATCCTATCTCGATTACTGCTACTTTTGTCAATTACTTTTCTCAATTGTTTTCTCCTCCACCACGAACTTTAACCCCACAGTTACGTAGTGACTGGTTGAGTCACTTGCCTTCCTTATCCCCTGCACAACACTCTCTCCTCTTGAAGCCCTTTTCTTCCACAGAAATCAAAGAGGCTCTTTTTGCTATGTCGTCTCTCAAAGCTCCTGGGCCTGACGGATTTCCTCCACTATTTTTCAAACACCAATGGCCTCCTATTGGGGATCATCTTATTAAAGCAGTTCTTGGTTTTTTCAATGGCCATTTCATGCTTCGGGAACTTAACAAAACTTTTCTTACCCTCATCCCAAAGATCTCCCACCCGTCTGACCCGAGCCACTTTCGTCCCATTAGCTTGTGTAACACGGTTTACAAAAGTCATCTCTAAAGTTCTTGTGAATCGCCTTAAACCTGTTCTACCTTCTCTCATCAATCAAAGTCAGAAATCATTTGTACCTGGTCGTTTATTGAGTGATATTGTCTTGATGGGTCATGAGGTTATTTCTTGGCTTAATCGTCATAGATCTGGTCGTAAGCATTATGCGGCCCTGAAGATTGATCTCAACAAAGCATAAGACCGAGTCCGCTGGGATTTTCTAGAGGCTACACTCCAGCACATGAATTTCCCTCTTCCTTGGATACACTGGATTTCGCAATGTATTTCGACTGTGTCTTATTCTGTTCTCGTTAATGGAGTTGCTTCACATCAATTTCTCCCTTCTGTTGGGCTGCGCCAGGGAGATCCCTTGTCTCCGTATCTCTTCCTGCTATGTATGGAGGTCCTTAGTCACAAACTACACCAGGAACATGAAGCTGGGTTTCTTAAAGGAATTCAGATTAGTCGATGGGCACCACCCATTTCTCATCTTTTCTTTGCGGACGACGCTCTTCTATTCTTTCAAGCCACTCCTGCATCTTGCTCTAGGGTTCGGTCTGTCTTGGACGACTTTTGTCACCTCTCCGGGGAAATGGTAAGTTTCTCTAAATCTTCAGTGAAGTTTAGCCCCAATACCCCTTCTAGTATGTTACAACTCCTACGTCAGCCTTTGAATGTTCCTTCTATGAGCTCTTTTGGTCACTACCTGGGTTGTCCACTGGAGGTTACGGGTAAGTCTGTGGCACTTTTCCAATTCTTAATTGAGCGTATACAGCAGAAAATCTCTTCATGGAAATTCTCTATCCTGTCTCCTGCTGGTCGTCTGGTCCTTCTGAACGTTGTTCTTGCATCTTTGTCTACACATATCATGTCTGTGTTCCTTATTCCGAAGACCATTATTAAGAAATTGAATTCTCTTATGCTAAAATTCTGGTGGTCGGGTACGGGGGACAAGTGCCCAATTTACTGGTGTACAGCGCAACAACTTCACCAACATCGTTCTCATGGAGGATTGGGTCTTCGCAACTTGGAGGCACTAAACGCGTCTACGCTTATGAAAACCTCCTGGCGTATACACCAAAATCCACAGTTGCATATTAGCCGACTACTATCGAGTAAATATCATGCATCTCTTCTCCTTCACAGTTCAGTTTTTCCTTCTCCTCCTTCCCGGGGCTTTCGTGGACTTGTCTAGGTTTCTCAACAATTTCGAGATGGTTTTGCTTCTCGTATTCTTAGCAGCCTTACCACACCGATTACAAGCCAGGGGTGGATCGGTAGCAACCCCACTCTTCCAAAACCCTCAGCTCCACCACAACTCCATCTGGTTAAGGATCTCATTACCTCGACTGGCCAATGGAACACCCCTTTGGTTTGGCAGTCTTTCCCAACCCCAACAGCACAGCGTATCCTTGCCCTCCCACTCCCTCACCCACCATCTACTCGGCCAGAACACCCCTTGAGCTTTTCTGGCGTTTCACTTCGAATGGGGATTACACTATTCACTTAGCCTATTGGTGGCTTATTCATGGACATCCCCAGCAACCGTCTGGCTCCTTCTGCTGTGTCTTTTGGAAACGGAAGTTGCCACCCCGTTGGCAAATCTTTCTTTGGCGCCTCATTCGGAATATTTTACCTACAAAAGATAATATCCGAAAGCGACACATGGAGGTATCTCCACTTTGTCCGTTATGCAATACAGAACGAGAAACACCTGAGCACTTATTTCGTGATTGTGTGATAAGTGCGCATGTTTGGATGGCTTCTCCCCTTGGTATTCGAAGCACTATCAGCCACATGGGTTTGTCTAACTGGATCAAGCAATTTTTCATCTACTTATCACATCAATCCACATCTGCCGTTTCCCCCTTACATATCTTTGTCTCCGTTTTATGGACTATTTGGTGTCATCGAAACTCTATCATTTTCCAAGACCACGCCTGTTCCCCTTCTTCAATTATTCAACATCTCCACTCTTTACTACCCCGGCAACTTCGTGGGTCAACTGCTTTATCACAGGGAACTTCAGTACATTCCACGATTGTTTATTCTAGGGGTACACCTCTTCGGCCTCCTTTCTGGCGGTTAGTGGTTGATGGTGCTTGGAAGGCCAGTGCTAATGGTCTGGTTCGTGCAGCAGTTGGCTGGCATCTTAGCTTTTCTACTCCCACTGAGACGCTCCAGGGGTCCCATCGCGTTTTTGCGTTAACACCTTTCCATGCGGAGCTCTTGGCGCTCTTTCACGACCTTGCTGCTGCGCGTTCAAAAGGATCTCATGTTTGGGTGGGTGTGGATTCCCAACAAGTCGTTGTTGCTCTTTCTCGACCAACCACATGTCATGCTCAACTCCGAACTCTACTCATGGATATCCGACATCTTGCTTATTTTTTCGAGTCTTTTGTTTGTATTAAAGTTTCTCGGACTTGTGTACGGGCGGCCCACTTGCTTGCTACACATGCTCGTGGTACCTGTTTCATTGTCAAAAAAAAAAAAAAAAAACTAATTAAGCAACCCCAAGAGCACAGCCTATACGCCAATTATACATGTCAATTAGGCTTAACTACAAAACGTACAATTTAACTAGCTTAATAAGTAGTTATATATAATATAGGTGTTAGTTCCATCATCAGTCACCTGTGAACTATAATCGAATGTTGTAAATGTTCGTAATTCTTAAAATTGTTTGCTTATTGACCCGTTGTGTCTCCTTATGAACTAAAGAAGTAAAAATTTTTGCATTAGCTTCTTCGCTCCTATAAATCAATGGTCAAATTATTATATTGACAAATGCGATACTCAAAATTGTTGAAACTAAAGATAACATTGAAAGTGTGATTTCATTTTGCTCTCTTTAGAAACATGTACGAAAGGGTCATATTGGATTTGGTTTGAACAATTCGTCGGAGCATTGAATTTCATATTAAATCAAGGTCTATAGTTGTTTTGGTGAAATCAAACTAATTAAAATCGAGTTCTACATCGTTTCAAGATTTATAGCTTCGATTTTATTTTTAGTTCAATTGGCCAGGTTCTTACCTACAACAAAAAGGCATTATATTAGTCAAATTTCATCATCTTGTAACTACAAAATTAATAGTTACAAGCTTACAACAAATCTATATAATTATTTTTCTTAGTTTTGCTATACTATTGAAAGAAGGAATCTTAAATTTTCATGTATTTCAAAATAAACATAATTCATATAACTATTCATCCCTTTTAGAAAGTTACTTCCATCATCTAAGCGCACAATATCAAAAAAAATTAACCAATTGACTCTTTTGTGAGTTCATGTATCTATGATTCATAATATCACAAAAGATATTACTGGAGTTCATTCGATGATTTCGACAAACATTAACTTTTCTATAGTATTCACATATCTATAATTTATATAATTATACTCCATTGAATTGAATTCGACAAACACTCTAAAAGACTTGGCATATTAAAGTCCTAAATTTTTTCGAGGTGAAAATTATTAAAGAAATCGAATTAAATTTAACTTTTCATTACTCTTTTGTAGTTTGTTTCAATTTGATTGATCGTCTGTTATTTGTTGGGTCATCGTCCTAATAAATCGTAATATTATCTCTAGCTCCCACCAAAAATTGAGATGGGAAGTAGTTACTCCTATTCTTATTTAATTAAGTCGTCTCGCGATTCCCATCTTTCCCTCCTTTTTACGGTCTTTAATTTTAAACCAAAAACCTCAAGTGACGTTGATTATAAGCTCTCACAAAAACTATTCATGGATTAACTTAAGCTACAACCTGTGGGTGGGCACAGGTTTAGGATGAATAGAAGATTCATTTACTGCTAAATAGCAGTATCAAGAATCCAAAGAGGAAGAACTTTATCGAACAAAGTGGATAAGGCTAAGTTAAAATCTAAGCACATAAGGTATTAACTTATAATGTAAGATGATAAAATTTCAAAAATTTAAACTTTACTGTTTTAAATTAAAATTCATACGGTTTGGCCATACGTTAATAGATATATGTCTTTGTAATTATCTTATTGCATATAATTTTTTTTGTTTGTATCTCAAATTCATCGTAAAAATTTGCTTAATATTTTTAGTACTTTCAAGTTGACTACCGCGTGCGCAGCACGTGGTGGTCCAACTAGTGTATTTCAAAAATGAAATCCACTCTCATTTATGTATCGTGTATGAGTGAATGACGGCAATTCCATCGACACTAACTCATACTTTCACAACCCCAACCCTTACAGGTCACCAACTTCTATCCAAGTATTCTGGAGACCTCCTCCTCCCAACGTTGTCTAGCTCAATTTTGACGGCTCCTCCAATCAAGTCTCTGCTGCTGCTGGCATTGTCCTTCGTACTTCTGCTGGACAAATTCTTAAAGTCATGTCTTATAATCTCGGGCCATCTTCCCCCCTGATTGCCGAAGCTACTGCCCTCCGTAATGGGCTTATTCAAGCCAGAAGTATAAACATCGAAGATCTTGTTATAGAAGGCGACAACCTCATAGTCATCAATGTGCTTCACGAAGATTCGAGACTCCGTGGTGTATTCAGACGCTTATAGATGATATTCGTCTTCTACTCACCTATTTTCGGTCATTTTCGGTGCATCATATTTTCAGAGAAGCAAATTCAGTTGCATACTACCTTTCTAAACAAGGACATCACATTACTACAAAAAGCCGGAAGTTCGATGTCCTTGAAGATCCTATGTTTTATTGTTTTCTTTATTAGATAGCTTAGGTTACACCCTTGAGAGAAGGGTCTCCCAAGGATTTCTTGTACCTCATTAAAAAAAGTTGCATTAATTGGCTTGTCATAGTTCAAAATTTGTGTAGAAAACTTCTACCATCAATTGCTCTATTTTGCCGACAATAGAAGTGGTTAGAGTTTTCCAAAATGATTTATAGGGAATTCGTGAAATAGAATTCATGAAGTCTTCTTCTAAACAAGCGACAATTATTTGCGGCTCAAGTCTAACATGGATCTGGTCTACAATAAGTTTATTGTAGACCAGTTAAACCTAAGTCCCACGTAAGCCTTCAGGCTCAATTTCTCTCTCCTCCGCTTCTGCTAATCAGCGCGTTGCTGCTCTTCTTCTTCGCGTTTTATCGCCGCTTTTGATTTCGATCCTTCGGCTTCGCCAGTACTGATCTTCCTTTTGTTTGTGTTCTCGGTCTTTCTTCTCGGCTTCTGCTGCTGCTTTTCTTGCTCTTTGCTTCTTCTGCTTTGCTGTTTACTCCCATCTTCTTCGGTATGGTGAAGATTTCAGTTTAATTTGTGATTCTAGGGTTTTGAAATTTGATTTTGCAGGTTGAATTGAGGAATTTAGGGATGAATTTGAGGAGAGAGATGAAAGGTTTTGATTGATTTTGATTTTTGGGTGGACAAGTGTGTTTATATGGTGAAGATTTTGTGAATGTAATTTGTGGTGAATGGTGAGAGTTGGTTTTGTGGTGGATTTGTGTTGTAATACTTGTAAAGTTAAAGTTTGTTATTAAAAGTTAAAGTTTTGTCATTAAAAGTTCAAGTTAATAATCAAAAGTTAAATGGAGTTTATTAAAAGTTAAGGGTTCTTTATCAAAAGTTAAGATACAATTAAAAGTTAAGATTTTGTGCCAAAAGTTAAGTGTAAACAATGAAAGTTAAAGTTTCATCATTAAAAGTAAAACAATCAATAGCTTAATGTCTAATATTTAGTAACGGTTTTATGACAAAAGTTACGGTTTAATAACTAAAAGTTAAGATTAAATAGCTAAAAGTTAAGTTATTGTAATTAAAAGTTCAGGTTTAGTAACTTAAAGTAAAGTCATAGAAATCAAAAGTTAAGATTTTGTAATTAAAAGTTAAGGTTTAGTAATCAAAAGTTATGAATGTAAAGTTAAGATTTCTTAGCAAAAAATAAAATTTTGTAATTAATAATTTTAATTTAGCAATTAAATGTTAAATGTTTTTCCAATGTAAATTCATTCTTCCTTCCTTCCTTTCCTCACCAATCTTGACCAAGAAAAAGAAACTCACTACCTTTACCTTGAGTATCCATTTAATAGCAACAGGCCAACAGCAAAACCCTTATCATCATTCAATCTCCTAACATGTTCAATAACATCTTTATGCCATTCCCTAGTATTATGACACATATTAAGCCTAGCAACATTCATCCCACCAAGAGCTAAACCCAACATTCATCCCCTTTTCATTTTTATAAATCATCTCAAAATCACAAGTACTTGGCCTAATTGTGCACATCAACTTAGTCCTACGAGTGCTTCTAAACCCATTCTCCTCATCTCAGATGAACTCACACGATCAATTTCTAACGAAGAAGAAGAGTTGGGGTTACAACTGCAGTGGATTAGACGGTGAGAGGGAAGGTTGGTCGAAGGTGGGGGGATTGAGGGGCGAATTGGGAAATTGGGTTTAAAAAGGGGAGTGAAATGGGTGGTGGTTTTCGTGGTGGGTGGGAGGAGAGAGAAGGTAGTTGGCGCTGGTGGTTTCGGGGAAAGAGAGTGAGGAATGTTGTGGGTGGTGGTGGTTTCGGGGAGAAGAAGGTTGGGATGGGGGCTATGGAGTGGTTTCAGCGTTTAGAGGGAGGAGGAGTGAGGAGAGAGAGGGTGGGTCTACACTATCTATAGTGTGGACCGGGTCCACCCAAGAACTATTGTTATTTGCGGAAGTTAGTGGGCTAATCATCAATATTAAAGCCATATGAAAATTGGGGGTAGTGTCTTGAATACAATTTAGTTTTATAGTTTGTAAAACATGATTATGAAATATATACTGCGATTCATTATTTTAAATATTTAAATTGTATTAATTATAATTTTATTTTCTTCCAGCTTATATAGGAAGAAAATAGATAAGTAATAGCAAAGTAAGGTTGGCATGGTGGTTGAAGTAGAGTTATTTCAAATGATAGGTTTGATGTTCGATTCATGTTCCCTTATTTAAATTATTTAGATAAAAGTGACATGACGTATGACATGTGCATACATTCATCTCGTGACTTGAAATGTCACGTGACGCTCTCTAATATGCTCCTGATAAATCTCCCTATAAGTCATTCGAAAATATTTTTTGGGTTCACTATGACTCTCTTTTTAAGTGATTCCAGAATATTTTCCTAATTGTTTTATTTATTAATAATATCTATAAATATAAGGATCATCCTGAATTGTATGAAAAAATAATGTAAAAATTTAATAAATGAGTCGCTTTTGATAGAGCTCGGAATAGTAGACTCATTGGTTAATCTTTTTTTTTTTCACTTTGTAATTTTTAAACGAAAAAGTTGATTTTAATAAGCCAATATTTGCCTGTTTCATTTTTCACAATTTCACTTTTAGGTAATTCGAATTTTGCAATGCAATCGCTTTGAATGGCCATGAAGTGGAACCATTACTTAGAGTATCATACCTTATAGTTTTGTACCTAAATTGTTGAATATAAATAAGTAGATCAGGTGGTACCATTGCTTAGGGTTCGACTCGTGACCCAATTTTTAAGGTATGAACGACACATGACTCTTGGATTTTGTTTTATTAATAAATAACTATAGATAGATTTAGATCGATAGTATTTAAGATTACGTATGTTTTACTGTCGATGGTATATGTATGTCAATTGATATCAGGGAAAAAACAGGCAGTGTACAATTTCAAAACTATTATCATCCGTCCCTACAAAAGAGCATAGTATGTTTTTTCTTCTTTCATCCAATACAACTTCTTATTGAAAGTAATTGCGCAAGGAGACAGAATCTAGCTAAGAAATCAGAACAATCTTACTTGAAGTATAAAAATGGAAAAGGAGAGATTCACTGTGACGTGGAGACCTTTCCTGTCCTTAAAGGTAATTTTGCCGCAATATGGGTGCAAACTTCCTCGTGACGACCATCCTCAGGACTAGCGCAACACCATCCATTCGTGTGTACTCACAAGCAGAAACTACCCAAATTGAGATAACAAAATTTTAGACATAATGGATTAGAAAAATATATTCGTGTGTTATTTGCTAATTAGAGAAGACAATATTATAAGCCCAAAGTCAAAGAATAAACTGCAAATTAGTTATTCTAGGAAGAGAATATAGGCCAAAAATAATGGCAAGGAAAGCGGCAAGTAAATCACAACATATTCGACAACAAGGGAAATGATTTTTTAAGAGTCTCGAAAACTGACTTTAAGAGTCTCGCAAATAAGATTTCCAGAATATGGGAAACTGACTTTAAGAGTCTCGCAAATAAAATTTGCGAAAGGAACAGTTTGTAAAAAGAGCCACATACCCACATCTCTCTCTCGCCACGAGGGTATTATATTGGATAAGAGTGAAAGAATAAACTGCAAGTAAGTTATTCTAGGAAGAGAATAAATGCCAAAAATAATGATAAAGAAAGCGGCAAGTAAATCGCAATAGTAACGACAACAAGGAAATTTCCATTACTCAAAACAAGACTTAGAATAGTGGGGGAATAAATAAACAAGACACATGAGTCACATTCTTTCTACGTTGGTCTTAAGCACTTCATGAACAAGGAAGGCATGGGCAATAGATATACCATGTAAAGAGCCTATAAACCAGGTCCATGGTGTCAAAAATCACCTTTATAACATTCTTTACACTTTCAGGGAGCTTTGGTTAGTCTGATGCACGAAGGAAGGCAGGCAAATTGGCTGGTGGACGCTCTAGCTAGAGCGGCAAAAGGAAAGACGGATGTTCTTATGACAATCTGCATTTTGGCTCATCCACGTTCGGATTGTATTCATATCAATGATGTTGACAGAATTTGTTGTAATTTTTCAAACTCTACCACTTTGAAGGATCCTCTCACCCGGCTTATTATTAGTTAATGTCAAAGCTTCGATCTTTCCAAAAAAAAGAGCCCATAAACCATTCATATGGGACATAGATTTGAGGCTTTAATTCCAACACAACTAGACCTGGCAAAGCTGACCCGACCAGAATGACCCGATCCGAAACCAGAAAATGACCTGAAATCAACCCGAGACCCGAAATGAAACATGCTGACCCGACCCAAAAATCGACCAACCTGAGATTGACCCGACCAGAAAATTGGCCCAACCTGAAAAATTGACCCCACCCGAGATTGACCTGACTCGAAAATTGACCGACCCGAAATTGACTCGAATAATATTTATCCATAATTTTAAATTACAAGTAAATCCTCGACATAATTTCAAGCAAAGCCAATATAAAGGTGGTGCTCTTATATCAATTCGCCCCTTATGCCTAACACGACCATTCCTCGATCAACGATCAAGAAGTTTGTATCGTTGTTGGGGGCTTAAGGCAACAACCCGAAAATTGACCCGTCCCGAAAATTGGCCTGACCCGAAAATGAAAGCGACATACCCGAAACCCGACCCAGAACTGACATACCCGAAATCTGACTCGACCCGAAATTGACCCAAAGTCAAGCTGGCCCTAAAGTGACCCGACCCTGACCAAACCCAAACGACCCGATGGCCACCTATAAACACAACTATACATATTATGTTTATTTAAATTACATTAGTAAATACTAGCTTTTTTAGACCCGTGCAAAATTGCACGGGAAAGTTTTTTTGTAAATAGCTTTTGAGTTATTTAAGAGATCGCAACACTATAAGCTAAGTTAAAGATGAATAATGTAAATTGATCTAATAAGGAAATTAATCAAGTTGAGAATATAAATAGACACAAACAATAATTTTGTGTTCATTATATATAGGCAAGATTGGATCAAACAGCACAAACTATACGTTTGTTGCACAAAGCAGCACCAACAAAAAAAGGTGTACAATACAACACGAACTTTTTCTAATCGGTGCAGAAAATGACATAAGTGAATTTATTTGCCTGAGGTTCCCTATTTCTAGCGAATCTTTATTATTTTAGCTATTTTTTATTTTGCTATCCTTTTCCCTTCACTTCAAATAAAATATTGGATCTAAAAATCACCTTATTTCCTCTTTGAAACCATAAAATTTCCCCCAAATTGATTTTGTCTATAAAACCCTAGAATTGGAGGATGAGTGGCAAATTTTCAAGAAAGAAATCAAAAGGAATGTCTATAGGGTATAGGTAATAGAAATCAAAAAGCTAAAATACTAAAGATTCACCGGAAATAGGGAATCTCAGGCGAAAAACCCACTTATGTCGTTTTCTGCACCAATTAGAAAACGTTCGTGTTGTTTTGTGCACATTTTTTTGTTGGTGTTGTTTTGTGTAACAAACGTATAGTTTATGATGTTTGATCCAATTTTCCCTTGTATATAATCTTTGCACAATCTATAAGATAAGGTCGGATAAGGATTAATTAATTTCAATCGATTTTACAAATTATTTTCAATATAGTGTCGGTAGATTATAATAAATACCTCTTCGTGCAGATTCAAAAACCCTTCGGTAGTATTTTTAACCAACTAACGAACTACCTTGTCATACAAAATAAAATACTCATTCTTTGTTCCGTTAGATACAATAATCTTCAACCTATATTGTTTGTGATAAAAAATTATCTATAGTTATAAGGAGTATTTTAATTTGTACGTTGAAAATTTCAAAAAAGTAATGCAAACATATAGTTACTAAGATTGGTTATCTTAACAATGTAACTATCTTTTGGACAAAAAATTCTTCACTCTCTTTAATAACTTTAGTAGCACATCTTATGCAAGCTTGAAACCACCACCCAAAATCAAAAATCAATGTCCACTATAGTTTCCAAACAAATAACTTTCCCAATTAATTTTTTTTTATGTTAAAGTCATAAATTTACCTAATACCTTTGAATTTAATGTATTTCGCTAAGGCAACTAATTTGGGGATCATCTCGTCTGCAAATTTTTTAATGGCAACTGAACGAGGTATAAAATCATTTCTTACTTCTTGGCTATAAAACTCCCTCGTTTCGCAAATAATAAACAAACGCGCGACAAATCTAATATTTGTCACATATATATCACCTATTAAAGCAAGGGATAACCATTATTGTATTTAAACAACACGATTGTATATTAAATAGAATATTATACACATTAGATGGACAATATCATTTTATGGCAAAAGGATAGGTAATATACTGATTGTACGTTTTATTAACTCGTCATTAATACTTCTCACTTCAGTAGGAGTGACATAGTCATTCCTTTCCCATACATGTATTATTCGAACCCTTTTGGTGTAAAATTTCTTCCCTTTGCTTATTTCATCTATACTGATGAGTTGACATAGACTATCCATTGTACTTTTATTTTGAAAGAACTTAAATATGATTCTTGTAAAGTTGGAAAAATGTAAAACAAAATTATCAAAACGACTATCATATTTATATATAATATTAAGTAGAGAGTGACTTAATGAAAGGAAAAAACTTCAAATAAGGAAATTCAAAAAAATTGGAAAATTTATAAAAGTATTAAATAACAAAAAGGTTAGCATGTTCGTATGAAATTTCGGAAAATAGTATGGATATTATGTTCTTATAGAAAAGTCAGATCATCTTAATTGTATTTAGTAGTCTTAATCTATTACACACTCCTAAAATCTTTCTTAATTACAGTTTAAACATTTAAATAAGGAAATCCTAAAAGGTGACAGGTGGTATTGGTAAATATGGTGATGTTTATGGTGATTTTTTGCAGAAGAATTGTTAAATATGGATATTAAGTAGTTTAAAGTCAGATTATCTTAATTGTATTTAATAGTCCTAATCTATTGGATACTCCTACAATTTTCAATAGGTAAAGAAAGATACTTGAAATACGGAAATCCTAAAAATGTTTAATAATAAATTGACGGATATGATGATTTTTTAAGTGATTTTTTGTATGGGAATCTTTATTTATGTTTTTTTAGAATCATTATTTATTGTGATTTTTAAATTAAAAAAATTATTACTACATACTTTATGAGAATCTTTATTTATGGTGATTTTTTTATTAAAATCGTAACTTATTTATAGTTAAAACTATATCTTAATTGCATTTTTTTTACTAAAATCTTATCTTCATGGTGCAATATTGTTAAAAACCTTGAAGATACGATGTATATTAATACCTTTGTTTTTTTCAATATGTACATTTGCTTTTGCGCATGGACTAAGGAAAAAGTGCAAAAGTAAGAGAAAATGGTTGTAAAAGTAAGGAAAAAGTGAAAAAGGTAGAGAGAAGGAAAGAAAAAGTAGGAGATATGTGTAATAATTAGGTAGACCAACCTTCCATTTATGAGAAAAGGTATAAGTGTACCAATTAAAAAAACCACCCCAAAATAGAAAAATATACATATTAAAAAAACGGAGGGAGTGATCTAAATCGTATCTTATTTATGCTAATTTTATAATTTTATTCCATAATCTAGCCCGTTTTTACAACATTTATACTACTTTACAAATATTCAAGCAATAATCATGTTTTGATCTTATAATGTGAATAGTATGAAATTAACATTAAAATGACAAGATCCATTAAATTGATTGTAATTGAGAAAATTTTCATAATAATGTTAAGAACCTTCTAAATTTATATATACTATTGCTAAAAACCTTAAAATTTTAAATTATCAATATCATAATAATGCTATATGAGATCTTAGCAGATAATTTTTTTTGTTTCCATATGAAAAGTGATTTGTATTCACTTGATTTTAGATATAACTAAACATTAAGGTACCCAAATATTTTTAGCTTAAAGTATTTAATTTTAATGAATTTATTACCAATGATGGTTTATTAGCGCCTTGTTAAAAAAATACGCCTAGATTTAATGGGGTTATTAGAAAATTATGCAAATTTAGGGCATAAAATAGTTACCTTAAAAATCCTTATTTATAATAATCGATTTTTTTTCAAGTGCTCGATTTTTTATTAGAAACTTATTTTAAAATGTTATGTTTAATATTACTCTTATAACTATAATATAAAAGGTAGGTTTGACAATTAAATAAATTTACTTAATTTAGTTATCATTTCTTGCACATATTAAACGCATGAAATATATTAGGAAAAAGTGTATAACCCCTAGATATACTTGATAAGTGGGTTTTAAATCCATTAATTAGGATTAGTTTTAGGTCATGTAGTTGCATTTTAGGCATGTACTTCCCTTTTCTTTCCTTTTTACACCCTTTTTCATGATTTTACGTTTTGCGTTAGTTTTTAGAGCATTCGCATCCCCCCTTCCCCTTTATCTAACCTCGTTTCAAGTCTTGCTTGGTTAGACATGTTGAAATGGTCAAGAACAAGGGAGCGGTCGCTCCATTTGCTAAAGAGCGACCGCTCCGTAGCCCAAAATTGAAGCAGAGAAGCAACAGATATGGAGCGGGGCCGGAGCGACCTTGAAGCGGGCGCTCAGGTCGCTCCAATTTCGGTCGATTTCGGTTTTGTTTTGGTTTTCTTGGACGGTTTTGATTTTGTGTTTTATGGCTTTGCCCTTAGTAATTTGGGCTATAAAAACTCATTTTTGTAATAATAATCAACTAAGCTTTTAATTTCTTATTTTTAATAAGTTTTAATTAGAGAGATTTTTAGAGAGAGAAGTAGAAGTTAGAGAGATAAAGTAGGTCTAGAATTTGAGAATTGAAGCTTTGAAGCTATTTCAATGGAGTTTGGCAATTGATTTTCATCAATTTTTGAGTATTTCTTCTTACTCTTCTCTTTATTTGCTTAATTGCTTGCTTTATTTTGGTTTAGCAATTGATTAGTAGTTATTAGTTATTTGATTAGCTTGTTGAGATGATCTTCACCATAGTTAAATCACCATTGTTGATTGAACCTTTTTCTTTCATGTCTTTCATAGCTAGTGAGTAGTCTTATAGTTAGGGGAAGGAGATGACCTATGTGATCATTAGTTGACCTTAAAAGTCCAGCTTGGGGGTTAGACTTAGGTGAAATTAGGTTTTCTAGCCTATTTATTTGCCTTGTTTAATTGCTTGATCACCATTTGAACTTGATTTGGGGATCAAAAGTGAAGGATTGAGAGGAAGCTTTTGATGGACCTTAGGCTAGTCAATAGGTTGACTTCACCATGAGAATAGGTGATTGGCTTCTTAGGACCTTAATTGAATCACTATGAGTTGTGGAAATACTTGATTGATTGATTTTACCATGAGAATAGGTAAAACTGGTTGATTAGGTCCTCCTAATTAGCTCGAGAGAGTAATTAGGAAACATTTTAGTGACTTAGTCCCTTAGTTGACCCTAATGAATCCCCTTGGCTTGACAAATAGGTTAGCTAATGGTTAACTAGTGATTCCCCTATCCCTAGTGTCTTCCTATTATAGTTTAAACCCAATTATTTACTTTAATTGTTAGCTAATTCGTTCATAGTTTCTTAGTTAATCATTTAAGTCAAAAACCATTAAAAATAGACTTAGCTCGCTAAATCAAAAACCATTAACAACATTGGTCAATATCTGATTTTCCCACAACCTTATAATCCGCACTTGAATAGCACACTTAGTAGCTTCATTAGACATAACATTTACTTTAGCCGACAAATTTTCATAACGATTGTATGATTATGACAACTACAATGTGTGGAAATAATGGTTGGTGTGAGAAATGATTAAACTAACCATGTCTCATATTTATAATTATCATAATGAGTGGTCATTTGTTAACCTAATTGAAAAATAATTGAATAATAATGGTACATTTCACAATAAATGAATAAAATAAAATAAGTAAACTTTTTAAAACATGCGTTTTTTTTAAAATAAGGAATCAATAAAATTTAAAATACAAGTGGATTAAAATAACTACTGATTTCAGGATGTATGTAATATTGGCAAATATGATCATTTAGAAATTTGTTCTAAAAACAAACCAAAAAAGATTGTGATATATATAAAAATTTATTTATCGATATTTATTCCATTTCAATCTATTAGTCAATCCTTTATAAATAAGGCTAGGTTTTTTTTGAAACTTAGTAAACATTTTCATATGTTTTTCATACAATAAAGGAATAAAATAATTTAAAATAAGTAAACTTTAAACATATTTCATAAGTTTTTTACAAATAAGGAATCAATAAAATTTCAAATAAAAGTGAATTAAATTAAATACTGATTTAAGGATGTATGCTATATTGGCAAATATGGCCATTTATAATGTTCTAAAAAGAAACAAAAAACGATTTTGATATATAAAAAAGTTATTTTTCGATATCTATTCCATTTTAATCTATTAGTCAATCTTTTATATAAATAAGGCTAAGTTTTTTTAGAATGTTTCTTACATATGATTATATTTAATTCCATTAGTTCCATATGATTCACTTGATATTTACTACAAAAAATTTATTACTCAAATAAAAATATTTACTATATCTATGGCTAGTCAATCAGTATATATATATTCCCGTAATTTTGTTGTACATTGATTGTTCAATCTTTACTATAATTAAGGCTTCAAATATGCTTCTTTGTATATCCTAACCAATAAGACAATTAACGAATGAATATAATAAAAAATAGAATTAGACTTTAGTAACATACACTACGGCAGTAAGTATTATTGGAAAATATCTTTATTAACTAATTTGTTATTGAAATCATTTTTTTCTTTTAAATTAAATGTTTTAAGATTAAAAAAAACGATAAGACAAAAAAAATCCAATTTTCAAATTTGACTATTTTTACAATAAAAAAGGAAATTTATTTACTCAAATTTGAATACATGAAGTCAGTTAAGGAAAATATATCTAATTAACTTGAGAAATATTTATTAAGATATTTTGCATTAAAAGAGAACAATAACGAAGTTAGTCAAATTTGAATAAATGTAGTCAGTTAAGGAAAATGGTATCTAATTAATGTAGGAGATTTTTGACAAAAATAGGCATTATTGAATGGTTTACCAAAGAAAAAAAATCATAGAAAGATTTATCGTAATCTTTTGTTACAGATTTTAATCTACTGATTTCTGTACATAACGAATTTAAAAATATTTTATACACAAAAACGGAAAAGATACAACTTTGGAGAAAAAAAGATGTTAGTCAAATTTGACTACTTTTACACTAAAAAGGGAAATTTATGGGTTAGTCAAATTTGAAAACATGAAATCAATTAAGGAAAATATCATCTAATTAACTTGGAAAAAATTTGTTAAGATATTTTGCTATAAAAACGGAAAATTACGACATTAGTCAAATTCAAATAAATGTTATCAATCAAGGAAAATGGTATCTAATTAATTTAGGAGATTTTTAACAAAAAAATAGGAGTTATTGAATGGTTTACGAAAGAAAAAACATCCCAGAAAGATTCCTCATAATCTTTTTTTTTTTTTTTGGAAATTTAAAGATATTATCGATAACGAAAAAAAGAGGTACAACCACCAATACAACTAGCTAAAGGTACTAAGCATCAGTATCTATTTTAACCCACCTTCTAGGAAGGGTTGAAAAAATAGACTCTTCATATGCTATCCTAAAGCAACAACTAATCAACAGAAGCAAAAGAAGACACAAAACAGTTAGTGCCAAAGCAACCACAAACTACCACAAAGAGAGGAGATACCTATCATACAAAAATTGTCTCATTTCCTCTGATCAAAAGTAAGATGATTCTCCTCAAACACCTGTTGATTCCTCTGTATCCAAATGTGGTACACAGTTTCAGCAAAAAGCATGCCATAAACCTTTTTTTTTTGTGCCTTCTTCTACAATGAGCAGCTGCAATATTGATTTCATCCATAAATGGGAGAATAGGCCGAGAGATATTAAGCATCTGCAAACAATGCAGCCAAATTGTTGAGGAATAAGGACATTTGAAAACAGGTGACTAACAACTTCATCCTCCTGATGACATAAAGGACAACTAGCATCACTAATAATGTTCCAAGAAGCTAATCTGACTTTAGTAGCCAATCTATTGAGCATAGCAAGCCAAGTGATAAAAATACTCTTTGGGGAAGCTTTGTTGTTGCAAACAATTCTCTTCCAACTAACTGTGATGGAAGAGCCAATAAGATCTGCATAACATTTCCTTATGGAAAATTTTCCATTCAACAAAAATTCTTGCATTCTGTTTCCCTGAAAAAAACACCTCTGGTATTTAGAATTTTCTTCACAGCCCATGCCATCGTCTGAGGTACAGGCATTGTCCAGATGTTGTTGTGATGTTTAATATAATAGGAATGAACCCATTTTATCCAAAGTTCATCCTGCTTCATAGCCAAAGCCCAGAACTGATTAGAAATAGCAGCTTTGTTCCACTGCTCTAAATTAACAAAGTTCAGACCACCACCAATTTTAGGTAAACAGAGTTGTTCCCAAGAAACCAAAGCTTTCCTTGTAGGTAAATCCTTACCTTTCCAAAGAAAAGCCCTGAAAAGGCTTTGAATCTCCTTAATAATCTTTTTTGGTAAGATAAAGATCTGACACCAAAAAATTTGCATACTGAGAAGGACAAATTTAATAAGTTGAGCTCTTCCTGCATAAGACAAGTTTTTAGCACTCCAATTTTTTGTTCTGGCCATGATCTTTTCAATAAGAGGTTTACAAGCAAGATAAGAGAGTTTTTTTCGTAGAAAGAGGAACTCCAAGATATCTGAAAGGGAATTCACCAAGGGGAATTTGAGTAGCTGTTTGAAGAGTCTCACTAAAAAGAGAATTAACCCCACCCAAATATAGATTGCTTTTGTGAAGATTAGCTTCTAAGCCAGTAGCTTTAGAGAAAGAATGAAAAGCATCAAGTAACAACTGAATAGAGGAGATATCAGCTTTGCAGAAAATTAAAAGATCATCAACAAACATCATATGTGTGAGATGAAACCTAGCACATCTAGGATGATATTTGAACTGAGGATTCAACAGGAGAGTACCTAAGCATCTAGATAAGTATTCCATACCAATTGCAAATAAGAAAGTAGAGATAGGATCTCCTTGTCTAAGACCTTTCTTAGCAAAAATAAGGTTTACAAGGTTTCCCATTGATTAAGATGGAATAAGAAACAGTAGTAACATAGGCCATAATCCAGTTTACAAAGATATCAGGGAATCCTAATTCATGAAGAATGGACTGTAAAAAAGGCCATTCAATGGAATCATATGCTTTTTTGAGGTCTATTTTAGTTGTGCACCTTGGGGAGATATTTTTCCTGGTATATCCTTTTATAAGATAAGTAGCTAACAATATGTTGTCAATTATATGTCTTTTAGGAATAAAACCAGATTGAGCAGTGTTGATGACTTCCCCAATCACATTTTGCATCATATGAGTAAGGATCTTACCTATGATTTTATACACTATAGTACAACAAGCTATAGGTCTAAAATCACTAGCATAAGTAGGATTAGAATTTTTGGGAATCAAAGTGATAGAAGCAATATTAACCTAAGAACTGAGCATAGCTGATTGAAAAAAATCAAGGACAACAACATAAATATCAGGTTTGATAGTATTCCAAACACTCAGGAAAAAAGTAGCATTGAACCCATCAAGGCCAGGGGCTTTGTTTCCATCAATGCTGAACAAGGCTTGATCAATCTCATTCAGAGTGACAGGAGCAATGAGAGACCTTCTAGTAGTAGAACTGAGAGTAGGGCCTTTTCTAATAATTGATAAATCCACACCCTGAAGTTGATCAGCTAGCTTCCCATTAAGCTCCCATAGAAGATCTTGAATTCATTTTGAATATCAATGGGATTTTTCAGTTTACTCCCTGAACTGGTATAAATGACATCAATAGAATTATGAACCTTTCTTTCTTTCATAGCAGCAAAAAACACCTTAGTATTCGAATCACCAAGGTTTAACCATTGTATTCTGGATTTCTGTCTAATCACATTCTCTTCAATTGCAAGCCATTTCCTGAGAGAAGAGATAGTATTCTGTTCTTGAGTATGTAAAGCTTCATTGAAATAATCAAGATGGATTTGGGATCGGATTTGATCCAAAGTATCCCTGGCTGTTTTAATGTGATCAGTGACAGAGGAAAACTCTTTGATTTGAAGGTCTTTAAGAGCAATTTTGACATTCTTCAAGTTGAGCCAAATATCAGCAAAATTTCTAGTCAACCTTCTTTGCTTCCAAGAAGTTGCAACTTTTGAAAATCTGGATGAGTTACTAGTTGATTAAAGAATCGAAATGGTCTACCTCCACCTTGTGCACTTTGATTGAAATAGATCATCAAAGGATTGTGATCAGATATAGATTGATTCTTGATCTCCACATTAACATTAGTGTGCTAAGCATACCATTTATCATTGCAGATACACCTATCAATCTTACTAAAAATACGATCATTGTCTTGCCTTTTATTGGACCAAGTATAGAAGACTCCAATACCCCTAACTTCAAGAAGATCAGTAGAATCAAGTAACTCCCTAAAGTCTTGAGTCTCGGCATTAGTAAAAGGAGCACCATTCAATCTATCTGAACTTTCTAAAACAGAGTTAAAATCTCCCATAATCACCCATTCCTTATCAACAATAGTACTCAAGTGATAAGAAGAGAAGACCATAATCGTTTCCTTGTATCAATGGTATGAAGGCCATAAACTGCAGTGAAATTGTATTGATGTTGAGTGTTTTTGTCAGTGCCAATACTACGAATCAACTGATCAGAAGAGGACAGAATATCAACATGAACAAGCTTATCTTTCCAAGCAAGCCAAATCCTCGCCCTGGGATGATGAATATAATTGTCACTCCATGTCCACAATCTACCAAAATTTTTTGCACCTTGTCTTTATTAGCTAGCTTCACTTTTGTTTCGGCTAAAGCAAACATAGTGAACTTATTACTATCTATAAAAGACTTAACCTCCTTTATTTTAAGAGGATCATTAAGACCCCTTGTATTCCAAGTGCAAATGTAAATCATGAGAAATAAGTGTTGGTGTCTCCTGGATCCTCAATCCCAGTATCAACCAGAGGTTCTTCATCTATATCATCATTTTCCTCAAGAATAAAGTAAGCATTTTCCTCTTCACAGGGAACAATGATTCTCTTACCCCCTTTTTTCCGGGTAATTATTTTCCATTGATGAACTATAGGTTGCAAAGGAGTATTCACAACACTAGGAGGATTAGACCTTCGAGATCATCAGTTTGCTGCTTTGGAATCCCAGAAGTATATTATTAACCACAGCAGGAATAACCTCAAATAATGGCTCAGCATTAGTTTTAGGGATCCATTTCTGAATCACTTTATGTTCTTGTTGCTGTACTTACCTTTTCCTATTCCAACAATCATGTCCAATCTTTTGACAGACTTTACAAGATGGTGGAAGCTAGCCAGTCATATTTCACCTGTTGCTTGATTAGAATACCATTTGAATCTTCAAAATTGACATGGTATTGGATGTCTCTTGTTACATCTATTTCAATAAGCATTCTAGCAAAAGAAATCCTCAACTGTTTAGAAGTACATTCATCTGCATACAGTGGGATACCCAACAAGCTACCAATTCGACTAAGAGAATCAACACTCCAACAATTCAAAGGCAAATTGGGGAGCTTAACTCAAATGGGAATCACCTTGAGCATTTCCTCATTAAAATTGAAATTAGCAGTCCATGGTTTGACAATAAGAGGTTTGGTATTATAACTATGAGGTCCAGCATATAAGACTTCATTCCTATCGTCAATACTACAGAATTTCTCCACGAAAAAACCATCGTCATGGAAGAAGATTTTTGGCTTAGCTACAGAATTCCATTCCTTTGCAATAAATCGAGTTATAGCACCAATTGAAGGAGTATCTCCCACCACATAAATCACCAGAGAAGTAGCCCAAATCTCAGAGAGTTTATCAATTTCATTTTTATCTAAACAAGCAACAAATATCCCATTCTTAACAGCAGGAGCAATAAATTCAGGGAAGTACATTTAGCTGTTAATCGATTACCCGTAAATAAGGTATTCCAAGTATTTCCTGACACAACATTCTGAATAGGCTCCTCAATCGCTATTGTTTGTCAAGGAATAGGTAGAGAAGCAGCTTGATGCATCTTATTAATGGCAGATTGAAGCTCCGGAGAAATCGGACCTACACTAGGGTGTGGGGTTATATCTTTAGAAATCAACAGTTCACTACGACTACTCGACAACGAAACCATTCCCTGAGAATCAGAAATAGCAGCTTTCTTTTGTTAGAGATTTTAATCTACTGATTTCTTTACATAACCGAATTTAAAAACATTCTAAACACAAAAACAAATAAGATACAAATTTGGAGAAGAAAAGATGTTAGTCAAATTGGACTACTTTTACAATAACAAAGGAAATTTATGGGTTAGTCAAATTTGAATACATGAAATCAGTTAAGGAAAATATTAACTAATTAGTAAGAAATATTTGTTAAGATATTATTCTATAGAAAGGAAAAATTACAAAGTTAGTCAAATTTGAATAAAATTAGTCAGTTAAGGAAAACGGTATCTAATTAATTTAGGAGATTTTTGACAAAAATAGGCGTTATTGAATGGTTTACCAAAGAAAAAAAATCCCAGAAAATTTGTCGTAGTCTTTTGTTAGAGATTTTAATCTACGAATTTCTTTAAATGACCGAATTTAAAAAGATTTTTAAACGCAAATATGGAAAAAATAGAAATTTGGAGAAGAAAAGATGTTAGTCAGATTTAACTAATTTTACAATAAAAAAAGAAATTTATGGGTTAGTCAAATTTGAACGCATGAAATGAGTTAAGGAAAATATTATCTAATTAACTTGGAAAATATTTTTTAAAATATTTTATAAAGAATTTATTCTGTGATTTAAATGTATAACCGAATTTAAAAAGATTTTAAACAAAAAATCGGAAAAGATAAAAAAAAATGGGTCCAAAAAAATTATCAATGGATAAATGAATTTTTTTAACAGAAAATGATTATAATTTTTGAATGTAAATTCAAATTAAAAATGCGGCATCAATTAAAATGAAAAATAAAATCAATTACGAAAATTACCGTGAATATTTTCATAGAAGTTTAATTTATTACTTGGGTTAATGTAAACTGAAAAGTAATATATAATAATAATTTAATATATCGGTTGGCTACACCATGGTATTGTATACAACAAATGCAATGAAAATTAAAAAAATAATACAACTAAACAGTAAAATTTACTAATACTCAAAAAATAATGAGGTAAAAATATAGAATAACTTTGAGATTGCATAAAGAACAAACAAAATGTATATTCGGATAATCAAATTTGAATATAAATATGACAAAAGAATAAAAAGAAATAATTTTATTATTATTCAATAGGGATAAGGATTACATTTAATGAATTAACAAACGATAAAATACATAAAAAAATGACAACACAAAAAAAAACGATTAGATCGATGATACTTGCATCAAAATATTCAAAACGTCCATTGTGATGTTTTGTGATGATGATTATGAAACTTTCTTCAATCACGTGTGGAAAATTCATCCAATATTCTTCGAATTCAGATAGATAAAAGAACGTAACAATCTTCCTTCAATCAAAATTTGTAAAACCATTCCAATATTCTTGTATAATTTTATTGAATGGAGCTTTTTTTCACTTTGAGAGAGAAACATTTAGAATAAGAGAGGCTAGATTTATTTTTAGGGCTAGATGTGAATGAAAGGAGATAGGAAAATGATTTATTTATAGTTGTAGTTAAAGTCTGGCTTGATATCATTAATAATATCAATCAAATTGGAAAAATCAATTAAAATCAATTAGCTGTATAACTGGTAAATTCTGTTATGACAAGAATCTATATAGTTGACAAACCTTTTATTTAGGGATATTCATTACATTCAAACCGTTAATTAAGGGATTTTTTCCCATAATTAATTGCTAAATCTGATTTAATATGCACAAGTTATGTGAAGAAGACACGTGGTATTATTCCTGTTTAAACTTAACACGTGGCACACGATTGAAGCTGCTTTTGACACGTGGCCAAACTCATTTTACTTTAGTGTATTATATAGATAGATGAAATCTGATGCATGAGTATTATCCAACGTGTGATGAAAGATCAGCAAAGGTCATAAGAGAAGGTATAGCATACACACGCTAGTACCATGCTCTTCGTGCGCTCAATTGAAACGCAAACCCCAACAAACAAAATGCAGCCCCAACAAAACAGACAGAGCACGAAATAAACCTTCAGTTCATTTATAATGAACAAGGAAAAACGCCTATTTTTTCTCTCTCCACTGTTAGTTTTTTTTTAAAAATTAAATATGTCTTTTAACTTTCCCCATTAAGCATTTCTCTCATTATTTCCCTCCTCAACCAAAACTCATTTTCTCTCTCCTCCTTCAATTCTCTCTCCCTACAAACTACTCACCTTAATCTCCTTGTTGAACACCATTCCTCCTCCTTCAATTCACCATTTTTACGCCACTTGCTCTCACCATTACGCCATCTTTTGCTTCAAAACTTCTCACATAAACTCCAATGGACATCCGGGAAGAACTTAATGTTTCGAGCAAGTCTTCAAATGAACAAAGCATTTCGAATGCAATCTCACTCAACATTGTTCATCAACAACCACAATTCTAAGTTTTCAGCACTAAAATTCCATTTTTTTTTGTAAATTTACGATGAACCATGATGAACCTTTATTTATTTTATTTTTATTTAAATTTAATTTTTTTGGAGAATTATTTATGTATTTTCGTTTTAGAAGACAAACTGTTTTTTTAGAAGACTAATCCTTTTTTCCGGTAATTATTTATAAACCTCTTATGAACCAACGATGAACCCTTAAATTTTGTAGAAGATTAATCGTTTTTTTTTATTATTTATGTATTTTTGTTTTTAGAACGTCACTTGTTTTGGTTTTTTTAATCAATAACAAGTTCATTTTTAAAAAAAATCAATGAACCTCAAGCTTTTTGGATGAACCTTTCAATTTAATACTAAAGGAGTTTGGTAATTTTTGGATGAACCTTAAGATGTTTGGTAAAGTTTTGGATGAACCTCAAGTTTTTTTGTTAATTATTGGCAATTTTTTTAAAAATCAATGAACCTCTCTCAATTTTGGGATGAACCTTTATTGTTTTGTTATTTTTGTTGGTAACTTTGGTATTTATGTGTTAGAAGACTAAATGTCATTTTTCTTTGGTAATTTTGAACCTCTGACAATTTTGTTTTTTAAAAGTAATATTTTGGGTTAATTTTGACAATTTTATTTTAAAATCGATGAATCTTTTTCTTTAAAGGATGAACCTTATCATATTTAAGATGAACCTCTTTCAGTTTATTTGATTTTTAAAAATGGACTATAAGTGCTTTTTTCGATGAACCTTTTTTTAGGATGAACCTTACTTTCTCGGATGAACCTCTTTCATTTTTTTTTCTAAATCGTGGTTTTTTTGGTTATTTTTTGTTTTTAAGGATGAACCTTATCTTTTTTATAATGAACCTCTTTTATTTTTTTTGCTTTTTAAAAAATCGTCGTTTTTTTGTATTTTTGGTTTTTTAAGAAGAAACAAAGGTCATTTTTTTTTGGTCATTTTTTTGAATTTTTGAACCTTTGACATTTTTGTTTTGGTAATTTTTTGGTGAATTTTTGGAATTATTTTTTTAAAATTGATGAATCTTAATTATTTTTAAGAATGAACCTTCTTTTTTTAGCATGAACCTCTTTCAGTTTGTTTGCTTTTTAAAATTGATGAACCTCTGTCTCTTTTTTAGGTAATTTAACATAATTTATTAGGTGATTTTTCTAGGTAATCTTTTGTTATTTTTTTAAAATCAATGAACCTATGTCAGTTTTAGGACAAATCTTCTAATTTGCTTTTGGATGAACCTTTTAGTTTTTTGGGGCGAACCTATATATGTTTTAGGATGAACTTATGTTAGTTCTTGGATGAACCTATGTTAGTTTCTTGGTAAGTCATTAATTTTTGTAGGATGAACTAATGGCAGTTTTTTTTTCCGATGAACCTTCTAATTAGTCTGTTTTTAATGAACTTCTGTCATTTTTTTTGTTTATAACAATTTTTTATGTATTTCATTGATTTATGTTTATTTTGTTGGAAAATAGGAAACAAAATCATAAAGAAGAAGCACCATTGGTGACGATGATGAATAAGTCGAAGAGAAACAAAGTGATGAAGAAGAAGCGTCATTCTTGAAAAATAGGAAACTAAGTCATTTTATTTAATTCATTAATTTATGGTTATTCATTAATTCATTAATTTTTTATGTAATTTTTTATGTAATTCTTGTATTTTATATAATCATTAAACTATTGTTCATTGTATACATCATAACTTGTTCATTTGCCTAAAACAATATATTCATTAAATTTGCCTAAAATAGAGAGAGTATTTTTGGACAAATGATTCAAAATGTAATTAACCATATGTTCATTTATTACCATAACACAGTTCATTTTGGGCGAACCAGTTGTTCATTCAAAAGTTACCTCATTTCCTTATTTGTTACTCCTTGTACAATGAACATTTGATGTAAATAAATGAACAAAATGAGAAACCATAATGAACATTAGTATTATGTTAAAAATATGTCTATGTTAATTGGAAACCATTTTTTGTTAACGTTGATTTTACAATGAACATTGGTTGTGGTCTGGATAAAGGAACATCTTTAATACCCATAAGAAACATCGGGATTATGTTGAAAAAGACATGTTCAAATGGAATGAAACTAATGTATATTTTTTTTAAGTTGATTACAATGAACATTAGTTATTAACAAATGAACATCTTATTTAAACTAAAGAACATTAAAATTATGTAAACAAAATTTGTTCAAACACATTGAAACTAACACTTATTCAAAAATAAATTGATTTTACAATGAACATTCTATATCACTAAATGAACATCTACAATAAACAAAATGAACGTACTTAATTCTAAGTAACTTTTTCATTGATATTTAGTTGATTTTACAATGAACATTTGACATGAACATTTGATATGAATATATGAACATATTGAACATTTAAAATGAACAATTCTATAAGGAGAAAATAGATGGTTGAGAAAAGAAGCGGGAAAAATTTGGGCAAACAAATTGAAAATATTCAATAATGGAGGAGAGAGAAAAAAATTTGGGACCATTTGTCATTGTTTTTTTTTAATGTTTGCACCCGGTTCACCCTTCGGGCTACATCCGGATCGAGGCCAAGTTCGGGGTGGTTAGGTTCCATTCCTCTCCCGATGGTGTTGCGGGGATTTGAACACGGGTCCGTCCTACCAAAGCCAGTCCCCATCACCACTGGATCAACACTTACTTGGTACCATTTGTCATTGTTCGTTGTATATAAAACGATGTTCATTGATTAGATTTACATAGGGAAAAAAACCTTCAGTTTTGCGATGTTCATTGCAAATAATTAAAGCTTCATTACATTGAGCGCACCATGCGCATCATGGTGGCGTGTGTATAATGGAATTTGCGTAAATATTGCCCTCTCTAGTCTACACCAAACCTTTATTTATTTATCTTTTTCTAAAGGCTCTCCAGTCTCCATCATGCATTTAAACGTGGGAGCTTTAGTTAATTTTAGCCCCTTCATTCAATGAATTTAAACTTAACACTGTATTATAATAACAATCTGGAACATTTTCCATATTGTTATTGCATCATGTTACTATACAACTCCAAAACTAAGGTGGTTAGAAATTCATAACAAATGAAAATTACTATGATTTTTTTTCTCATTACCTAAGAAGGATTTAGTTGTATCACGTAAAATTTGCTACAGTTGTAGGAGATATTTATAAATAAACCTCTATAATAAGCGTCCTTTATACTAGTAGTACTAAGCAATCAAGAAGTACCATGTCTATCTCCTTACTCCCTTTTGTGTTTTTCTCTCTTCTTCCAACCTTAACACACTCTATTTCACAGTCTAAAACCTCCTACCATGTGAACAACCAACATCATGCTAATAACCTCAGTCCAAAATCCCGCCATTTTACAGTCTACCTTCAAGAAACCTTCAACAAAACTGCCTACTTCATAGTCAAAGGTGTCACGGGTCCGAAAGGCGCTCCCAAACTTATGTCAAGCTCCTTTGGCTCTTTAGCAGCTTTCAATGACCCTATCACTGAGACTGCTGATCCCTCCTCTAAGCGCGTAGGCAACATGGAGGGTTCATCGGTTATTACGAGCTTTGATGGGCAACGAATGACCACCGTTTCTAGGACAACTTTGAACCTGAAAGGGTACGAAGGTGCGCTATTGAATGTAGGGATTGGTGACTTTGTGGAGGTTTCAGAATATCCTCTTGGTGGTGGTACAGGAGATTTCAGGTTTGTTCAGGGTTATATGACTACATCTGTGGTTGCTCGTAGCGGTCTTAGAACTACTTATAAGGTTGATTTTCATGTATACTGGCCTCCTTTTGCTGCTCTAGCTCACTAATGCATATGTGGCTCATTAAATCATAGCATCCTCATTTTAGTCTTGAATAAAGGGAGTGAAGGTGAATAGATGCTGCATCTTGATTCTTAAATCCTTTAATTTCTACCCTCCTTAATTAGAATAGTATGCGTACCACATGTGTTAGTGCATGAGATCTATTAATATGTATGCACAACCATGTAAGTCATTTGGGTACACCTAAGGCCCATCATATAGGTAGGAATTATGACTGGTAAAATAATAAACTTATCTGAAAAATTATCGTGGCGTGATGTTATCACTGCCCACGCTACATACACACGGACTCATGGCAAACCAACCTCCAGGGTTAACACGACACTGACTCGCCGGTGAAGTACAGAGAGACAGTTTGAAAACGCTCTTAATATTGCCCAGTAATAGAGATTGTAAAAGAGAGTAGGAGGAATTTTTCTGTGTCCCAAAACGGTACCAGAACCCATCTATACATAGGGACTGGGAAGAAGTGGAAACAAATCATGGCTATTTTTAGGGAAGTGGAACGACAATAGTGGGAAGGTGGAAGTAGCCCACTAACAGGAAGTGGAAACAAAAAACTTCTCAAGTAACCAACTCAATATGTAATAGGAAGAATAATATTAATAAATGCATTACTTACCTTTCACTCTTCTTATGTAGAACTACTAACCTTTCACATTCTTTTGAAGCAATTAAGAGTTTTTCTCACAACACTTATGAACAAACTCCAACAATCCCCCACATGATTCAAAAGAAAAAAAACAGAATGAAACAGGGTTGGAAGATGATGATATGGGCAATAGATACTCAATTTTGTAAGCATCAATGTCTTAGAGACTTGAACTGATACCTAGTGCATACAAGTATGTCATACTGTCGTATTAGGTAGATTTCTCTTTGAACCTTCTACGGAGTTCATAATCAATACTTGCGCACTAAACCTTTTTCAAAATAAGAAACGTTCTCGCGATATATATATAAGTGCCCCACAATGCCTGGATTTTCATGAATGCTCAAGAGATCCTAAGCCTTAGGGATCTCATAGGGGATTGGGCGTAACCCCCACATTCACATAGGTAAGTTCATCAAGTTTATACTGTCTCAAACCACCTTATCAAGGCTATGAGCTTACTAAGAGCATTTTACTCATCCTTACACATATTACAGTAAATAACAAATACTACATCACTTTTATTAATATAGGAATGGTAGTAGTATCTACTACTTGAGTTCTTTTATAACTTAGTTTGACCATTGAACTTAGAAAATTTCTAAGAAGGGTATCCATCATAATTCACTCCATAATAGGCTTTAAACCCATTCCTTGTGTTAACTCTAGCACCATTTTTCTACAAAGGCCTTTCGTGAGAGGATCTACAATATCCTTCTCAGATTTTACATACTCATGTGATATCACAATGTATAAACACAATGTATCTATGATTTCTCATAGGACTATCCCATCTCAATGGAGTATAGACAGATTAAGGACACTCATTGCCCAATCTCATATACAAGTGATGAATCCATCACGTCCAATTAAAGAACCACCACATAGGCTATAGATCCATCATGGACAAACAACTCAACTCTTAATGCATGGTGAGTGCTACACAAAACATACCTGCAAAGAGACATGAAACCTGACAAACACAATATAAACCGTTAAGAAGTGGCCTATGCCATCAAATTACCCCCACAATGGGCAAAAATCTTTCAAAAGCAAGTTTTTGACTTGACTGATTCAACTATTTGAATCCTAATTCATAGTTGACTTTGCAATCCCCTCTTGCGTTGCAATTCAAACCAACGCACCAATACTCATAGAAAGTACATTGACTAAAACTGTTTTGTATCATAAACTTTCTTACTGCAAGACAACATCAAGTCAGGAACATATTACTAGCATATTAGACTTGTAACTCAGTTACATCGTCATTTAGAAAAACGCTTTCTAAAACAAATCCACAACCTTGTGCTTTATATATGGTAAGCTGACAAACTAAGTGCATAAGCAATACATGTTAAGAACAACACAAAACCATCAAGTTTAGAAAACATACTTAGGAAAACACTTATTTCCTCTAAAATCAAACCAATGGGTTTCTCAAACTTAGCTCTTAATCCATGCTCTACAAATCCATTGCTCCCTAGGCTGAGGAGGATGGAAATCAACTCAAGACACTTTGCATAATAGAGTACTACAAATCCTAATCAATCAAGAGATTTAGCAATGGACCCCACACAACACACTTAGCAGAATAAATAATCATACTTTGTATAGGCAAATAAAGTCCACACAGAAAACAAAGTAAACACATGGAAGTTTCGTTCTCCAACACTCTCAAAAGAGAGCCCAAACAACATTCCTATTTGTTTCAAACTCTAACTTACCCCCACATTGCAATATAATACAATGATAAATATGTAAATGAAAACAAACATTGAGCATTCAATAAACATATTATGCAAGTTTAGAGTTTAATAGCATATAAGATGATCAGGAAACTTCCCTAAGCACATTGAAGTCTCGATAGCATTCCATATGCGTTTGACCGCTCTCTTTTCAACCTTTGCCCTTTGAGTCATTTCATCGAACACTTGTGTGCAATCAAGAAAAATATTCCCACAATGATAATCTTAAAATAATAGTCTTGAAAAAGGTTTTTCGAATCAAATCCAAATTAAATTATGACTTGGAAAACTAAAACTGCTCGAAAAGCACCTTTCTCAATCGAATTTGGACTCGACAGGGCAGTGCTCACTACAATGTAGTGAGTCTTTCTCAAAACGCTATTTCCACCCAAAAAACACTACTTAAAAACGCAAATCGGAGACATTTAAGTTTTCGCAGATTTTCGCAGATTTCGTCAAAACCTTTCGCATAAATAAATTTGTCATTAAACCTACGAAATTCATACCATCCAA
The DNA here is from genome assembly GCA_947645195.1 of Patellifolia procumbens. Lineage (NCBI taxonomy): Eukaryota > Viridiplantae > Streptophyta > Magnoliopsida > Caryophyllales > Amaranthaceae > Patellifolia > Patellifolia procumbens. Next base: position 829,303 of record CANSGD010001250.1, on the reverse strand, counting down.
ACAGCCTATTCAAATTAGGGTTTACAAGACCCTAGCATATTGAAACGATAAACAGAGAATCAATTTCAACTTTAGATTGTAGGAATTATGACTGGTAAAATAATAAACTTATCTGAAAAATTGTCGTGGCGTGACATTATCACTGCCCTAAAGTTGAAATTGCCCCGCTACGTATACACGGACTCATGGCAAACCAACCTCCAGGGTTAACACGACACTGACTCGCCGGTGAAGTACAGAGAGACAGTTTGAGAACGCTCTTAATATTGCCCAGTAATAGAGATTGTAAAAGAGAGTAGGAGGAATTTTTCTGTGTCCCAAAACGGTACCAGAACCCATCTATACATAGGGACTGGGAAGAAGTGGAAACAAATCATGGCTATTTTTAGGGAAGTGGAACGACAATAGTGGGAAGGTGGAAGTAGCCCACTAACAGGAAGTGGAAACAAAAAACTTCTCAAGTAACCAACTCAATAGGTAATAGGAAGAATAATATTAATAAATGCATTACTTACCTTTCACTCTTCTTATGTAGAACTACTAACCTTTCACATTCTTTTGAAGCAATTAAGAGTTTTTCTCACAACACTTATGAACAAACTCCAACAATATATTATAAGGTGCATGTATTTCAGTACATTTAGGTACATCGCGTTTTCTTTCGTTTTTACTTGTTAATTTTTTTATAATACATTATGTTCTTTGAGCATCTTCAACGAATAATTTTAATACATTCTTTTTTACACCAATTATAAAAAGTTGATATTTTTAAATATACTCCCTCCGTTTTTTTAATATGTACTTCCTCCGTTTCTTTTTAAGTGCTACATATTGACTTTACTACTATTCTTCCATTATAGTTTGACTGGCTTTTACAATTTATGCATAAGAAAAAATATAGTCTTGTTGGATCTTGTTTGATTCGTCTCGATGTATACATTTTTAATATCTTGTTGTCATAATTTTTACAAATGCATAATTAAAGATAAAAACCATACAAAATGTGTTTCGACAAGTGTGAAAAGTGAAATGTAGCACTTAAAAAGAAACAGAGGAAGTATGTTTTACCATTTTGGAATGTTTTTTTTTTAATATGTACCTTTTCTACCTTTTCCCATAAATGGAAGGTTGGCTCACCTAATTATTACACTTCTCTCCAACTTTTTCTTTCCATATCTCTACCTTTTTCACATTTTCATTACTTTTAATAACATTCTCTCTTACTTTTACACTTTTTCCTTGGTCCGCGCGCAAAAGCAAACATATATGTTAAAAAAAACGGAGGTAGTACTTCAGACCTCCTTGGCTCTCTAGTGGCGTTCAAGGATCCCCTATTTCCCCTTACTGATATACCAGCCCCTCCTCTAAAGTCGTAGGTTACATGGAGGGTGCAGCAGTCACCTTGATCATTAATGGGGATTGAACCACTTGCATTTGTAGCACTATACTGAGCCTGAATTCCTGAAAGGATTTAAAGGTATGCTGTCAAATGTAATCATCCACTCACCAGACATAGGTCTCAGACCTTCCTCTTGGAGGTGTTACCGGGAGGTTCAGGTATGCTCAACGCTACACGACATTTTCTGATGTTGATCTTAGAGATCCTACTACTTGTAACAATTGAAATTTTATTTGCATTGGCCTTATGCTACTCTAGTTTCCTAAGGTTCCCAGCAGTTCTTTATTACTCCTGCCATCCCTAAAAATTTGCTCACACTTGGTTATTCATGGTCTCTTAAAACAATCTTTGGCTACTTGTTCATCAATGTCAATATTCCAAATAAATACATCAACTTGTAAACAAATCAATTTAAATACACATGAAGATGCAGAAGTAGTAATTTGTCATACTCACGCATTCAAAATTGATGAACTTAAACCTCAATAATCTAGGTATGAACAAAATTCACGGATGCAAAGGGTAATCTAAAATAAGGCAAGGATATAATACCATGTGACTTTGGAGTACATCCATGACTTGTGACATGCTCGTACCTGTAATGTGTTCACAGTGGCTTGCCAAGTTGCCAATCTCTCTTTGTACTGGTAAAACCAGCACTGTAGATTTAATCTGAAGCTCTTTCATATTGCACGGAGGCATAAAAAGCTATGATATATTTAAGTCACAAGCTAACTTTTATAGTTCGATAAAACCATCTACTAGCTTAACTAGTTACTAACCTATCGATATACTCCATTCCGAGAGTTCTTTGCCAATCTAGGCTTCAACGAAGATAGCTCATCACACCCTGGCTAGGCAAGACAAGATCATAAGGAAAAAAACTATTAGACTTTCCTAGTCCTACAAGGATCTTAGCTTCGTCGATCATTGAGTTCTTTGCCAATCCATCAACTACCTTCTGCAACACAGACTCATCCACCGAGCATTGATGCCTAAACATCCTCTTGCACACCTCAAATGCTAAGCTATAATCGCCCTTATCGCACAAAAAAGGAACAATGATATAAAATGTCGTCTTGTTTGGAACACAACCACAGTTCATGAGCTCAGTATACCACCTCCTAACCCCATCCAAATCATCACCCTTACAAGAACCAAGAATCAAAGCATTATAACTACCCACATCAGGGTTTAATCCTTTATATTTCAACTCATCGATCAACTCCATAGCCTCCAAAACCTTCCCCTCACTACTAAATCTTTTCAACTTAAAATTATAGCTGATCATATTAGGAACCACACCCTTTCCAACCATCCTATCCCATACTTCCTCCCCTTTCTCAAACTCCCCCTTATCATAAAACGCACCCACAAGCGTATTAAGCAAACAAACACTCGGTTTCAATCCATTTCCCTCCATTTCATCAACCAACAACACTGCATCATCAATCAAACCAAGCTTACAGAGTGCATAACCAGCAGCATTATAACTATCAACACTCAATCCTATTGACAATTTCCCCGGAAGCTCACAGAAAAGCTCGTAAACCTTATCATATCGCCCCGAATTACTAGCAGCACCCAAAAGAACAGTAAAAGATTTCTCCTTTCTTTGACAACCTAGTTGAGGCATTTCGTCGAACAGTTTGTGTGCATTCTCAAATAACCCAGATTTCCCATATAAGTAAATTAACCGGGAAGCGAATCCTTCACCGGATATATACTTTTTCTGGGATTCTATCACATCTTCAATCACAGAGAATTGTTTTGATAGAGTGAGTCTATGAATTATATGGTTGTAAACTCTATATTTTGACCTGAAATATCTGTGCTTTGATAAAGAATTGAACTTTTCTACAAGTTTTTGAGAGTCTGTCTCATTGAAAAGCTCCTTAATTTCTTTGTTAATGTCTATATTTTCTTTCTGGGTTTGTTGTTTGAGGTTAGATTTAATGGAGTTTGATGCATTTTTGCTTGAAGGAAATAGGCCGCGGAGACGAGTGTACACATTATTAGACATTTTGTTTTTCACAATATGAAGTTGAGCTAGACTAGACCTTGTATAGAAATGGAATTTATTTCCGAGAGCTGCCCAGTTCTTATCAAATAGATAGGGGATGAGCATTTATCAAGTTATATGTAGTATATTTATAAGTGGTTGTTGAGTAACTCTTGTATGGACCCGGTCCACACTAAAAATAGTGTAGACCCACACACTCTCTCCTCACTCCTTCTCCTCACTGCTCTCCTTCCTCCTCTTTGAAACCACCATCACCACCACGCCAATCTGCACAGTTGCACTCCCCTTCCCCTAAACCACCACCACCCACAACCTTCCCTCACTCTCTTCACTCCCCTCAACCACGCGGCACTACGGCGGGACTACGACACACCCGTTTTCCGGCGGCTTCTCCGACGCAACATCTTCCATCTCTGCCTTCTCTCTTAATCTATGATTCAAGATCTGCAGTTGGGGGAGAGAAATCGAAGATGGGTGAGCAAAAATTAGGTATATTTAAGCATAAAGTCCCCTTCTTTTAGGTTTTAATTTCATGAATTCAAATGCTTTTTACGAATTGGAATGTTAAATCCCCATTTAGCACCCAATCAAATCGAATTGGGGAAAAATTTAGGGTTTTATTTTGATAATAAAACCTTAACTTTTCCTTCCTAACATTTAACTTTTGATTACAAAACCTTAACTTTTGATTGTTAAACCTTAACTTTTAATTACAAAATATTAACTTTTGCTTAAAAAACATTAACTTTTCATTCATAACACTTAACTTTTGATTATAAAACCTCAACTTTTAATTAAAATTTCTTAACTTTTGATAAAGAAACATTAACTTTTGGTGAGCAAAAATTTAACTTTTGATAAAAAAAACCTTAACTTTTGGGACCTAGCCCTGGTCTACAATAAGTTTAGTGTAGACCGAGTTCATACTAGACTTAAGCGTGGTTGTTTGGTTAACATGAGAAATCATGGGAAATGAAAATTCCTGGGAATTGAAAATATGGTGAGTTGTTTGGTTGACAACAAAATAACAAAATGGAGGAATTGGAAATTCCTAGGAATTTTGAGTTCCCACAAAATGGAGGAAATTATTTACCTAGGCCCCCCTAGGTAAGTAGAAATTTCCATGGGAATTTAATTTCCCCATTGTTAACCAAACAATTCAATCAAATTCCCATGAATTTGATGTAGGTATTTATTTCCTATGAATTGCAATTTCATGGGAATTTTGACTTCCCTTGTATACCAAACGACCACTTTAATATATATATGTAATATATTTTATGAAAAATGTAGTATATTTTTATAAATTCTAAAGTAGTATATTATCTTCATAAATTTAGAATTCACTAAAATCGTAGTATATTTATAGAAATCGTAGTATATTCTTATATGAGAGATGTAATGTTCACATCTATCAGATAGGAACTAAGCATTTCCTTTATGTCCTAACCTGGTCGGGTCAAAGTTAGACAAATTTGAGATTTGACTGAAGTCCCCGCCGGATTGCTGAATATTCGATCGGGTTGTTGACGAAGACGGAAGACCCGGGCGGGTTGACCATAACCTAAGCAGGTGTGCGCCGGGCTAACTATTTAAACAATCCTATTATTACTCATTTTAAAATTACTCTTACTTTATTAGCATTGGAGACCTTGAAGATTGGATTCATCCTTACAATTCAAGTATTTTTAATTCGAGTTTGTTTATTTGATCGCTTGTTGTTAATTCAATTATGCCTTTAATTATGTTTATTATTCCTATCATCATGATAGTGAATACTCCTTATTCTAAGATTGAGTTGAGCACTAACATGAATTGATGGTTTTGTTTCTTTTAGTTCTATGTTATTGAATCATATGATTAGGGTTTCACAAATGTATATTCATCATTAATTTGCATCATTGCTAGCCGTAATATATAATGTCAATGAAAGTTGGAACTGAAATTAGGATTTTTTTGTAGCAAGTTTTTTATTTTATCAATTGAATTTATTAATGAAAGTCAAGGTTCGATCTAGTTTGACTTGTCATTGGTTTAGATTCTCACATGAAAATTTGAGATTGAGAATTTCATTGACATTGATTCTTAATGCATTTAATATTTTGTGTGTTAGCCATGACAATAGGAAGCATGCATACTAATTAGGCTTTTCTTAGTCACTGAAGGTAGTTCGTTTTTGAAAGAATGTCATATCTCCTCGGCTTCGGTTCATTAATTGTAATGTAAGTTGTGTCTTATCATTTCATATGCTTAGCCTTAGTGTTTTTATTATTATAGTTATCATCGTTATTTAAACTGTTAATTTGATTAGTTATTAGTTATATTAGTTCTTGTCATCGTTTTAGAATCGTGTAGCAAATTCATAGTCCATAGACAACTAGTGTTTAGTCTTGCACCTCCTTGTGTTCGACTCGTTTGTGGTACGACACCATTCACTCTGCGCTATAAAAATAAAATCCTAACAATAGTTTCGTATTAAGAACCTATTATGTTAGTTTTTTTAGTTGAGTGGGATCTAAGATTCTAAAAAATTAAGTTTTTAAGTATGATTGGGATCGATCGAGTTGTTTGGAAATTGTAGGGTTATAGAATCCTGAGATCCGAATCAGGACATATAATAACAATACAATTATTATGCTCTTTAACACTAATTCTCTAAGACCATGATATCAAAGAGTGTCATTATACTTCTAGGAAGTTAAGGTGGATATTGACCATATTAACCCCACATTGCAAATATAATTGTTAATAATCTACAGTTTCAAATAATAATTTGCGATTACAACTCAAGCAAAATTAGCATATGATGTCATCTTCTCTAATTGAAACTTTTGATTTCTCAGTTCTTTTACATGTAATTGTTGTGGTATGTCATGATTAATCCCAAATATTTTACATAAATGACAGTGCGTTATCTTTCGATGAATAAATAAATCTCGGAGTTTAATTGTCCCACGAGCTCATGTTTCAACCAAAATATTTACTTATACAAAGAACAAAATCTCACTAATATATCTTTCAGAGATTAAATAATATTAAGTTTTTCTATGCATTGTGATAGCCAATGTACAATATTTATTACGTGTACAACTTGTTCTTACAAGATACATGTAATAAATATTGTATACTTTGACTTTTAAGGAGAAAGAAAAAGGACAACCAATAGTCCATCTTATATCTACATCCTAACTCAAGGGTCCACAGGATTTTAATTACCTACTATACTCCAATGTTACATAACATGATACAACTCTATAAGTTACAAAGACAGAAAATAAAATTACAACTATGTACAAACATATTTACGTGCATTACAATTCACAACTGTGTACAAACATATTTACATGCATCACAAATCTCTTACACTCTCATTCACTATATATATTTCCCTGGTAATAAAGTATCACAAAAATTCTAGGTCATTGAAATGAAATAGAGTATTAATTAAACAATAAATAATGCCACTTAAAATACAAAAAACTATTGTGGTCTTACAATAAGTTTTACGGTCTCATACAAAACTTTGTCCTCTTCTTGCTATAGAATTACCACAAAAACTAATCTACATCATCTCCAATAACATGTTCCATGTTTTAGACAATGTTCACTTAATCTTATTTACTATAGTTTGTACATTTACGTCTTACGATTCTCGCCTTATATGAAGTACACAAAAGATTATATAACGGACATAATGTGTATAACAGAGCTTAATCACTCCAAATTACAAAAAAAATCACCTAAGACGAAGTTTTTAGTTTTTACGTAATTTGAAGTGATTAGTCTGTTGTATACTATATGACATACTACGTCACGTTAAAACGTTACCGAGGATCCATATCTGTGATACTAGATGTCCCTGTAAACGCTGTGGCAGAGAGGTCTATCCCTGAGGATTCATCAATCTCTGAGTATGTGCCTCCTATAAAGAAATGAGGCGCGGTAGGCGGTGGTAGAACAACAGCATCACCATTCAATGAAGCTACTACTGTACCCATTCGTGGTCTTCGAGAAGCGTCTTCTTGGATGCATAATAACCCAATGTGGATGCACTTTTCTACTTCTTCCATTGATATATCATCTCCCATTCTTGAGTCTGCCAACTTCATTGCAAACCCCTCATCCCAAAGCCTCCATGCCTGTTGCATTTTTCGATCATTAGTATGAAATTAACTGTTAAAAATGGAACAAAGTGTATATATACTATATTGATGTAGCTATCCTTTTGTTTTGTACATAAATGCTAGGTGAATAGTCCAATTAGTAAGCTACAATCTACCTATCTGTTTAGGGATGGAAGTAGTCGAAAATGAAAAACTTACACGGTCGAGCAGGGATTCTTCATTACCATCTAGTCTGAAGAAATTGTTCAATTGTCCACTTACAATCTCCAAAACTAGGATTCCGAAACTATAAACATCTGATTTTGCTGAATAGTGTCCAGCAATCACATATTCTGGTGCCATATATCCACTGCATCGTGTTACTAACTGTGTCAGTTTGTTAGCTAATTGAAGCAAAAAAAGGATGGACATTGTACAAAAATGGGATAACGAAAGCAAACTAGCTACTCACAAAGTTCCAGCAATTCTGCTAGTGTTTCTCTGGGTTTCATCTGCCTTAAAAAGTCTTGCCATACCAAAATCTGAAATTTTCGGATTCATGTCTTTATCTAATAGTACATTACTAGCTTTAAGGTCCCGGTGTATGATCTTGAGCCGGGAATCTTCGTGAAGATAGAGTAGCCCTCTTGCAATTCCGCATATAATCTTGAACCTTGTTTTCCAGTCCAAAGATGCAGACTTATTTTCATCTGATGGTCAATAAAAAAATTAGCATATAGCACAAATTTTACTCTCTCTATCCCACATTAGTTCACACATTTGTTTTCAGATATGCTGGTGAATTTTTGACAAACAAAGTCAATCTGTATCAACTAATGTAGGACAGGTTACGAGTATTGAACAGAGAATCTGTAATCATCGAACCTGTAAGAAAGCGATCAAGACTTGAATTCGGTAGGTACTCGTATACAAGTAAGGTCTCATCTGTAGCGAGGCAAAATCCGAGAAGTTTGACTAAATTCCTGTGTTGCAGCTCTGCAACTAAGTGAACTTCTGTCTTAAACTCAGAAATGCCTTGTCTGGAGAACTTTGAAAGCCTCTTTACAGCCACATCTTCTCCATTTTCAAGCTTCCCCTGGAAAAAAACATGCAAATAATTAACTCATTTCATGTATTTTCTGCAACACAGCAACTTATGCAAATAGTGCATAAATTATCAGAAATAAATCCGTAGTTTTTCCGATCAATACCCTATACACTTCACCAAATCCACCTTCACCGAGCTTTCTGTCATCCGAAAAATTATTGGTTGCAGAGATTATTGTGCTGCAATCATACCCCAAGGACTCAACAGTTTCGATATCTTCAAATCCTGCAGGAACATTTTACTTAAGTAAGACTTCACTACGAAGAACGAAACCATTCAGTAATTGTAGTCCAAAAGAGGGATTAAGGAGGTCTCACCAGTAGATGCTTTCCTGGACTTTCTCTTGCATACTAAAAACAGAACTCCAAAAAAAACTATCAATGCTAAAACTGCTCCAGTAATGGTGCCTATCATGACTGCCCTTTGCCTTCTTGTCTTTTTCGCCGCGGTTTCTGTTCCACACAATTTGTAGATATAGTTACTAATTGCAAACACTTTTACATAAAGTTTACAGATAATTGATTGTCAGAGTAATGAGGTGAATATAGCTGAGACAGCAATTGATCATAGCCATCAAATTCTGCCGTGGAAAAAGGGCAAGGAGAGGATATCAAACATGAAAGGAAAAAGGTCAAAAAATATTTATTTACCTCATCCAATTTAAGTCAAGAACGATTCAAACACTTCTTATTATAGAGTAGTGATTATGCTAAATAAACTTGACTTTTGTAGATCCTATGTGATGATTGAAGTAGGAAAATCTATCATTCGAAAGAAAAACAGTCAACAATTTAGGAATTTACTTGGATCTAATACTTCTTAGGGAGGCTAATTCTGATATGAGCTCGAACTCCACACTGAAAGTCGAGTTCGAGACATTGAATCCGAACTAGTTGACTCAACAACAACGCCAAAGTCTTAATTTCAATATAATGGAATCGTCTGCATGAGTCAAGAAATTATCTGACTCTATCCTCTTATGTGACGCGCTATATACTCAAAAATCGAGATGTTGACTCACCCATCACGAAAAACCTTTCGGAGGTTTAGAGGCCGGTCTAACAAAAACATACATGAATTTTGAGGTGGGATTCACATTTGGTATAAAATTTGTGTGATAAAACCTCATTAATAATCACCATATTACGAGAACAAAAACAAAAAAAATTAACAACGTTATCGAGTTTGCTTACCTTTGACAGGAGGAAATGTTATTCCTAGAGAGTTTCTGGCAGCATCTCCATAAAAAGGATATATGTCATATCTCATATTACAATTAGGACACATCAAAGTACAACCACTCTTAACATTACAAAGCTCTGTAGTATTCCCAATCACCATCCGTAGACAACGTCGACAATCATCCAAAGATATATCAGGTGTACATTCAACCAGTGTATAAAGTGTATTCAATCTCGTCATATTAGCTACAAATCTAGCTTCTTTCGTAGCAAACTTTCGTTCTCTTCGACCACTCGTAGCATTAATCGTAGCTTCCCACATCGTATCAAGCAAAACACCCGTAAATCCGGTCATATTACTCGTTACACTCCAAATATCAACAGAATTCTGTCTGTTCCACATTGGTATCATAGGAGCATCATGCATAGTACCAAGAAATGACCTGTTAGAGTAATGAACAACACATTGATCATAGTACCATACAGTTGAGTCTTTCTTCCCAGGACAACGAGTCGATATCGCGTTCTTTGCTAGTGATACACATTTCTTACAAGCAGCATTATTAACATCAAGACGGCAGAAAAACAGACCATATACTTTGTTCATTCCACTGCCAACGCTCGCGTTGTAGAAACGGTTTACGTGACTCGTGTTTGTAGATAGATAGGTTAGAACAGTATCGATGTTGTGCTGATATTTGCTGCTAGAAGAAACTACAGCCATGTCTGGACATAGAGCATAAACATATGCTTGTGTACCTTCAGAAGAAGGTGCAGGAGCAGCTACTGAGGTGTGCATAACACAGAAAATATACAGGTAAAGGAAGATCAACATGGATAGCCATGAGTTAGCAGTATGAATTATCATGTCTAAGAAGTATGATCTGAAACTTCTGAAGAGAAAAATGTGTTTAAATGTGAATGGGATAGGGGTGTTACATAAAGATAGAGAGAACAGATATAGACGCCTGTGATGTAAAACTACATGTGACACTTAATGGTTGACACCTTGGGCCCTCCTATTTGAGCTACTCTTTTTTACTTGAATTTTCTTTTGTTGTTACTTGTAAGTAAAAATTGGATTTCTTTTCAATAAAAGGCAACTTTAGTCACCAACAAGTTACTCCCTTTGTTTTATAGTAGGATGTTTGGTAATCATATGTTTCGGCTGCTTTGACAAGTTATTTGTATCTATAGTTTATGTTGATTGTTTGATTATTTGTCTGTTATGAAAGGGTTGGATAAAGTCAGGTATTGATTGTTCAGTGTAAAATAAAGGCAAAATGGAAAGTCGATATAAAAGCTAATAAAAGGAGCTTTTAACATTTAAGTGAAATGACTTTTGACCTAGCTAAGCTTTTCTTGTTGGCTATTTGGTCATATGAGTAAACCTAAAGATGATGAATAAACCATCTTAAATCCAATTAGCAAATAAAAATTGTCTTTTCAAAGGTTATACACATATTATGAACTTGTTGTAGGCGTTATATATTGGTATTATTGAAACTAATACAAGAATGGAATAAATATTTGATTGGATTAATAATATGAAAGGGAGGAAATTAAATATGTGTTTTAATTAACATTTTTTTCTCAATTTATCCAAAAAGTAAGAGTCCGGCTAGACACCAAATGATTTGAGTGAGAACAAGACAAAGTGTATAAAAGACAAAGTATTTGCTTCAATTGGTAATTAGTGATGACACTATTACACCAAAAAAAAAGAGTTGTGATGACACTATCTCAGCTATAGACAGTAAAAGTCACGGTAATTTATCGCTCTCTATAAAACTTTTTTATATTTAGCGTTTTTCTAGAGAGGGAGTAGTTTTTTTAAAATTTTGGCAAATAGAAGTTATAAATAGTCGAACGTCGGACACGTGGCATTCTTAGAAATGAATCTTGGTCCACACACGATTTTGATTTGCTACACCATCAAGTCATTCACTCCAGTGGCTTGAGATTGTAGAACATGAGGTAAGGGGGAACGAATTTAAAAGAGGGATAGCATTAACTTCGTTTATGGTACGGTTGAGCATATTTGATACATACTGGATACCACTTTTATTTATCGGTGGAACAATTAATATGAACACCCATGACCCCAACTGTATATGTACCTACTAATCCTATTATGTGCCAGTTTTTCAATGGACTAAAATAGACAGTCTTCTTTTTTGCTAGTATTTTGTTTTGCATAATTGTTGTTTGATCAATTACTCAATTTAACTATGAAACCGTCATGTGCAGAAACAGAAAGTCCACATATACCTACCAAAAGCCTACATCTTACTCAATCAATCCATGTTTCAATATCATGTTCGAAAAGTTATTTTTTGTAAACTGTTGACTACTAATAACGATCCAAAGTTATTTAGGGTGTGTTTTGGAGCTTGTGTTTATAACTTATCGAAACCTATTGATATTAGTCAAAATAAGTTAAACAAGATAAATGGTTAACAAAACATGACTATCAAGCCAAGTAGGAAGTGTAATAATGCATAATTTAACTTACATACAACATTGTCTAATAGAAGTATGAAATACGGAAATTCTACTTATGGAAGAATTAAAACGCAAGAGAAATAATATGGAAACTTGAGATTCGGAGAAAAATCATAAAACTACTTATGTCTTCGCTGTGATATGAGATTATAATCACAAGATATTTCTCAATCTCTCTAGGTTCTCTAACAACTCTCTAGCTCTAAACCGGGCTGGTGCTCTGCTGCTTTTGCTCGGCTTTTTTTAAAATTCGCATGCAAGGATGGATCTCCCTTCCCTTGATGAGTTTTTTAATTACTCCACCCCATAATTTATGTAGTGCATGCTCTTGATGTATAGAGAGGGCGTTCCAAACCTTTGTCCTTACCTTGTTGTGAATCTCACATTTTCATGAATATATCATCTAACCGCATTCTACTTACATCTAAGAATATTTTTGTTCATTTGAAAACTTTCTATCATGTCACAAAAAAAAAATCTATAGTGTGAATTCTGCTCATTTGAAGTTTCTCAATTACGTAAGCAGTGAGCAAAAAAATAACCTCAGATGTAGAATTTCATCCTACACTTAGACCTAGCATAAAATTTGTAATCATGTATACACCATATAATGATATAAGCGACAAATTTGTATAACACTAACTATTACCCTATTGAATTCTTCTTATAGATTACAGTTACAACTTACAAGAAACACGGTTTCTAAGAATTTGCTACTTCAGCTATCTTAAATGATAAATCATAAATGGTAACGTGCATACGCAAAAATGATAATGGATTAATGTCGCACTCAAATTTGAACGCATGGGACTATGAGACTACAAAAAATCAGCCACATAAAGCAAAGCGACGCAAGAAGGTGGGGAGGTAAAGTAACAAGAAAGATTAATTAATCAAACATCATAGCCTTAACAATATTCATTGAGCCTTCAAGAGCATCGACATCAGCCAGCTTAGAACTTTAATCTAATTATGTGGGTAGTAAATAGAGCATGTTATTTTCAAGTGAAAACAGATGAAATACAGCGGGTATTTGAGAAATGTCCGCTACAATCTCTAAGTTAACGATTAATTACCATCAATCATTTTGCCACATAAGATAATGAATTCGAAAATATAATTTAAAATAATTTTCGACAATAAAAAATCATATTTATTGATTAGTATCTAGATTCTTAGAAAATACAAAAATAAATATTTTTACAATTTTAAAAAAGCAAAATTCATTATCCTCGAAGCCTGATAGACCGATATTAATCCCTTGTTAAAATGTTATGGTAGACATTTCTCAAATGTCCGCCCTATAACTTTTCGATAAATTAGAATGAATTGAACTATACAAAACTAACTAAAAAAATGTTGAGTTTATATAGAAATGTAAAAATACTGAACTGAAAAATAAATGGGGCTGTAAGCCTGTAACATACCCTCAATTAGCCACTTCTTCTAACAGAAAGCGACTGCTAGAAGTTTAATCAAGCAGCCGACTTGGTAGGACTACACACTGGCTCCACCACACAAAACAGTAGAGAGCCACAATTCATGTATGTGTTTGAACATCATGATTAAGTGCTTAACCAACCCTCTGCCCACCTCTTAATGAGGCCCTTTTGCTTATCAACTGCGCCCTCTGTTATCTTCTTCAATATTACGGCTAATCAGATTTGATAGCTACTCTTCAACACTTCACGATATTATCCCAATTTATGTATTATGTATTTTATCTTTCTCCATGGAGATGGAGGTCCCCTCCTAATAAAAATCATCCTAAGAATGGAGACAACACTAGGGTTTCAACTTTCAAATTTCAATCCTACTTATCTTCTCCATTTCAAAAAGGGTCGAACCACATAATCAACAAACATAATTTATTAAATTCACGCTTATTTGTTTTGGCTGAGAAATTATATTTTTGCAAGAAATCATTTTTTAAAACTGTTTTTCGAAAAGAGACCTAAAACAAAATTTGGTTTGTGAAAAGAAACCTTAGAAAAGGGTAGTGATAGAATTTGTGGTGCACGCGAAAGTTTGATGGACCCAAATAATATCACAAAATTATATTTTCATTGATTATAAATTTTACATAAGTATTTGTGAGAGCCCATGTCTCTCACTCTCTTTGGTAGAACACTTTGTTTCTACCTTCCTAATATTTTGTGGTGGAGCTCTCTTGTTTAGCTCACCTTCTAACTCATGCTCTTGATACATATTTATACTTGTTACATACTAATTCTAGAATTCTCTATACAAATCTCATGCTAGATAATTCTAGATTTTGACAACTCTAGATTTGTCCACATTACATCTATAAGATTTTTTTACAAGACTATTCTAGAGACATCATAATTTCTTAGATTTTACATCAACCATCTAGATTTTTCTAGATTAATCTTTAACAGGTTAATGTCTAAGGTCTCTTTTGACAAACAAAATTTTATATTGAGTTTCTTTTTCGCTAAAATTGTTTACTTAAAGGGTTTTTTACAAAATCGTGGTTTCAAAAGGTAGTTTTTTGACAATTTTTCCTAAAAATATACTTCCTCCGTTTCGCAATACTCGCAACATTAGCATAGTTACCACTATTCATCTACCAATCTATTATTATATTTTTTTTCAAGTGTACAAGAAAAAATATAATCAAGTGGGATCTTATTTGATTCGTCTTAATGTCAACTATCATAAAATCAACTTTTTATAATTTTTACTTATCAATAACTAGAGATATTACGGTTCAAAGTATTGCATTGGATAGTGTGCAAACAAGAAACGTTGCCAGTATTGCGAAACGAAGGAAGTATCTTTTAAAAATTGTTATCAACAACTCTACTTGAAGTTTGAGTATGTAAGAGTTAATCAGTTTTGTATTCATTGGTGAAGTCTGTTATACATTAAATATGAGATTAGTGAAGAATAGAATTGATGTATTATGCCGTAAGAAACATTTTCCGTGGTCTAGAAGAGCAATCATATTCATGATGTCATGAGTTGCCATTAAGTATGGTCAGTTATTGACCCTAATACCTACATTATTACCGCAAATTAGATGGTGCAGGGAGGAGCAAGGTGTTCATTGTGCCCCTGCACCATACGACAACGTTTTGACAAAAAGAAGGGCTGTCAAAAATTTAGGTGGAGGAAGTTGGCAGATATTTTTTAAAAAGTGGGGCCAGCTGTATTTTTATTTCATCATCTTCTCATTCATTTCTCACTCCAAATTTCTCTCTCTCATTTGTTCTTCATTCTTTCTCTTCCTCAATTATTTGTCTTTCTCATTTATTTCTCATCCTCATTTATTTCTCTCTATTCTTCATAAATTGCCAAAAAGTGGTTATTTGTTTTTATTTTCTATTATCGAATTTATGCACCTCACTCCCTAAGACTAATGATTTATTTTGTAATGAAGGAATTTTTATTGATAATGTTATGTGTTCTAGTGAAATTGGAGATTTAGTTGATGGTGGAGGAAGAGAAGAAGATGATTCAGCTTAAATTTCTGGGGGGGTTTTTTCCTGTTGTGTACACATGTTGATAAATTGATGTACAATATTATTTGGTGTACATTCTTTAATTGCATGTGAACAAATAAATGTACATAAATGTACATGATGTTTGTCCATGTTGCATTTTTGGGAGTACCTTTTAGATTAATAGGATTACGTTTAGTTGTATGTACTTTCATGTACCAATGTACAAATTGAAGACATCAATGTACACTAACTGATTTTATCATTACGTTGTTGGAGATATGATAAGAAGACCATTAGACAACGGTTTCTTATTTGTAGCCGTGAAGGTTTGAAGGAGAAAAAAGGTGTACAGTCTAAGGTTTATTTTGTAGTTCAGGTTGTTGAATAAACACAAATTAGTAAGTTTCTGTTTTTAATTATATATAAAATGATCATTCATGTATAATTTTTTTATTAATTCTACAAACATGTTCATGATAGGATAATATATGTTCTCTTTTATGTAATGTAAATTAGTGAGATGATATAATTAAGAAGATATAGAGTTTTTTTATATAATGTTAATTAGTGAGATGCTATAGTTTTTTTTATAGTGTAAATTATATGGTTTTAAATATTTATGATCATAATTTTGGTGTAAAGATGTTCATTGTGTTTGGACAACATCATCCTTGTTTACAAATGCTGATAAATTGGTGTACAATATTATTTGGTGTACATTCTTTAAATACATGATCATTGGGTTTCAAAAACATGAGCATGGGGTTCCAAAACATGGACATTGGTTTTAAATGTCAAGTGAACATATAGGTTAAGACAGTGTATTCATTGATTAAGCGAGTGAACATGTGAGAATAGAAAGTGTACATAAGTATAAAGTTAGTGATCATATTAGTAAAGATAGTGTACACTTGTATAATTGTACAAAAGCTGATATAATAATGTACAAAATATTAACTTGAGTGTACACATGACAAGTAATTACTTTGATAGATAATGGACATTTGCAAGATAGGAAATACACACATATGTTTGTTAACCCAAAAGGAACTATAATTCTAATTAGTCAGTAGATAGACAAAAATATTCTAAATTTGTAGAAATTATTGGATACATAGTATCAATGTTTACCACAAAAAAGGAAGTAAGTGCTGCTAAAAAGAACTTGATTTCATTTATGATTCTTGGCATTTTCTCTTCTCCCGCTTTTTGGCATTTTCCACAACCCATGTCCCCGCTTGTTGACTTTGCTCTTGATAAAGTCAATGCAGTATTGTATCCGGACGTCTTTGATCCTATCAAACTGAGCGCAAATGTTTATTGGGTTAGTAATGGGACACGTAGATAAAGACTTTGTAAAGAGTGAACATTTGGAGACACAATCATTGTACCTATTCTCAAAAAAAGTGAACATACAAGTAAAGATAGTGTTATTCATTTTTTAGACATAATGAACATATATACATTTGTCTTGTACATAGAATAAGTATGTAGTGTACATATCACTTACTCTTTAGAGGTTGGGGCATTCTTTTTGCCGCGTTTGGGCCTGGGTACAAGGTATGAAATCCTTTATGAGAGTATGTACATATTATTAGATATAATGATCATGTAAGGATTTGTAGTATACATAATCAATAACATAGACACTATATAAATGAACAACACATATGGTGATATAGATAATGAACATATAAGCATATGTATTGTACAACAAGAATATACTAATATACAAAGAAACAAGAAGACAAACTAATTACTTGGCATAGTTATAGAAATTAGTTCACTTTGAGTTGTGGGACTGTTATTGTACATATTGTTTTTATTAATGAACAATCATGAAATTAACAATGTACATATAAACAAATCACAGTAAAAGTACTCACTTGGCATCAGTTTCAAGAATTGCTTTCACTCTCAGCTGTGGGACTGTCTTTTTACATATTGTTTTTATTAATGAACAACCAGGTAATCAACAATGTACAACTTTCTTAAGCACATCAATCTAATGTATGATTTCGTAGAAATAACCAACAACCATCAAATGTACATTCTTATTCTATTAATGAACTACCATGGTAACAACAATGTACAAATAAACAATGTATGAATTTATAGAAACAACCAAAAACCATCAAATGTACGTACTCTAATTCTATTAATTTACAACTTCTTAAAGCATATCCATTGCACCCAACAACCAACAATGTACATTCCAATTCAATTAATGTACAAGTTTCTAAATTTAAAACCTTGTACATGCTAAATCAAAAACAAATTTATACAAATTCCAAACAATAACCATTGTACATGCTACTGCGATTGTTGTACAATGAAATATTGACTTCCTAAATCAAGAACATAACACCAAACAACCACCATTGTACATATACTTCAAATTGTTGTACAGTTTCCTAAAGAAAATCTATATTTGTTATATAACACCCGACAACAACCATAACACTTTCACATGCAATAGAATTTATATAATTTACACTCAAACATGCAACCTAAAACATATTTATATATTGTACAAATTCACATGCAATAGGAAAGAAGCAGATTTATATATTGTACCCCTCAAAATTTGCTTTAGTGTATGTACAATTTTAAAACATATTTAGTATATGTACAACAATTAAAGTATATATACATTTTCCAAACAACCACCATTGTACAATTTCACATGCAATAAAATTTATATAATGTACACTCACATATAAATATTGTACCACAACGCCGAAGAACAACAATTTTACATTTTTAGAATTATCTCTGTTTGGATGTTTGACCTCTTTTTAGTTCTTAGATTTTTTATTTCAAAAGGATGCCCAGTGGTATTTTTTCATCAGATCTAGGAATGAAAAAGAAAGAAGAATTTAGAAAACAATCGCATCCAAGGAGTAAAAATTGATGTTACAATTCGAATATCTGGTGTTCAATGAGCAATATCAAAAAATTTGGGGATTTTTGTGAAGTGGAGTAATGGATTTGGGGTTTTTGAGTGTTTGGAGTTTTGGTAATGGAGGTTTGGAGTTTTGATAATGGAGGTAAGGAGTTTTTGGAGAGAGATATTAGAGAGAGAGTGAGAAAATGGAGAGAGAAAGAGAAATAATGGAGTTTGGGGAAGAGAAATGACGGTTTACTTTGCATTAAATGTGCAACAGTAACTTGTCAAATCAGTTTTTTTTTAATTTACTTTGTACATCGGGGGAGACTATATGTACACTAAGAAGCACCCAATTTTGAAAGCACGCGTTTTGTTCAATTTTGGTTGCGTTTTGGACAAGGAGCACCATGCTCATTGTGCTCCTTGGTGTATAATCTACTTATTGCATTATTACATGATTTCTAGAAGAAGACATAAATTTAATGGTTAAGGCAACTTGAAACAAAATATCAAATAAAAGTGAGATCAACTCATGTAATATGTTTTTAAGCATGGAGAAACGAAGATGCCTCACTTTGTTCAATTGAAGTTTTGAAGATTCAAGTCCAATCTGAGAAGATCTGCCGTCGAGGAATGTTATTTTACTATAAGTGAGAAGTTACCAAATAACATTAAATTCATTGCACTGGAACGTTATTCTACTCTAAGTGAGAAGTGATGAGTGCTTTATTATATATGTCTGATATCATAATGGTAAGTTAGACACTGGATATGTGTTTACCTATGGTGGTACATTCATCTCTTGACACTCCATGAAACAAACTATTGCGGCTACCTCTTCTAATCTTTCAGAAATATTGGCAATCCATGAACCTAGTCGTAAATGTGTATGGTTAAGATCTATGAATCACCACACAATAACTATGGTTCATCATCAGATGAAGCTGCAACAGTCTCGTGTGAAGATACCATTGCATGCATTACACAACTTAAGGAATGGTATATCAAAGGCGATCGGACAAAGCATATTGCACCAAAATTCTTTGTCACTCATGACCTTCAGAAGAAAGGAGATATTAAAGTTGAGCATATTAGTTCTAGTGAGAATCTGACAGATTTATTTACCAAGGCGCTACCTACATCTATATTTGAGAAGCTAACGTGCTACATTGGAATGCGTCGTATCTTAGAAATCTCAAGTGATGTAATCATTAGCAGGAGTAAATACGCGATGCACTCTTTTTCCTTCTCCTTGGTTTTGACCCACTGGGTTTTCCAAGCAAAGGTTTTTAACGAGGCAGCATCTGAAGCGAATAATTATGTACTCTTTTTACTTCACTAGGTTTTTATTCCACATGGTTTTCCCTAATAAAGTTTTAATGAGTCATAATTAAATAATGGACATCCATGGGGGAGTGTTATAAATTATTATATGGATGTCCATTATCTATCCCCGATATACTTTATAATATTCTGTATCTAGCATTGTACATTATTGGGCTTATGTGATCTAAGGAAACCATAATTCTTATGTATATATATACCCCTTTGGTGGTGGGATAAGAAAGCCAATTCTATTCTTTGATATGCTCCCTTTGTTTTGTAACAATACTATATTATTTAGTTAAAGTTTATTGAAATTTTGATTTCTTTTTTTAAAAAAAGCCTAGATGTATGAATAACATGTGGTACATGCCTAAACCTAAGTCTAGACGTGCGTGTTTTCTCACACACATGAACCAAGGTCCATAAGTATCATACGTCTAAACCTAGGCGCAAACGTTTGAAAAATAGGTTGGATGACCTAGGCCCGGCCATGTGAATGAATAAAAACAAAAACTCCCAGTTTTATACTTCTTCCCTCATTGTCTTGATGATTCTTGGGTGT
The DNA here is from genome assembly GCA_947645195.1 of Patellifolia procumbens. Taxonomy (NCBI): domain Eukaryota; kingdom Viridiplantae; phylum Streptophyta; class Magnoliopsida; order Caryophyllales; family Amaranthaceae; genus Patellifolia; species Patellifolia procumbens. Next base: position 808,739 of record CANSGD010001250.1, on the reverse strand, counting down.
TGTTTGGTTGCTTTGGAAATTAATTTCGCATTTTGGATTTCCTATGAATTTACTCCTCTTATAAAAGTCCTAGGAATTGTAAATTTTGTTTGGTTGTCATGTGGGACTTGCAAATCCCATGAATTGTGAATGTCCAAGGGGAAGGTGGATAATTAAATTCCCATCTTTTGTGGGAAGATGAAATTCCCATAAATTTTCAATTATCTCATTTCTTATTTTTCAAGTCAACCAAACTAACCACCTAAAAGAAATTCATGTGAATTTTGAATGCTTATGGAATCAAGATAAACCAAACAATATCTTGTTGTTTTGAATAGGATAACTCTTAGATGTAGTCTTCAATGTGGAGGTAAACAAAATAAAGTCCCACATATAAAGTTTTAGGAGAAATTACATGCTATGCGTATGCCATCATCATCTATAGATTAAAATGAGTAAGATGGATTGGGCCTTGGATTTGGGTTTTACATGCTATTAGTTTGGTTGTCTTATGTAATTATTTATATTTGCAATTGAAGACTAGGAGCAGTTTACCACATTTCATATTTTATTCATTTTTTAATTACGATAATGATAGACGGCTTTTACTAGTATTTAAACTCAAGCGATGCTCCAGGGTCTATGTACAGTACCATGTAATAATAATTAATGTCATTTAGAGTGAAAATATTACTATTAAATAAAATAAGAGATAAATTGTGAATAACCACCTGTCAGATACACCAATTTCAAAATAACCACCCCAAATTGTTTTGCATTTAAATAACCACCTCTACTTATGTTTACGTTTTGAAATACCCACCTCTTAACGGAAAATCTTAACACCGTTAGTTTTAGGGCTCAACTTTTTTAACTCCCTCCAAAATTTCACTAATTACCTTACTAATCTATAATTTGACTGGTCAAATCATGATTAACAATTTAAAAATCTTCTTTTATTCAATTTTACAATTTTTTAAACTATATATTTTTGATATATGACACGGTAATGGACACAAATTTCGAGACAATATTTAATCGCGTTTGCAATACTCAAGACGACGTTTTTTCGAAAAACGGACACCACCGTACGCCCTTTATGGGCACGAATTTTGAGATTCCCTACGAAACGAGTACTTACAAGCCGGCTTTTCAGACACGTACTTCGAGACACTTTTTTCGGACGGAATACAGAGTTTTTTCGAAAAACGGACACCGAATCATAATTAACATTTTAAAAATATTTTTTTATTCAATTATACAATTTTTAAAACTATATATTTTTGATATATGACACGGTAATGGACACAAATTTCGAGACGATATTTAATCGCGTTTTTAATACTCAGGACGACGTTTTTTCGAAAAACGAACACCACCGTAGGCCCTTTATGGGCACGAATTTTGAGATTTCCTACGAAACGAGTACCTACAAGCCGGGTTTTCGAGCACGTACTCGAGACAATTTTTTTTGGATGGAACACGTTTTTTCGAAAAACGGACACCGCCGTACCTACAAGCCGGTGTACGTTTTTCGAAAAAACTTTGTATTCCGTCCGAAAAAGGCGTCTCGAAGTACGTGCCCAAAAAGCCTTTGTTTAGTAAACTGCTCTATCTCTCAATCCCTCAATTATTTATTACTTTAACACTTTACTTTATTGGTTTGTTGCAAATAGATGTTAACATATCGTGTTCCTCTATCTCTCTTGATTTGTTTAGTAGGCTGCTCCCTCTATCTCGAGGCACAATTAAGGGCAACAAACAGTTGTGTGCTTAAAATCAAAAAAAGGGAAGAAACCCAGCTCTGAACGGCTTCAATTCACAGCTCAACACTTTCAGTTCGTGGACTTTCCAATCATAAAACTTAGCATGCATAACATCATGTAAAACATTCTCAAAAGTCAGATGACTATATCAAGCCCTATGATATGCATACAACTTATACTTAGATTGTAGAAGATTTCAACTGAAGTAATAATTAATTCACCTGCAATCAAGTTGAGCCTATCCAAGTGCAAAATACGCAGCCATCTTGGACTATCGAGATTCAGGTGAATACCTATAACATCCTGTACTTGAAAGTTCAATTCAGCAACATAACAGACATACAAGAACGGTAGTATAAGAGGGCATTCAACTAAATAACTAAAAACATATCAAAATCACAGATAATAAATTCCACATATGATTTAACCTTTTTATAGAAAAAGGCATCAATCAAGGGAAGATGTGCATGGCATTGAAAGAAACAAGAGCAATACATGACTCCAAGCCGACAAAATTAGGCCAAAAGCATCAGATGTAAAAAACAATCTCCCCAATTTTCTACATACAAAAAAGTTAAAAATCCGAAATGAATTGGAGGTGCTTGAACATGGCAGTCTCTGTATTTTATTAGATCCATTAATTTCGAAATTCTAATCTTTTCCCAAACCCTTAATTTCGAAATTCTAATCTTTCCCCTAACCCTTAATTTAAAAATTAATTTGTATGTTCTCCAAACTTTAAGCTGGGTGAATTTAACTTTCAATTACAGAGAAAACTAATTACAAACCATCGAAACAAATAATCAATGTCATTGCTAAATGAATGCAATTCAATTCAGAGTTTTTTTTTATTTATTTATAAACAATAAAACAATTCAAATTGCATTAAAGAGGAGAGAATCGTACCTTAGAGGAAGAACACAATGGTTCCAGAAACTCTTGCTCTGCCCCCAACCAGTTGTTGAAGAAGACGGTAATGATAGATTTCTCGCCGGCCGATGGTGAATAGGGTTTGCGGTGATGAGAATTTTCATTAAGTTTTCTGTTTTGTTCGCTGTACGTGGTGGAGTGTGGAGTGTTGGGATATTGGGAGTGGAGAGGGAGTTAGTGGGCTTAATTAAACTTTAATTAATTTTAAAATAAATTCATTAGAAAATCTAATGTTGCTTCCCTCTAAAAAAAATAGTTCTAGCTTGAAAATTTAGTTTCCCGCCTTCAACCTAAGAAACCAGTTATTGGTGTTGAGTGGTTTCACAAGCTAAGAAATCGGTTAAGTCAACAAATACATCTCTTACCTTTGGTTCCTTTGGCCATTTTTGTAGTAGTGGGTTATTCACAAATTTTCCTAAAATAAGTTATCTCATATACAATATGGATTTTGAAAAGTTACGACTTACCTCTTGGTGCTACCATTCATATATCATCATTGATTTTGATATAAAGTGGTGGTTTGAACTCTTTCTTCCTTACTTGAGGTTGCTGTTTCAAAACTTCATCTCAACAATTATTATATATATATATATATGATAATGAGGTTGACGTAGGGAGGTTAGCTGCACATTTCGACGAAGAAGCCCATAGTTAAAAAAGCGTGAATGAATTCTACTAGTTGGGCTCAAGGTGTCAGAATGCATGCTTCATAAAATACCTTTTCGAAAAGGTAAACGGGCCTGCGACGCTTAAGCTTTTCAAGCCATCCGAGCTTGTTTATGGCCCAAAAATAGCGTCGTAACATATTCAAAATTTTCTTTTTGCTTAATTTTGTATTAGGGTTTTTTATTTATTAGACTGTTTAATTGCTTTTAGCCTTCATTGGAACACAATTTTTTCATTCTAATAATAATCTATGAGAGTTTAACTCTTTTCATGTGGATTCCGGTGGTTTTACAGATATATCGCTTGTAAATCTGTCTGTTCTTGTTAGGAATTGCGCTTGTTTTTCCTTCATAAATTCCGATTGTGTCAGAAGTGGATAGAATATCATCTGAAAAGGAATGGTGACACGTGGAAGCTTGCAACTATAGCCTACGCTTTTTAATATATATATATAGATTAGCTTCTAAAAAAGCGTTCTCATTGATACCTATATGATCATAATGATTAAGGCAATGATTAATTTAATTCATTTTCGCACTCATTTATGCCTATAAAACTGTGATTATTAAGGCAGTGATTAACTTAATTCATTTCGTACACTTTCATAATTACTCCAAAAAACATAGTCATGGCGATCAGGGAATCCTGATAAATCAGTGTTTTCATTTTTTTTCGGGGATAGTATTATGTAATCTTTATTGTTGTTTCAGTAGAATTTTAGATATAAACTAGGGATGTCAACACTACATCCAAATTTAACCATGGACAATACTACATTCCAATATTTGAAAGCGGTTATATCATAATTGAAAGACAGTGAAAAATTCAACTTTTATTATACATTTGGGTTTACTATGAGTATGATAATACATTAGATTTTTATTTTTTTTTGCTTATTGATTATTTGAAGGTTTAATTTTGCTCATTGTTTGAAGTCGTCCAAATGTGCGATGACCAAAAAATAGCCTTGGGTGTAGCATGCTCATGGTACACCCAAGTTTATGATGAATAATCTTTGGTAAAAATGACAATTAATCACTCTTAAGAGTACTGTTAGCCGTAGTATTGAAAGGAAGGGTTGTTAGCAGACTTGTCAAATAGGCCATGTCGCCTTGACTTCGAGTTCATGTTAAAAAAACAGATTGAAAATCCTTGACATTAACTCGACCCATTTAAATAAACGCATCAACCTCCCTTAGCACTAACCCGACCTGTTTAGTTAAACGATTAGTTGCGTCAAAACATTTAACTCATAGAATTTAGAAAACTTTGATGCTAAATCAATTTTTCGTGTCTAATTTTGTTATATAATTGTATGAATTTATTTTTGGCTAACCACTAACCTCTCATTGTATTAAGATTTAGAGTATTAAGTAAAAATATTCTATTGGTTGACCTCACATAAGCACATATACTACACCAAAAAAATCAATTAATAGCGGTTGAAAGTATCAAATAACAGCGGTCGGGAACCGCTTTAGATCTAAGCGCTATTGTAAATGATAACATTATTTAACAGCGGTTCCTTGTACCCGCTGTTATTGATTATTTCCAACCGTTGTTGATCGTATTATATTTGAATCATCCAACCACTATTAAAACTATTACAACCGCTGTTAAATAATACCTATTTAACAGCGGTTTTCCGCCAAACTGATGTTAAACAAGCCCTACCATTTAACAAGAATAAATAAATTATTCTAATTATTTTAGCCTATGTAGGATTTGAACCCACATCTATGTGCAAAAGCACATTGCTCTACCAATTTGAGCTAATAGGCTTTAGTAATAAATTTAAGGAGAAAAGTTCAATGGTATACTACTAGAATTAAAATGATTGAGTTGATTTAAGTATGTATAAATTGAAGAATAATTACATAAACAAGACTTACGTGTAAGTCATGCTTAAACTTCAAACTTAACACCAAAATTCAAGATTAGTGAGAAATCATACACCAACAACTAAGAAATGAAAAGTAGAACTAAGTATATACCTATTTGAAAAGTAAGCTAGAACTATACTCATGAACACCTTAAATTCTACATGGAGTTATACTTAGTACGTACCCATATTTTCAAAGATCAAATTCATTTAAAGAATAATTGACAACAAACAATCCCTTTCTGAGCTCAGAGCATCACAGGTGCTGCTATGTATAAGCTTTCTCTTGTCACTCTATTAGTGAAAATATGGGAAGAGGTGCTATTTATCCTGGCATAGTAACTTGACCAAACATTTTTTATTATTATATAAATCAAAATATATAAAACATATTTTCACTATTAGGTAAATAAAGATATTAATGGCCAAAGTTGTGAACCGACAAGCACGAAAGTCAAAACGTTGCAACTATTAAAAGAAGGTAGAAGATACAAGCAAACAAGAAGATAGATACAAGGGTTAAATGGATTAAGGGGATACTTACAACGAGTGGCAGAAGCAAGGAACACATTCTCTTAAAAAAACAAGACCAAACAATTCACTTAATACTTTGAAAGACCAATTAACTACTAATATCTCTTTTAAGAGCCGGCCAAAATAATCCAAAAACTAAACAACTCACTGTAAGAACTTTCACATGAAGCCACCAAACATCTCCAGAGCCAAAGCCTCCAGAACGACCAATTATGGAGCAGATGTAACACATACATTAGAGCTATACAGATATGAGGATAAAAACAATAAAAAAAACCATAATATTGAGAAAATTAGCCTATTCAAAACCAAAAACGATACAATTATAGATACATAATGATGCTTCGCCATAGAAAAAAATCAGAGAAGCTAATTTTTGGTTCTAGGTGAAATTACACGTCATCCCTAAATAAGTTTCTAGCAATAAAAAAACTTAAATCTTCAGACAAATTTACAACTGCAAATCACGACTATCTCAGAGTCAAAAGCTGCATAGCACAACGACACTATTTCCATGTCCAGGCCAATCTTTATCATCATCAACAACACAAATACAATATGTCCCACAAGTAACAAATAAGTCGGTATGGGAAAAAACTGTCAGCAAGTGAATTCACTTACCAGTTAAATTAGAGGCCTCAGTCACAGACGCAAGAGCCACCCCTCCAACAATGGGTAGAAGTGAAAGCGCACAACCCAACGAGTAGGAGTCTACAACAAAGGATCATGAAAATTAACCCACAAAGAAACCATGCAGTAATAATTTAGCCCAAACATCAACTGGGCAGAAGGCTTATCGTACTCAATTACTCATCAGAGCATCTACATCTTTTTAACATATTCTATGCATGACATATATGAAAGATGTGAAGTATACCTCTCTCAAAAAGCAGCAGACAGTACAACAGAGAAAAATGGCTCCACAGCTTTAATTGTGTGAGTGAATGATACTGCCACTTTACCAAGACTCATGTTGGTGAAGAGGTTGCCTAAGGTGTGTACAATCGCTAATGGCAAGATAGCAGCTAGCTGTAAATCAACAGTAAAAAATAAGAAAGATAAAAAACAGCCCAGAAATAGAAGTGTGTGGAATAGCAATACAAGCAAACTGATACCTGCCCAGCGCTGACTTTTGGTTTCTTATAGAGATTGAGCATCCAAATAAAGAGAACAAGAACTGATCCAACAACAAACTAAACGACTGTGATAGTCACGGGATAATGAAATGCCTTCAAAACCTACGGGATAGATCATCAAAAAAAGTTAATAAGTTGTTGCTAGAGACAGAGGACCGCTACTTTATGGGGTACATCACAATAATGTTATTTTTGTGAACATTAGAACAATGCATTTCCCCATAAATTCTAGAATAACTAATAAATGTGTTCCTTTCATGTTTCAAGAGAACTAACATTCTCTAAAACAGATATAAGCAGCAAGTGCTCTCACTCAAACAACTCTCTTTGCTTGCAACCTAAAAGACTTGTTCGGTATAGGATAATCAATCATGGGAACACCCACATTATAAGGCTCTCATAGGAATATATTGATATAAGTAGTGGTGAACTCCAAAAAGAATCCCAAGCACCAAAATCCAAACAAGAAAACTCAATTTTGTGCCAAAATGATGATCTTATGGGAAAGGACCAGTAGGAAACATCACTAAGACTACCTCTCCGATACCCTGCCCCTGCACTCTAACTCTACATACTTCCACCAGATCCTTGATTTCCCCATATACAATAGAACAAACCATGCCTTCAAAAATAATAAAAAGCTTGGTCGGGAACTTGGATGGTCAACAACTATAACTGAAACCTAGTCCTATAAACCAAAAATCAAATGGGATACTCCAATAACGAAAACAAGGGTTAAGAAGCCGATCGAGGACCAATTAAATGAAGCTACTTGTAATTTTTCTCTTAAGGAAGCTCCTATAAAAATGACCACGAGGTATGAGCATCCACCCCTTTCAACCAGGAATCTACAGTTCAGTTTGTACATACTTGGTATAAGTGAAGGTACATATGCATATGCTAGCAGCACCACCGTCAAAAAAGAATGAACATTGAACAACGCCGACTGCAATTTTCCACTGCAATTTCAAATTCAAACTCACCATAATTGAAACTCGTGTAACAAAATTGAAAGGCTAAAATGTCTACTTACCATAATCTATTCCTCGAAATTCTGTTCAAAATCTCATCGAATATCTTCCAAACAAACCCTAATTATCATTCACTCGGTTCAATTCATATGATAAACCAATTTAAATGACATACATAGAGTGGTTTGAATTTCATCCCAAAAACTCAAAACTTATCAACCCTAAAAAGCGAAAAACGACATTACCCAATTTGGAAAAGCAATCAATTACCATCAAAATGTAAGAAATTCAACAATAAAATAGGAGAATAAGATGAAACATTAAGAATTACCTCAATTCAGAAAATTTTGTATGATTGCCAAATTCTCTTCCGCAAAAAAAATGATATGTATAGACTGAACTGTAGATTCATGGTTGAAAGGAGAAGAGGAGTCATATTAGGGTTCGTGGGTTGTGAATACTGGGAAGTGTTTGAAGGAGTGGGGAGTTGATACTGGTGTGTGGCGAGATAGTGAGATTGTGAAGATGTAGCCGCTGTTAATTTGTCATCACGGATGAAGATATTAATCTAATTCATAATAATATAAAAACTATTAATAACAACGGTTCCTTATACGACTGCTGTTAACTATTTAAACTTTTGTAGTAGTGTATAGGGTTCCATCCTATAACCAATTGGTGATAGGTGGAGTAGCCCATTAGACATATATGTAAATCATCCTCCTTCTCCTTCTTCTATGCAGGATCGCAAGTAGATATGCTCCTTAACATTTTATTTAGACGTGTGTTATGACATGAACTATTATGTAGTTCTAATAGTCATGTATTTAATTGGTTAAATGAGAGATTTTTCCAGATTAAATAATGTACATTTAAAAAGTGCTCGTGTATTATCTTCTACCTTTTTTACAACATTGATTATCGATTTGGAGGACCCTTGATCGAGTAATACATGTCTAAGTCTAACACCTACTTTTACAAGAATACAAAAGGCCAAGCCCTAAAAATTCACAAAGGACATAAGACGATTGGTAATAAGCGTATCAGCAAATAGTGAAACTTTACATTTTACCCTACCTATAGATAACATAATTCTATCAAAAACCATCGAGAATCGACATGTCATGATGATGTTTATAAGATGTTAGTTACTTTGATATTACAAATCGTAAAGAATTGTCACTTTTAACCTATATCATAAACACTCACTAAATCAACGAGGATCGACAACAGTAATATTTCTAGACCCAGAAAACGTTGATCCAGATTGTTCTAGCCCAGAAGACTCCTCCAATCCATACGTACCAGAAATGAAAAGATGGGGTGGTGTAGGCGCTGGCAAAACTATAGAATCACCACTGAGTGCAGCAACCACTGAAGCCATTCTTGGTCGTCTCGCCGCGTCTTCTTGGATGCACAACAGACCTATATGGATGCACTTAGCTACCTCTTCGCCTAAGAAATTATGTCCAATGGCATTATCCACCAATTCCATTACAATGTCCTCATTCCAAAGCCTCCATGCCTGTAACATTAAGCAATTATTATGTTATAATAGAGGAGGCGATAAAGAATAATAAAGAACGTGAATGATAAAAGCACATACAGAGTTTAACATGGTTCACTAGCAATGTGCTAGCTATGTCCACCAGACCAAAGGGTGAATAGTTTATTAGGAGAGAAACACAAAATACAGAATAGTGCTAGGCAACACTAAGATAATCAGATTGTGAATTCGGCTATAGGTTAAGCTAAGAGTTTATATAACACCCTTAGAGTTAACCTAAACAGACATGGGCCTAAAACCCATAACACAATATCAGGTTTAGTTAAACCTTATAACACCCGAAAAGCGAGACCCCTGTGTTTGGTTATTCAAACCAACAGATATTCAAGACATATCTAACATATTAGTTTAAAACTTGTAGCACTCGGCCTGTTATATCACCTAATAGCTCAGCTAACTCGATGATATCGTGCTAACTAGACCTGACAACTAAGTCGACTATAACAAGAACTGAAGCTACTAAGAGAAATTCAAAATTACTCTTAAATAAATCTAAACAATCTTAATTCAACATGATTTGACTTATTTATCGTACTTAATGTACACATTGAGTTTTACACTTTTACACCATATTGTCGATAGAACTCGAAACCAAACTCAACAACCTATTAAGTCGCATCCCTGGCTCTAGCACCTTAAAGGACAATCAATATGTATGCATGGAGTATGTTGGTAAGAAAAATTAAGCCAAAAATTGAACTTACACGGTGAATAAGTGATTCGCCATCTTCATGATCTTGTCTTACAAATTTGTTCCTCTGACCACTAATGATTTCAAGAACTATTATTCCGAAACTATACACATCTGATTTGACTGAATAGTGGCCGGTTATTACATACTCTGGAGCCATATATCCGCTGCATCACATTGTTAACTGTTTGAGTACTAAAGCTCAAATTTGCAAGAAGAAATTAGTGATAATGAACAAGAGTGTGGTCACTCCCCCTTATTTTGTTTTGAATTCATATGAGATGAACTTATATTAACTTATTGAACCTTATTTTATAACTTTGTAAAACTTATTAAACATGAAACTTATTTTTCTAAGGTGAACAGAGCATAGGATAGCTAATCTTCTAAGAACTAATCATCTAAGTAAAAATAGAAACGGAAGTACTCACAAAGTTCCAGCAATTTTATTAGTGTTTCCCTGAGTTTCATCTGCACCAAAAAGCCTTGCCATTCCAAAATCCGAGATTTTTGGATTCATATCTTTGTCTAACAACACGTTACTTAATTTAAGATCACGGTGTATGATCTTAAGCCGAGAATCTTCATGGAGATATAGTAATCCTCTTGCAATTCCACATATGATCTTAAATCGTGTCTCCCATTCCAATGTTGCACACTTAGTTGGATCTGGCAATTTGAACAATTTAGCAGCAAAAACGAGTTTGTAAGTAACCCAAAAATAAGCATATGCATCAAAACTATTCGTTGATTTTCGATCTTCATACCATTCAGAAATCGATCTAAGCTTGAATTTGATAAATACTCATATATAAGTAACTTCTCCTTTTTTGAGACACAAAATCCTAAGAGTTTAACTAAGTTCCTGTGTTGAAGCCTTGCCACTAAGAGAACTTCTGTCTTAAACTCTGTAATGCCTTGACTAGAATTCCTCGATAGCCTCTTTACAGCTACTTCTTGTCCATTGTCAAGCTTTCCCTGCAAGAATGTTTGTTGCATATTAGATACATTTATGTCCTAATAAAACCCAATGTACAAAAAGCAGCCAATTAGCTATACTGGTATGCAAAATGTACCATTTGCCACCTTCGTACATAAGAATGTCGTCGATATATATAGTTATTTAAGAATAAAATCGAAGACATCTCGACCTTATTTATTCCCATAGTTTATAAAATAAGTCATGTACTAGTCACTTAGACATAAAAGATGACATTGTAACATTTTTTTACCTTGAATACTTCACCGAATCCTCCTTCACCAAGTTTCTGGTCTTCTGAGAAATTATTAGTAGCGGATTTTATTTTGCTGAACTGAAATTTCAACGACTCCTTCATTTCAATGTCACTCGAGTCTGAAAGAGCAATTTATATCAAATGACTAGTAAATTGTGCATAATGATGAAATAGCATGGGTACACTATATGATAGTTGAGAAATATGGTTGACTCTAGCTTAGCATCTCCTTTGTCTATTACTCCTATCTTTTCATCTTTTATCTGCTTATAGGGAACAAATCTAAACTCGTAAAGATCATAGTAGTTCACACTTGAAATACAAAAATTCCACAATCAAATGAAAGAAGTTTGTCAGTATCATTTCAAATACTAATTACCATATATTATTTCATCTGTTTGTATTAAAATCACTACACGTACATTTCATTTCATACAATTCGCAAATTTTTTATGAAAATTCGTCAATACTATTATGATTTATGTATAAGGATATACATCGTAATCTAGGATCTTGTTAGATTCATTAAGTTAGTATATAGTTGATAAATATAAACTTTCTATAATTTTTCCTTAAATACTAGAAATATTAACATTGAAAATTGTAAATTATGAGACATGAAACTCAATATTTAGGGCCTGTTTAGATTTACGGAAAACAGCTGAACTGAACTGAACTGATTGGAACTGAACTGAACTGAACTGAACTGATTGGTGCTGAACTGAACTGAACTGAACTGAATTGAATTGAATTTAATAAATATATAAATAATATTTAAACAATAATAATAGGAATATTAAAAAATAATTACGATGATAAGTAATAATAATGAATAATTATTAATGAATAATAATAATAATAATAATTTTATTTTGGATATTTTTAAATGATAATTATAAATAAATAATATTAATAATCATAAATTAATAATAATAATGATTAATGATTATAATGATAATTAATAACAATTTTTTTATAGTTTGTGTATTAATATATCAATACCCGATGATGATTATATAATAACAATAATATCTAAGAATTAAATTAATATTAATATTTTAATAATTAGATTTAATTATATATTAATATTTAGTAATAAAATAATGATTGGGTCGGACAGTGCAAAATTACATCATAAATCGTTTTGACGTGATTTGATTGGATTATGGGCTGAAAACGTGGGTTTATTTGTGCCTTTAACCTAAACCATGTTCCTCCCTAATGATAATAATAATAATAATGAATAAAGCTATAATAAACAAAATAATATACAGATAATAATAATAATACTTAATAATAATAATATAAAAATAAATAATAATATAATAATAACAATAATAATAATAAGAACAATTAGTAAAATAAATTAGACCAACATAATAATATTTAACAAAATGGTTATAAAAGAATGGAGCTGAACTGAACTGAACTGAACTGAACTGAAATTAAGCTGAAATGAACAGGCCCTTAGTCATTATAAAAGAACGGGGGAAGTAATTGATAGTTGTTACCAGAAACAGTCATGTCAAGTTGAAAGACTATAACCATGTTTAGTACTTTAGTGATCTATTTAGTAGGTAACAAAAAGAGCCATATAAAATTTTACCCTATTCATCTCGACGTGTACTTCTAGATATCAATTATGTATTTGCAAAAACAATAAAATTAGGTATTAATATACTACATATCAAGAGTAATTTAACAAGAATCCGTATAACTATAATTTTTCTTATGCATAAGTCACAAACAATGGTCAAAGTGAAATATGTGAAAGTTTAAAAAGTCAAAGCGTAACAATTATAGTGAAATGGAGGTAGTATTATAACTTTATGCAAAGAGGGATTATTGTGTATTCTCACCATCAGATTTAAGGGATTCCTTGGACCTTCTCTTGTATATGAAAATTATAGCAACAAAAACAAGTGTCACAGCCAAAGCTGCACCAGTAATAGCGCCTATGAGTACTGCTTGTTTCCTCCTTAGAAAATTTGGCTGGGTCCCTGGTACAAAGAAATTTGCAGAGAACTCAACAATCTAGTATATCTATGAAGGTATGGAAAAAATACATTTAATCACAAAATTGCCTCAACAATTAAGGATGAGTAGAAAAACTGGGTATCCAGTTTTAGACTCAGAATCGGTTGAATCCAGTATTTATAGAACTGGAACTAGTCCTGCTAGGTCTAGGTTCATAAAATAAGGACACAGTTGAAATAGGTTCTAATTCTGGGTCGTAGTAAATTTTAAACTAGGTACCCAGTCATCCGATTGCAAGACTGTATACTCGTATGCACGGTGGAACGGTTCTAGCACTGAGTACTCGTTACCAGGATTGGGTATGTCAATAAGATTGACTAGTGGAGTCGTTCTTAATTTAGCCCAAGACGAATTCTCTTTTGTCTTTTAGTCTCTTTTAAAATTTTAAGGCCAAGCACCCATAATCTGTATCATTACACATTATACAAGCATTCTTTTGTGCGATGAATGCTTCTATAATGTATGGTTAATACTTGAAGATTTTTAAATAACTTATGAAAGTGTCAGTGAAATGACACCAAAGGTGATGTTTTTTAACGAAACAATGAAATAATATAGTTTGTGAATACAACTGGATATTAGGAACTCGGTATTGGATCTGATCAATTAGCTGATATAAGAATCAATTTTGCAATACCGTCACAAGGGACCGGTACTCGGTGTAGGAACCGGTTCCAACCTTGTTCCGGTTCCAATTCCAAAAAATAAAGAATCGGTCCAACCAATTCCGATTTGAATTCCAATTTAATTTTCAGGAACCGTTCCGACTAGTATTGGATCCGATTTTCAAGCATTTTGACTAGGTATTCAATTGTGCCCACCCCTACCAAGAATATATACAATGAGAATGCATTTCTCATGCCCTCGGAACTTTATACGGAATAGTACAGAAGTGATAAGAAAGGATGGCCTGGTCTAATTTGAAAATTAGCCAACCCGAACCCACATATTGCAAACAAGACCATTTCATTTAAATTTAACCCAATACAATTTGTAGCATCTCGTACAACCTATACGTTCCTTCTCTTCCCCTTCCTTTGTTTTCTTTTGAAACTCGAACTATAATTTCTATTTAAAAAAACGCCACAAAAATGTTGAATGAATTTAACTAGTTATTAAATGGCTAAACTAGTCACGTAAATAACTAAAAATATGATTAAACACGTCTCTAAATGGATTAAACTTATTACTATATTGATCCATCTTTGCAATATTGAGTATATCATTATTTTAAAAGTAAGCAATCTTCTATAAGACCAACTCGATATAGTAATAGAGTGAAAGGTAGGAAAATAATTCTTGATTTATGTCGCTGTTGATGTGAAAAATGTTGCAATTAAATTGTTACAGAGCAACTATTAATAAAATTAGATACTTACAAAATAGGAAAAATTGACAAGAGTAATCCCGGTATATGGGTTCCGCTAGGGGTGTTAATGAGCCGAGCCGAGCCCGAACTTGGGGTTGCTCAAGTTTGGCTCGTTATACTTTGCTCGAGCTCGAGCCGAATCTCGAGCTCGAGCCGAATCTCGAGCTTTTTCGAGCTTAGATTATCAAGTCCAAGTTACACAAAACTTGACTTGGTTTCAAAAATTATCAAAAATAAAGTATATTTATAAGATATACTACCTCCGTCCCATATTAGTTGCAACAATAGCTTGTGCACATAGTTTTAGGAAGTTAATAGAGTAGGGTGTAGATTATATTAATTTATTGTAAAAGTTGATGTGATAGAAAGTGATGTGGTACTTTTAAGAAGTTGATAGAGTAGGGGAGTGGTATTTTAATGTTTTTCACATAAATCAATAAATGAGTGGGGTATATTAGTTGGGTGATATATAATAAAATATTAGTGGGTTCATGCCTAAAATAGAAGTGTTGCAACTAATATGGGACAACCATATATAGAAAGTGTTGCAACTAATATGGGACGGAGGGAGTAATATATTATAGCCAAGTTTATTTATTTTTTCTAGGCTTATTATTTGAGGTCACTATGTTAAAAAATATAATAAAAAATTATTTCGAGCCTGTTCATGAACTTCTCGAGCCGAACATGGTTGTGCTCGGCTTGTGAAAATTTCGAGTCGAACTCGAGCAGCTCGCGAACAGACTAAGCTCATTAACACCCCTAGGTTCCGCTTAAGATTTTTCTTAAAAAAGGGAACAAAGTTAAATGACCACATCGTGCCACCGAGTGGCTGGGTTTAGTATAGAAAGAGTCAAAGAGACATGGGTCACAGAATATATAGTGGGCCAGCCTGTGAAATTTGAAATGACAAACAATGTACTGTTATACTGTTATTTGGATATTAACTTTTCTTGGACTATGACTGGAATTATGAGGAACTGGACCATAATTAAATTTAGGTTTCGTTCAATTACAAACGCACGGACCCATTTTATAAATAGCCAATTATTTTCGAATATGAATCTTCTTCCACAACTTTGTATTACTTGTGTAATACTTTTGTGTGATTGATTATTATGTATATTGATTTTTTGTGAGATTTTGCTTAATTTACGTCTTATATTTCAAAAAATACAATATCGCATTTTAAAAATTGCATTATGTACCCCTTAAACTTTGTATAAGATTCATCATGTATTTTATAGATGATTAAGAAACAAAAAAACTAAGGCTAATTAACCCTTCGAACAAAGTAAATTTAGTAACTATCTTTGTTTCTATTACCCCTTTTCAATGACCTATACATGATCTTATCAATTTTTGTTATACCGATTAATCGTTATGAGGGTTAATAAACGGTATCTTTTACGTTATTTAGTCGTTAAGGTATATTGTGGATTTGTTATATACTAATATACCATAGAAGTACAAGATGTTTTGATTAAAAAAATTTGTACCTCGTACTTTCTTTAGACCTATAAATAAGGGTATCTTACAAAAATAATCTCATTTTTTTGTTATAATATGATTGATATCATAATAATAACAACTAATGAAATAAAACTACGTACGTACGTATGAGAACTGTTAGATGGAAGATTTCCCTTGGTAATTTGTCGAAGTGATTGAATCACATGACGAGAGAGGACAAGGTATATATGCGTATGAAAAACAATTCCATTAGCAGTTAAACCTTTTTTTTGTATACTAGTCAATTAATCCAGCAGGTTCAACACACTTTAAAGACTTGTAACACTATAATAATAATCATGATCGGCTACATCAAAAGTTGTCATAATTTTCTTTAATCAAACTACCTAACCTATAAAGTTGAGTTTCAAGCATCCATTTTGGAAACTGGAGATGCTGAATCTTGAATGGCGTAATACAAAACTTAAATCAATTATTCTAAAATCCATAGTGGAAACATGCAATGTTGACTTTCCACAAATCCACTCTGGAAACAGCTTGGCTACTCAAATAAGAGGTTGACTAAGTAAACCCAAATTAAGATGATTTGATCGGATGATTAACATTCTCCGTCAGCTTTAAGTAGTAGTAATATTGTTACACTTATGATTTTCAGCTACATTTATAAAAGTTTCAATACTATCAATTTCTCTGATTATGTATTTTTAATTTATAAAAAAATTAGATGTATGAGAAATTCATATTAAAAAATACTACGAAAACTTTTTTCCTTATACATAGGGGATACACGAAAACTTTCAAAATATAAAAAGTTGTATTATTTTCAATTTATTTTTGATTATATGAACTTATTTGAACATATCATAACTTATCTGAACTTTTTTTCTTCTTATTTGACCTTATTCGATCTTATTCGACTTTATCAGACCTTATTTTACCTTATGAGATGATGAATCCTTATTTGACTTTATTCGACCTGGTCTGAACTTCTCTAAAATTATCTTTTCTGATAATAATGATACTAATAATAATAATACTTAATAATAATAATAATTAATAATTTATTACTATTACTGCAAAAATATGAATACTAATACTAATGATACTTATTATAATTAATAATAATACTTTTTATTATTATTCATAATAATGATATCCTGATGATGATGAAAGTAATCTTTAATAGTAATAATGATAATTACTATTATTATTGTTAAAACAATAATAAAAATAATTATAATTATAATTATTAATAATGATAATAATTATAATGATAATAATAATACTTAATGATGATAATATTTACTCCCTCCGTTTTTTTTAATATGCACATTTCTCCATTTTGCGGTGTTTTTTTAATTGGTACCTTTCTACCTTTTGCCATAAATAGAAGGTTGGCCCACCTAATTATTACACTTCTCTCCTACTTTTCTTTCTTTCTCTCTACCTTTTTCACTTTTTCCTTACTTTTAATAACCTTCTCTCTTATTTTTGCGCTTTTTCCTTGGTTCTAGTGCAAACCCTTAGGTGCATATTAAAAAAAACGGAGGAGTATAACGAAAAAAATAATGATAACAACAATAATAATATTAGTGACGATGATAGTAGTAGTAGTACTATTAATAATAATAATGATGATGCTCAATAATCATATTAATAATAATAATTATAATAATAATAATGATAATAATTATAACGATAATAATAATATAATAATAATAATAAATTATAATAAAAGTGTTAAAAAGAAGTTGAAGTTGAACCGAACTAAATTGAAATTTATGGAATTAAATTGAACTGAATTTGCTGACTCTCTAATTGAATTGACTTTTGGTTCTTATATACGGCCTCGAAAAGCGTTTAAGATGAATGACTTTCTGGGTAGCTAAGAATCAAATATTTTAAGCCAAAAAATGGTTCTAATTAATTACGTTTCATTATTGATTTTTGGTTTTGTATGAAACTTCACAAACACTTGGTTTTATCTGCAAACCTTATGAATAACGACTACTCAAACAAAAAAACATAAGGCGTTTTTACAAACCATCTAAGCAAACGACTAAAACTCTTGAGTTAAGTAGAAATTAATGTTTACCTTTAAGAATGGGGATTCTTGAAGAATTAGCCAGTAGTGCATCTCCATAGAAAGGAATTGTGTCGTACCTGATATTACAGTTGGGACACATAATAGTACAACCTGCCTTTACATTGCAAAGTTCTGATGTATTGCCAATGGTTACATGGAGACAATGTCTGCACTCAGCTAATGTTATATCTGGTGTACATTCAGCAAGCGTGTATATGGTGTTTTGGGTTGTACGATTGTTAGCAAACGTGCCTTCGTTTGTCGCGAATTTCGAGTCAGGTGATCTGCCTGTCGCCTTATCTGCTGCATCAACTAGAGTTTGCAGTAGAACTTGCATAAAACCTGTCACAAATGATCATCAGTTACATCTTCCTGTCCTGATATGTAAACATAGTGTTATACTGTCGTATATCAACGGTGTATAATTATTAATTAAGGATTGTTTACTTCAACTTAGGAGAAGACTAATTACAAAAAATCAGTTTGAATAAGTAAAAATTGTTTACTATTAACAAAAATCAGTTTCAATCTGTCAAAATTATAAAACTAAACAAGATAAACACTAAAAAATTAGCAAAAGGTGGTTTTAGTCACATCAATTTCATTTGTATAAATAAGTTTCTATAAGTAAAAATCAGGTAATGTGAACATGACCTAATCTGACTTGATAGAAAGGTTTTTGGGATATTAAAAAGGGTGATACTTTGTACTATTCACATATCATTGAGATTAGTGTTTGGTACACATAATTGGAATGGAATGATATAAGAACCTCGCGGGTATGACTTAACATACATATCCTTCAATTGTTTGGTTTACTTGAAGTATAGACTAAGTTTGATCAAAAGCATAAGCGATCTCAATCCATACAACAGGCGTGGATATGGGATTCGCGGCTTTCAGAAGGAGTGGATATGAGTTCTAATAACTAAGTTACCTCAACCAAACAACTTTTCCGTATTAATATTATCAAAGCCATCCCATTCCATATCTAAACATTAAAGTGTACAACCAAACACCCCTGAAATAGTAAGTTTTTTCTGCTTCCTTACCTGTCATGTTACTTGTAACATTCCAAATATCCAGAGTATTTTCTCTGTTCCACATCGGAATCATAGGAGTTTCAAGCATGGTACCAAGAAACGGTTCATCCGAGTAACGAACCACACATTGATCGAAGTACCATACAATTGATTGTTTCTTCCCAGGGCAACGAGTAGCCAATTCGTTTGTAGCCAAAGACACACACTTCTCACACGCTTCATCAGTAACATCAAGACGACAGAAAAACAAGCCGTAAACCTTACTATCTCCGGTCCCAACAGTCGCGTTGTAGAATCGATTTTTAGTTGTAGAGTTGGAAGTAAGGTAAGATAGAGCAGTATTGAGATTCTTCTGGTAATCACTTGTAGCAGAAACTGTGTCCATGTGTGGACAAAGAGCATATACATAGTTATCAGTTGCAGCGTTTAATTTATGAATAGAGAAGCCATTAATAAACAGAAGTAAGAAGAGACATAAGGGGGTGTTTGGAAGGCCACAGAAAGCCATGTTTTAGAAACAAGTGATAATATTGTATGATCCTAATGTACACCAAGTATATATGACAGAAATTGGTATTGAATGTAAGATTATTAGTCCACTCTAATCATATTATAAAAAAATATTATTTGAGCTTAATTAGTGGAATAAATTATTGCCATTATTGGATTGCATTGTCCCCTCAAACATATTAGAAAAAATATCATTACGCTACATAACAAGGACTCAGTCATCCTCACACGTTCTTACAAAGTGGAGCAACAAGGTGATGACAAAAAGTATGCTATGTATAATGGGATGATGTTGTACTTCGAAGTTCAAGGTCAATGCTTTTGCCATTGATATCATACTCCCTCTGTTTGTTTTTAATTGTTACACTTTCCTTTTTTGAACATTTCTTTTTAATTGTTACACTTTCACTTTTCCTAGTTTTGGTAAACTTCACATCTTTATATTCCAATTTCCTACACTTTTGGGACCCACATATCATCATCTTTTCTCATTCAATACCCAATCACCCCACACTTTTTACTTTGACAACATTATCTCTCCTACTTTATCTATTCCCCAAACAACTTTATCAATTCCCCAAACAATCATTGCATATATTTCATCAATTTTCTTGGTTATCCCCCAAAGCAAAGTGTAACAATTAAAAACAAACGGAGGGAGTACTTATTTAAAGTCTCGCCATAATGAAAAAAAATACTCCCTCCATCCGATAATAAACTTTTTATTTCTCCAATGCACAGACATTAAGAAAGGTGATATTAGTCTTTTATACTTATTCATGCAATAAACTATCAATGACATTGATATATTGACTTTTAAGAGTATTTGATAAAGACTCATTGAGATAAAGTGTGTACCTAATAAGAAAAGTAATCTTGTTTTATTATGGGACCTCATCCAAGTAAAAAAATAGAAAGCTTATTTAGTACAAACATTTAGAAAGAAATCAATAGTTTATCATAGGACGGAGAAAGATCAATTATATCAGTATCTAACCATTAGGTCAAATTATATATGTATGTATACCATATGAACTTAAGGGTACAATTTTTGAAACAAAAGGTTAATATAAAGTGGTCCATTGGGTATATGTATAACTAAATCTTCCCATGAATTTGCAATTCTCATAAACTCCAAATTCTTTAGAACATTGGAAAATTATTTGGTGGAGTGCAAGAAATTGGAATTCCAGTGACAATTTCTACTTATTAAGGGGGACTTGATAATGAAATTTCTTCATTTTAGGGAAAGTAGGAATTCCCGAGATCCTATATTTTAATTAACCAAACAACTTGTCAATATTGTAGTTCCTAGAAATTTCCAATTCTCATAAATAGGTTTGTCAATTAAACAACCAATAACATGCAACCATACATAAAAGAGATTCAAAGTTCTAAGTTCTCTTTTAAATGTGTCAACGGTCATATTTGTACCTCTGTTTGTGTCATTTAAACTTATGTAAGGATTTGACAAATATCTTAGGTGCTAATAAATTTGTACAATTAAGAGTATATAGTATAGGAAAACAAGATACATGAAAAATGTGGAATAAACTTCTTCTACCCACTGGGTTACTTACCCTCGTGATGTGTCAAGTGACATGGCACAAGTCATAACATGTGGCAGCTGTGTGGCATTGGTTACATGGCAACCGTGTCAGCAATATTTATTCATGCATTCAATGCTTTATTGAGACCTTGGTGATAATTAAGTTACTAATGAATGTTTTACGGCTTCCAAGCAGTCAAGCATGCAGTAATTCAATTCTCAACCATTATAGTAGTAATTAAACAACGCTTACATCAACATTATTACATTCAAGTACTATTTTATTATTTTCATTTTTTTGTTTACATCACTTAAGATTTAATCTATATATAATCCATAAATACATTTGATACTATATATCAATCAAAAGCTTTTAACCTAAGCTATTATATGAGTCTAATATTGAATATCTTTTGGCAATTAAAATAATTTTTTAACTATCTACATCGATTTAGTTGCTCCAGCTGATTTTCCATACTTGTTGATCAGGATATAATTTTAACCTATAATATCTCGTATTGTATATTGTAAAAACTATTTTAAAAAATTGAAAAAATATATTTCAAAAGTCAAGTGTAACCTCAAATTGTCTTTGTGCGGGTTGGTTTTGGTTATATCCCAGACTGCACCAACCCAACCCATGCTCAATCACCCTTAATAGTTACATATATGTATCTTCAAGGTAACTGACGTTGTAAATATTGTGTCTATATCTACATATATCCCACTATATAATCGATTAGAGCTGTTTCGGGATTCAGGAAATAAAGTGAATTTGTTTTATAGGGAGTCCAATCTTGCTTAGGGCAGGTGAAAATGACACTTCGAGGTCTTCCTAGGCCGAGGTCCTGCAAAACTACAGTGCATTCAAGTTTAATATGATATTCATTTCAAACCTCCAAGCATTAACTAAATTGAAAGAAGTTGCCATATATTTGATTAACTCATAAATTGTAAAGGATGTGGGGTGTATATATTAGGTCTCTTGGATTATTGAATATGTTTGATTTAGAATGTTAGGTCTTTTCAGAATGTTGATATTACACATAAACGATATTTGAAACTAAGCTACAAACAATTATACTTTATTAAGTTATATAATTTGTCCCACATCCAAATATTATAGTGAGGCACAACCGGACGAGAGATATAAGGTCTAGAACACTAATGGTATTAGTTTCATCACCATCCCACATTCCCACATCGCAAAGTTGGAAAAGGAACTAGGTAGAAAATCCTATAAAAGTAGCACTAATTCTTTTAGATCATATATTGATGTATTTTTAGTTACAATATTTCATTCTCACGTACAAGAACTATCAACCTTCCTTCTAATATACTTCAAAAGCATAAGCGAGGATTGTAATACACCATGTGTTGCTATCACTCTTTAAATGGCACTCAACCAATATAAACCAAGAGTTAAGTTAGTTGTAAAATTTTAAAATGCATATGGTAAATGAGATGACTTTTTTATAATAATTTTTACACTACATGACATCAATTATTTTAACTATTAAATTCAATGTAAAAAAATCCTTGAGCTGATGTGTTTTAAAATGTATACAGTGCATGGTGTTTGTTGTTAGCAGAGCTTCGCAAGTACGGGTCGACTCCACAAGGGGAAATAATCACAACTTTAGTTATAATTCATAAATAATCACAACTTTAGTTATACAACTCAAAAAATTAAAATTTTATAGCTTTGGACTCAGATCGAAATATACTATAAAATAAGATCCATTTTGATATACTTATCTTATTGTTATATAGAGGGTACCCATTACTGGATATCTTTTGAAAAGACAAGTAGGGGCATACCAGAATTAAGGTCTGAATATCTTTTAAAAATAAATAACTACAACATATTGTCTACGTTTTTGTGATTAAGCTTGACCACATGATGTGAGAGTTCTATTGGTCAAACGCTGAAATTAAAAATTAAACGGATAATTGGTAGCGGAACATTTACCAAGCTAATTAAGCGCATGATCACAATAGCCACAAAATTTATAAATTCTTGCACGAACAATCAAAATGAGAGTATATTTGAGTGACACTTAGCTCTTAACCCTACCGCTATCTAAACAAATTCGTGCATCGCACATGTTTAAAATCTAGTATATTATTATAAGAAAGACAATATACTTCCATGTAAAAACAATGTAAAATAAAATGATGTTTTATTGTCTTGAGTTTACCCTTTTGCCCTTCATTTAATATGTAAAATGATTAATTTACCTCACATTTAACATGTAAAATTATCATTTTACCCTTGTTAGATAATTCAAAAACATCTAATGCCTATCAATTCTCGTAAGTAGTGATATGTTAAAATATTTTCTCTTCTATCATACAAAGAAAAAATAAATAAGATAAAGAAAGCTATTGAGTTTACCATCAAGTTGATTTTGCAGGATGGAAGAATGAAATTCGAAATAATTTGTTTGCCTTTAAATTTTGATTCATTTGCTGGCTCAGATAGAAACAGGAAGGCAAAGAGTTATTTTCATTGTCATCATGCTTAGCATATCTATAGCCTATAGCAGCAGTGTAGTGTTTTGACAACAGAGCTACATTAATGATGTGCCTTGAGTAGTTAATTGATGTGCCTTGAGTAGTTAATTGATGTGCTATGACTTAGTATAATGAAAATTACTTTGCGCCACCTCAGCCATCCACCTCAGCTGGGTAGGCGACCCACTGGGTGGATGTAGCTTTGCCCGAAAAATATGAACAACTCATAATGAAGAACACGCCCTAGCTACTGTAGCTAGGACTTGGCGACCGTTAAAACCCAGGATTTGGGGAAATACATGAAGTTGCCCTATGACTTGGAAACAGCATGACATGATCACATAAAAGGGATTCACAATCTCTCTCTCTCGAGGTTCTTTTAGCCTCTCCTGATTTGAGTCTCATATTTATACTTCTAGATAGTAACAAAATGACTAGTATAATTAAGGAAAAATTGTCAAAGAACCAACTCAACCACAATTTCAAACCGATAGTTGAAGTCCATGATTGGTTTTATGCTCTATTACGCTTCCTCATACAATGTTCCTTTTATGCAATTGAATTGCGAATGCAGCACTAGGCCTCCTCATACATGGTGCTAAATATTCCATCACTTAGAAAGGAGGGATGCTGACCTTTTGGTCACACAAGCTGTGATACCATGTCAAAGAACCAACTCAAACAAAAGTCTAAACCGATTGATGGTTGAAGTCTCAGGATTGGTTTAGTACTCTATCATAAACATAAACTGAATAAAACACACAAAGTTGGAGAAAATCGCGTAAAATAGGGTAATACTTCAAAAGTGAAAGAATATTCATTATAATTATTTATTTACACATTTTATATAATATAGAGAATACATTTTTTTTTCTAAATGAGGGCTCACAATTTTGGAGCTTGAAGTCTCGAGTAAATTACCGTTTGAATATAAATTATGTTTTCAATTATATTTTATTAGGTAGAAGTACCTAAATTAAATCCTGTGAAAAAAACGGAAAATTTTTATAAATGTTAGGACTTTTGTATGATGTAATGAGAAAAATCATAAATGAATCCATTTTTATATAAAACAATTTTTTAAAAAGGGTAACCAATAGACCTAAGAATGTCATATAAGATTGAAAGTCTTATCTCATATAGCTGGCTATCACTAATATAAAATTTTAATGTCATCATTAAACCAAAATTTCTCACAAAAGGCAAATATCATAGCATGGATTAATATTGATTGATAATAAGCCCCAAAAACTATACCAAATACTAAAATATCAAAGTTTGGCAGTCCCTTCCAAAACATCCGGTCCATTAAAGTTTTGTGCAAAATACCTTTTATTTTTGTGTAAATCAATCACACTATTGAGTTATGTGTACTTCTTTCAAGGTTAGAAAAATAGACATGTTACGGGTAGTAATATATTAATCTTATGAAACTGTTACAGAATGGGCTTGCAAAATTCTGTTGTAATTACCCTCTTTTCGTTTCTTTTTGCGCTTCCTGTAGTCACTTTTGGTCCATTTTCAAAAGTTTTTCCTATTTTGAATCCTTTTCATAATAGGCAATTTTGTTTACCATCCAAGAACTATATATATATTTACTACATATTTTCCATTTTTTTTACATGGCCGGGTCTGCCTTCGAATCTTGTACATACTTTCAAACCGCCCAATTTATTACACCACTCACTTTTTCTCTCGTACATTTAAAACATAGTATATTAGAAATATTATAAAATAACCTAAATTTCACCCCTCTCTGATTTTCCTTGGTATTCCCCCCTGCTTCTAGATAGAAAAAAAATTCGGGGAATACTTATTTTTTTATTTAACTGTATTTCATTTAGAGTTGATTGTTTGAAACATTCTAATTGTTATAGTACATTGGATAAATATTTTAAATAGAACTTTATGTGACGGGATCGAACACTGAAAATTCAAGTTATATAAATGTGCATATGCGAGCCTCATGAGTAGTATTCAAATATTATTGACCATTTGAACCAAGCTTTTTTAACTTTTAAATAAATACATTGGCTATAACAAGAAATAATATAATGAAATTAAAATCCATGGGTTGATAGAACATAATGGGTACTAATTAATATGAGGAACCCCTAAAGTTTGGACTTGTCTTTAATCGAAGACTAACAATTTAACAATTTTCAAATAAATTTTTATTCATCTTAGTCTGAATGAATTTCATTGGGTTCAATTATTGTAAAAAAGTCTAATAGCTTATTTGAATCTATCAAATAAATTTTTATTCATCTTAGTCTTAATCTAGTTGTGCTAATATAATAACATAATACATAACTAATAACTAGAAAAAGTATCAGGATTATACAAAAATTTCTAATAAAATTACCGAGAAAATAGCTATACCTGTGATGTAGTGATAAAATTTTTAGATTGATATTGCTGTAAGAAATTTTATGTAATTTATCCACGTAACTCTTTAGGCTACATATACCAAAACGAAAAAATACATGCTGTCAAAAAATCCTGATTTTGCCAATATAACCAGTCTCCTATCCTTTTCTAATTAAGAGTCGTTTCAACTTTTGTACTATTAGACAGATAAACTTTATAATGAAAAAAAAACATAGATATTTAGCAATCAAATGAAAAAAAAAAGTGAAATAATGAAAATGTATCAATATAAAAAAAATTGCAAAATCAAAAGCCAATCAACACGTGACACATAGATATTTGAATATGTTGAACTATAAGCTTGACTTATTTTAGATTATCCAAAGGTGAACTTAATTATAGAAGACGACATAAAGGTTGACTTATTTAAAACAATTTATCCTAAAAATAAGTCCATTTTAACAAAAAATATCTCGAAAAGGGTAGTTAACAACAATGTTAGGTTTGATCTCCTTCACTATATGATACACATTGATAAGAATTGGTTCTTCACAAAACTAAGAGGTTTTATTTGCGTCATGAATTCCACATAGGGCCTGTTCTGTTCAGCTTATTTTCAGTTCAGTTCAGCTCTAATAAGTTCAGTTCAGTTCAGCTCTAATAAGTTCAGTTCAGTTCAGTTCAGTTCAGCTCCAATAAGTTCAGTTCAGTTCAGCTCTAATAAGTTCAGTACAGTTCAGTTCAGCTCCAATAAGTTAAGTTCAGTTCAGTTCAGCTCCAATAAATTCAGTTCAGTTCAGTTCAGCTCCATTCATTATTTAACCAATTTTTTTAATATTATTATTGTTGTTCTAATTTATTTTACTTATTATTATTGTTATTATATAATAATAATTATTAGTATTATTTATATATATTATTTTTTTATTATATCTTTACTCATTATTATTACTATTATTATTATTATGGCTCAGCAAAGTTTGGGTTGATGCACGGTTTAACCAAATTTCATGTCAATACGAGTATTCTAATATGCAATTGTTGCTTTATTTTACTGAATAAAATTCACTATTACATCATACAAATAAGCTACAAAAAGCTAGAAGATATGAAAAAATTACAAAGTTGCTAATAATACTTCAGTACTATTTAAAATACACCATTGTCGTTACGTTGTATATTAAATATACTTTGGCGGTTTGGTCTATTTCTATCATAGACCAACCCACCACAAATCGTGGTTTGGTTAGAAGCACACATCAACCCATGTTTTAAGCTAATTATTATTATAATGGTAATACTTTAATTTACTTCTTAGGCATTATATTATATCATCATCATCAAGTATTAATATATTAATACTAATAATTGTAATTACTCATTATTATAAATTATTATTATTATCAGTAATTATTATTTTGAAAATTAATTTATTATTATTATTTATTTATTTATAACTATCATAATAACATCAAAATAATATTGTCATTATTCATTTGATATTATTCTAAATTATTAATTTAATTATTATTACTGATTATTTAATATTCATAATAATTATTATTACTTAGAATTATTATTACTGATTATTTAATATTCATAATAATTATTATTTACTTATTATAATTTAATTCAATTCAGTTCAATTCAGTTCAGTTCAGCTCCAATAAATTCAGTTCAGTTCAGTTCAGTTCAGCTCCAATAAATTCAGTTCAGTTCAGCTCCAATAAATTCAGTTCAGTTCAGTTCAGCTCCAATAAGTTCAATTCAGTTCAGCTCCAATAAGTTCAGCTCCAATAAGTTCAGTTCAGTTCAGTTCAGTTCAGTTCAGCTCCAATAAGTTCAGTTCAGTTCATCTAGAATTAGCCGAAGAGAATAGGCCCATAGTGTATCTCAATCCAACAAGGTTAGCTCATCTTTATGACAAACTTAACTAGACTAGTAATTACTATCAGACGATATTATTACCTACGGAGCAGAATGCTATTTTCATTTTTATAAGGTTTGTAAACTATTCTATAAATATAGCCCGTGTCACCTGTAAATAGCTAAGTTGGTCAGGATCATTTTCGATAACTCCCAAATTAACAAGAAGGGGACATTTATAATTCGACCGAAATCGATAATTCAGCATATTTACCTCTTCCCATCGAAATTTCAACACAAGGGAATAGCATTAACGGGCCAAGAAGTACAATAGAGACTAAGGCAAAAAAGGACATCACAAGAGAAATCATCTGAAATATAAGCATCAATGTGTTGTTAAACCAAGTCTAACCCCATAAAATGGAATAATTTTAAACCAACATATCATAATTTATGAGAATTATTTTTTTATCACGTACCAATCCTCCCATACTTTAACATTAAAATGGATATATTGTAAATTGAACACCATTATGCAAATATTACTTTCTTTTGCAACGTCATTTCAAGAAAGTGTTTTAAGGATCCATATATATAATTTAATGCGCTCTCTTTTTCTAGGCGCCTCCGGGTTTTAGATAAGAAATTTACTTTTGTATTAAACTACTCATATATTTATAAATGATTAAAAAAATTCAAAATTTTTATTTATCTAGAAAAAGTAAAATATTTTATTCCAATACGACCAAGACCGTTTTATATTTCTATTTTTCTTCCTTAATAGATTCCTGTAACGAGATTGAATTAAATCATATGAATTTAAAATTGACATTTTGTATTATTATTATTATTATAAAAATGTTATGCAGCTAATAAGTGTCATCCAATAGTTTACCTTCACTGTCCTCTTTTCTTAGTTATAGCACCTTCACTTTTTTTTTTTCTGGTAGTTAAATTCCTAAGGAACATCTTGATTGACTTGGCTATATTTGTGGGGAAAATCTTTAATCTAGTAATTTTTGTAGCCTAAATTTTTGTCAATTGTTTCTTGGTGAAAAAAGCAGCTCTATAACTAATTAAGTATGGTAGACAAATTCAAGTCATACCTCTATGTAGATGCATGATAATCTCTCAAGTTGGTTACCATAAAACACTATAAAAGCTCACTATGGACACTTCACTAATCACACAACACTCGCTCGACTAACTCTCAATCCTTCCACTAGAATACCTTCAAACAAATTTGTCATGGCCAAAAATACTCTTCAATCCTTTTTTGTGGCCATTTCTTTACTTATAGCAACATGCTTAGCTTGTGATAATAGTACTACTGGAGCCTTTAAGGGGATGTTTATTTTTGGAGGTGATATCGTTGACAATGGAAATAACAATAACCTCATTAACCCTTATGTTAGGAGTAATTTTTTGCCTTACGGTGTTGATTTTCAAGATGGTCCTGTAGGAAGGTTTACCAATGGAAAAACTATTGTCGATTGTGTTGCCGACAATCTTAAACTTCCTTACCCTCCTCCCTATCCTGACAGTAACCATAAAGGTGTTTCAGTCCTCCAAGGTGTCAACTTTGGTTCCTCTGCCACTGGCATCCTTTCTATCACTGGAAGTCTCTTACTAGTATGTTCTAATGCAATTTAATCACTCAAATATTATTAACTTTTTAACTCTCAAGAATTTTTTGTTTTAATGAATACAAATATCTGTATAAAAAGTGATAACAAAATAATAAAGATGTCAACTAAATTAAATCATGTCATATTCAACTATATCTTATTAATTGAGTTTGTGATGGCTTATCTAATAGTTTACATGAATATACCTTTAATTTCTGACCTGCTACAGGGAATTCAACACATGGATGAACAATTAAGCAGATTTAAGGATAAAATTTTGCCAGTTTTGAAGCAGCAAACGGGATGCGGTTCACAAATCATACTTCCTAATTATTTGTTTGTGTTAGGAACTGGAAATAATGATTATTATTCCTATTACATTTTAAAGCAGTACTTGCTCCTTAGTCCCGAAGTATTTGCAGCCAAAATCCTCAAGCGTTATTTTGGATACGTCAAGGTCTGCATCTAGTATTCTAGTTTGTTAATATAAAATTATATTTCATGATATATGTATTACTAAGTATAAGTTAATTATATCGCTTATATTAAACAAACTTATTTTAAGATTTTAGCATTGAAATATGAAAACGAGGCATTGATATAAAAAAATGTCGTTATTAGTAATTTTTACTTTCCAAATACAATTGTCATATCAATTTAGTTCATGTTTTGAAATTGTATGTTGTGTATAATTTATGCAGATGTTGTATGATTTGGGAGCTAGGAAATTTCTATTGATTTCTCCATATCCAATTGGATGTGGTCCAGGCTTAATGAAGGACAAAAAGGTTGTATAAAAATGGTAAATGATGCTACTGATATATTTCATGACCAATTGTTGGTTACGGTTAAGCGTATCAAGCAAGACTTGCCTGATGCTGAATTTGCTGTCCTCAATTCCGGCAAAATTATCATGGACATAGTCAATAACGTGACTGCAGCCGATGCAGGTAATTGATCTTCTTTAAGGGTTGAGGTCCAAACAAAGCTCATTTAATCTAATAAACATATATCTCGACTTAACTCATAAACTCACCTTAACATTAAGAACATCACGGCCTCTTATAAAACCATGGGTGCTAAACTCGAGTAACCATATACTACCTCCGTATCAAATTACTCGCTACACTTTTTTTCCACGCTTATCAAAGAGGCGATTTAAGGGTGTAAACAAGTATATTTTTCGATGAAATTTAATACAAGCAAGAATGAGATTCTATATTACTTGTGTTAAAATTTCATTGATTAATTTGTTCATTTACACCCTTAAATCGCCTCTTTGAAAAGCGTGAAAAAAAGTGTAGCGAGTAATTTGATACGGAGGTAGTATATTTTTTCCATAACTCATCTTGACTCTTATAGCTTAACCATCCCGAGAATCATATATTTACATGAAACTTGCACATACCTGCAGGTATCACTAACGTGGATTGTGTATGTTGCGAGACCAATAAAGGAGATATCTGCAAAAAAGCTGGAAAAACATGTTTAAACAGGAAGGAGTATTTGTACTTTGACGGAATCCACCTCACTGAAGCAGCAAATTGTTACTTAGCTAAGAAGGCTTTCAGCTCCACTGATAATTCTGAAGTTTGCCCTAATAATGTTCAGAAGTTAATCCCAAAACCTTAATTAGTACTTTAGGAGTGCACTACCGTACACGTAGGCTATGATTAGGATCCTAATATTTTTGTTTCCCATTAGTTTCTTTAGTTTTAGGGTTAGATCTTCCACTTCAGTTTTGCTTTTTCAGGCATCGGCATTGTTCTAAGAGTTTACATGATGAGTTTTGGTGTACATGATGAATTTTTGAAATAAGAGTTTAATTTTCTCTTGCAATTATTGTCTCCATCATGTTTATTCTTGGTGTATACGCAGCCTCAACAAAGGTGAGATGAATATAATTTCTAAAATCTTTTGCATTTTCTAATTATCGTCTTTGTGATTACTTCTAGTGTAATTACATAATCCAAAAACATTTTTGGTGCTATTGGTTTTGGCCGGAGAAAGAAACAGGGGAACAGAGGAAGGTGGTGAGAAGGAGGGAAAAAGGAGCATAGAAGAAGGATGGGAAATGGTGTGATGCTTCTTTGGGGATCCTTTTGCTACTTATAGATATGAGATTGTGGATTGAGATCATCCAACAATGAATACTGTTTCTGTCCAAAACTGTCGTACCTCTTTCCGGCGGAGATGAGCGGTTCCAGTCCGAGCTCCGGCCAAGAACCTGCACATGAACCCCAAACCCCCGGGGGTGTCCCGAGGACGGACTCTCCGACGCTCAAGTCAGTACTTATATTAGATAGAGAAAGTGTGGATGTAGGGAGAGAGAGTGGATTCTGAGATCCTTTTACCTTAGCCCTATGAGGGGCTTATATAGACAAGTGAGCATGGGCCTTGTGTCGTTTGGGCCACGGTCGTATATTCGGGAGAGGGTATTTATCCCATACAATATGCCCCCCTAGTTCGAGTGATAATCATTGATTGAACTTGAACTATATTGGGCTTATTCACTTGGTTCCTCATGATATTGGACATGTATGTCTTCATGATGACCTTTGTGCGTGATCGAGTCTCTGCTGTGAGATATAGCCTCTTCAGTCAGAGAGCTTGCTTCAATGAGCTAAGGTGTATCATCCTCTAAGTGAGGATCTTCTCATGTAATAAGGGACGAAGCTTCCTTTGCTTAGGAGTCTGCTCTGATAATCTGCCCTGTAGCATCCTCTAGTGAAGGTCTGCTCACGTAATCTTTGATGTTGCTTCACCAATCTGAGAGTCTGTTCTGATGAGCAAGAATGTAGCATTGCCTATAGCCTCTGCTAGTTTTGTATTTTTTGCGTTCTTTTGAGTAGTTTTTGAAAGAAAATATGCTATTTCTTTGCTACTTTCTTCCTCCTACCATACGTATCCTTGCCCCCCAGTCTGTCTACTTTGCTTCCAGCAGAGGAGGCAGACTGAGATTAGAATGCTATAGACAAGTCCGCAATAACGATGATACGTGGACATGTAATGATAATGAGCATGATCCTTCGTCTGAAGCGAGGATCTGCTATAACAATAAGTAGCATAATCCTCTGTCTGAAGCGAGGATCTACTAAGGAGCATGATCCTCTATCTGAAGCGAGGATCTGCTAATGGTAAGGAGCATGATCCTCTGTCTGAAGCGAGGATCTGCAGTAATAATAATCGCAGAGCCCTCTGTCTGAGATGGGGTCTTCAGTAATAATAAGGATCAGGATCCTCTATCTGAAGCGAGGATCTGCAATAACAAGGAGCATGATCCTCTGTCTGAAGAGAGGATCTGCTAATGACAGTAATGGCAGAGCCCTCTGTCTGAGACGGGGTCTGCGACAATAGTAAGGAGCATGATCCTCTGTCTGAAGCGAGGATCTGCTATAACAATAAGTAGCATGATCCTCTGTTTGAAGGGAGGATCTACTAATGATAGTAATGGCAGAACCCTCTGTCTGAGACGGGGTCTGCGATAATAGTAAGGAGCATGATCCTCTATCTGAAGTGAGGATCTGCTATAACAATAAGGAGCATGATCCTCTGTCTGAAGCGAGGATCTTCTAATGATAAGGAGCATGATCCTCTGTCTGAAGCGAGGATCTGCTAATGACAGTAATGGCAGAGCCCTCTGTCTAAGACGGGGTCTGCGATAATAGTAAGGAGCATGATCCTCTGTCTGAAGCGAGGATCTGCTATAACAATAAGGAGCATGATCCTTTGTCTGAAGCGAGGATCTGCTAATGATAAGGAGCATGATCCTCTGTCTGAAGCGAGGATCTGCTAATGACAGTAATGGCAGAGCCCTCATTCTGAGACGGGGTCTGCGATAATAGTAAGGAGCATGATCCTCTGTCTGAAGCGAGGATCTGCTATAACAATAAGGAGCATGATCCTCTGTCTGAAGCGAGGATCTGCTAATGATAAGGAGCATGATCCTCTGTCTGAAACGAGGATCTGCTATTGACAGTAATGGCAGAGCCCTCTGTCTGAGACGGGGTCTGCGATAATAGTAAGGAGCATGATCCTCTGTCTGAAGCGAGGATCTGCTATAACAATAAGGAGCATGATCCTCTGTCTGAAGCGAGGATATGCTATAATAAGGAGCATGATCCTCTGTCTGAAGCGAGGATCTACTAATGATAGTAATGGCAGAACCCTCTGTCTGAGACGGGGTCTGCTATAATAATAAGAGCATGATCCTCTGTCTGAAGCGAGGATCTGCTGATGATAGTAATGGCATATCAGTAATAGTGGCAGGCAATATCCGTGGGATCTGCGTATGAATAAGTGTAATCTTGGGGCCCTTTAATCGTCGGACTGGCCTGCTAACTCTAGGGCTACAACGAGGTCAGCCGAGCGAATTATTTTGACGTCCAAGTCACGTCAGTGCAAGGCTCATAAGGTCAGCCCTCTTCGGGTCTGATCACCCGTGCCTGCAGCATGCGCCCTTTTTTCGGGGGGCACTTGGTCCTTATTTTGGACTCCACTATCCCCATCAACCTTAGGTGTCTGTGACTTATCCTCGCTGCTTTCTGGACCTTTGGTCCTGCAGAACTTGGGGATAGAGGTCTATGACATCGCTAAGTCGAGCCGACAACCGATTCACTCCACTGGCCTCGGGGGCTCTGGGTGTTTTATCTTACGGTCGACCCCCTTTTTGTGCAGACAGTCTCTGCGCTTTGAGGACCTTTTCGGTCTCTACTTTGGCTCAAACCCTGTTCTGCTCTGCCAGCTTGGGGGGTTTTCCCCCTCCTAGTCTGCAAGTGGCTAATATTTTTGGTGCTATAATAGTGAACATGATCCTCTCTGTGAAGCGAGGATCTGCTATAATAGTGACCATGATCCTCTATCTGAGGTGAGGATCTGCTGAAATAATAATGGGCAGGATCCTCCATCTGAGGTGAGGATCTGCTAATGATGATGGCAGAGCTCTTCGAGATGGTGCTCTGCAATAATAAAAGGAGCAGGATCCTCTGTCTGAAGCGAGGATCTGCTAATGATAGTAATGGCAGAGCCCTCTGTCTGAGATGGGATCTGCAATAATAACAAGGGGCAGGATCCTCTGTCTGAAGTGAGGATCTGCTATAATAATAATGAGCAGGATCCTATATCTGAAGCGAGGATCCGCTGTAATGATAATGAGCACGATCCTCTGTCTCAAGCGAGGATCTGCTGTAAAAATGACGGCAGAGCCCTCTGCGATAATAATGAGGAGCGGGATTCTCTATCCGTGGTGAGGATCTGCTAATAATGACGGTAAAGAACTTAGCTCTTCGCTTAAGTCCTTCGCTCTGCTTCTTCAGCGAAGCTCTCTACTTCTTCAGCAGAGTTTGATTCGTAACTATACTTAGCTCTTCGCTTAAGTATTTCCAGCGGCTTAGTAGCTCGCTGGAGTCTTCAATAAAAATAAGAGGCAGGATCCTCTGTCTGAAGTGAGAATCTGCAATAATGATAATGACATAGCCCTCTGTCTGAGATGGGGTCTGCAATAATAATAACAGAATACCTCTCTAGCATGTTTAAGCCTGCTAGAGTCTTCGATAAGATGTGTCTGCAATAATAATAACAGAATATATCTTTTCCGCGGCTTAATAGCCTGCTGAAGCCTTCAATAACATGTGCAGACACAAGAAAAATAAGTGCTTTTATAATCAAGCGCTATAATGAATATTACATTTTGAATCAAAATTTCGCATCAAGTTGGGCCACATATACTCATTTGCCCCCCACTCTTAAGTTGGATTGGAGGTCAATGTCAATTTAAGAGTAGTATATTCCCAACTAGTCATATAGAAAGGTCGAAAGACGCCATTTGATCATGTCATAAAATTAAAATACAGTGAGTGTTGGTTCATATGTTTGAAGCTTGTAATATGAACTAAGCATAACATCCATCATGAAACTCCATCTAATTTTGCGTCAAAAATAAGCAAAATTAATTTCAATGATAGTGGAGGTGGGATACTTAGCTCGCTGTTATTTAGCCAAGTCTGGTGAAGTTCGATATAGAATACCAGCTTGGTCTGATGCAGGTTGGGGGGGCTCTGCCAATTTGGTGCTGGTCTGCAGATTATCACGTACAGAATTGTTTGAGCCTACTCTCCATAAACCATGGTGGTATGTTCTGCTGGTCTGCTTCAGTCTTTGTGGTCTGCTATAGAGTATGGTCGTTGTAAACTCTGCAGACCATGGTTGTTGTTTGCTAAATTAGATTTAAATCAGGTCTGGCAGTCGGGTGTTGTAGACTGATCTTGGTGTGGCCGATATTGATTCTGCATACTGGAATTGCAGAGTGTTGCGAGCAGATGAGGTTGTAGGGCGGTCTGATATTGTAGACTGATTGAGTGGGCTCTACCCGTAGATTGTTGTGGTCTGCTATGTTGCAGATTCTATTCTATTTTGTCAGTTCTTTGAGTCTACCCTGCCCCTTAGTTGTGGTCTGCTCACATTTGGGTTCTGCAAAGCGGGTCTGAAATGGGCTTTGAGTGCATGCCGGCCGGCTCCCTACGTCTGCTTTGTTGTGCCATTTTATCTGATAGCAATTTCTCTTTGCGGTGCCAAATGGTCTGATAGTTGCATTGCTCAGTTGTAGGCTCTGCCATGAATCGCAGACGGATATTGCAGACTAGATGAGTGAGCTCTGGTGAAATCTACTCTGCTACAGAGTGTGAGTCTGCTCTTCTTCTTTGTTATGCCCGCGGTTGGTGTCTGCTCATAGCTGGGTTCTGCAAAGCGGGTGTGAAATAGGCTATACGTTGTCTGCTTTGAGTGCAGACTGGTCTGCTCTATTCACCAAGATTTGCTTTGCAATAATCTATCTTGTAGGCAGTTTCACTGAGGAATTTTCTCGAGCACCTAGTGTGCAGCAACTTATGTTTCAGAGTATGTGGGCATAATTTGTACATTTATTTCTCAATTTTCAGAGTACGCATATTAATACTCACGTAACTCGTCAATTCAGCTGTACATAGATACATAGAGTTAAATATGACTGTGAATAATTGGGTAAGGCTACTTAGCTTTTGTATAATGGTCTTCTTCTTCCCGCAATTTTGGTATCTGTCTCGTGGTGTTAGTGAATACATTTGAATGTTATAAGCTGCTTCCAGAGTTGCATCTATGATGGCATTAACATCGCTCATCATCAATTCATAGCACTAACAAGTATGACCTTCCCATCAGTCGCTCTTGGCGCTAGCATTATCATTCACCCATTAACATACAACTCAACAACTCAGCAGCTATAATAGTGATGACAAGCATCTGCCATCATAAGATGTGCTTTTCCACTTTTATTTCCCCTCTTGTTGGTAAATGATGTGATGCCCTTTTGATGGGGAGAGTTGCATCATGGAAATTGTTGTATTGTATATGTTGTTGTTGCATCATGGTAAATGACGTGATGCCCTCCATGTATGCATATCCGCTTCCAGAAAATTTGTGGTTTGTAGATCTTGTAGATTTTGGTCTGAATTGGAGTGTTTCAGACCATAGAATAGCTATTCGAGCAATGTAGCCATGGAAATGGTGGTTTCCCATGGGCGCTTTTCTCTTCCCCTCCTTCTAGCGCCAAATTGTTTCTGTCCAAAACTGTCGTACCTCTTTCCGGCGCAGATGAGCGGTTCCAGTCCGAGCTCCGGCCAAGAACATGCACATGAACCCCAAACCCCCGGGGGTGTCCCGAGGACGGACTCTCCGACGCTCAAGTCAGTACTTATTTTAGATAGAGAAAGTGTGGATGTAGGGAGAGAGAGTGGATTCTGAGATCCTTTTACCTTAGCCCTATGAGGGGCTTATATAGACAAGAGAGCGTGGGCCTTGTGTCGTTTGGGCCTTGGGCCGTATATTCGGGAGAGGGTATTTATCCCATACAAATACTTATACTAGTGCTGCAAGTCTAGTTTCTCAAACAGACCAAAATTAAAGAGGGAAGATGAGGGGCAGGAAAAAGGTCAAAATTGAAGGTAAAAGTTGATTTGGTCAAGTCAAAATTGGAAATATTTTTTTTTAATGAGTATCATTTTCCCATTTTATCATTATCATATAGTATTATTATTACTAGCTTTTTTAGACCCGTGCAAAAATGCACGGGAAAGTTTTTTTATAAATAGATTTTAAGTTATTATTTAACAGATCGTAAGACTACAAACTAAGTTGAAGATGAATAACGTAAATTGATCTAATAAGAAAAATAATCAAGTTAAGAATATAAATAGACACAAACAATAATTGGTTCATTATATATAACCTTTTCACAATATATAAGATAAGGTCGAGTAAGGATCAATTAAATTTAAACGATTTTAAAAATTGTTTTCAATACTGTGTCGGTAAATTATAATAATACCTATTCTTGTAGATTCAAAAACTCTTCGGGAGTTTTATTAACCAACTCGCGAACTACCTTGTCATACAAAATAAAACACTCATTCTTTGTTCCGTCAGATACAATAATCTTCAACCTAGATCTTTTGTGATAAAAAAATTATCTAAAGTGATAAGGAGTATTTCGTACATTGAAAATTTCAAAAAGTAATGCAAATAGATAGTTACTAAGATTGGGTCTCTTAACAATGTATCTATCTTTTAGACAAAGGGCCTGTTCTGTTCAGCTTATTTTCAGTTCAGTTCAGTTCAGTTCAGCTCTAATAAGTTCAATTCAGTTCAGTTCAGTTCAGTTCAGCTCTAATAAGTTCAGTTTAGTTCAGTTCAGTTCAGTTCAGCTCCAATAAGTTCAGTTCAGTTCAATTCAGCTCTAATAAGTTCAGTTCAGTTCAGCTCCAATAAATTCAGTTCAGTTCAGTTCAGCTCCATTCATTATTTAACCATTTTGTTTAATATTATTATTGTTGGTCTAATTTATTTTACTTATTATTATTATTAGTATTAAATAATAATAATTATTATTATTTATATATATTATTTTTTTATTATATCTTTACTCATTATTATTACTATTATTATTATTATGGCTAAGCAAAGTTTGGGTTGGTGCGCGGTTTAACCAAATTTCATGTCAATACGAGTATTCTAATTTGCAATTGTTGATGTATTTTACTGAATAAAATTCACTAATACATCATACAAATAAGTTACAAAAAGCTAGAAGATATGAAAAGATTACAAAGTTGCTAATAATACTGCAGTACTATTTAAATACAACATTGTCGTTACGTAGTATATTAAATATACTTTGGCGGTTTGGTGTATCTCTATCATAGACCAACCCACCACACATCGTGGTTTGGTTAGAAGCACACATCAACCCATGTTTTAAGCTAATTATTATTATAATGGTAATACTATTAATTTACTTCTTAGACATTATATTATATCATCATCATCAAGTATTAATATATTAATACTAATAATTGTAATTAATCATTATTAATTATTATTGTTATTATCAGTTATTATTATTTTTAAAATCAATTTATTATTATTATTATTATTTATTTATTTATAACTATCATAATAGCATCAAAATAATATATCATTATTCATTTGATATTATTCTAAGTTATTAATTTAATTATTATTATTTAGAATTATTATTATTAATTATTTAATATTCATAATAATTATTATTTACTTATTATTCATATACTTATTATAATTTAATTTAATTCAATTCAGTTCAGTTCATCTCCAATAAGTTCAGTTCAGTTCAGTTCAGCTCCAATAAGTTCAGTTCAGTTCAGTTCAACTCCAATAAGTTCAGTTCAGTTCAACTCCAATAAGTTCATTTCAGTTCAGTTCAGTTCAGCTAAAATTAGCCGAAGAGAACAGGCCCAAAATAAAGTTTTCAGCCTCTTCAATAACTTTTGTAGCACATCTTATGCAAGCTTGATACCACCACCCAAAATCAAAAATCAATGTCCACTATAGTTGTCAAACAAATAACTTTCCCAATTTTTTTTTTTGTAATGTTAAAGTCATAAATTTAACTAATATCTTTGAATTTCATGTATTTTGCTAAAGCAACTAATTTCGGGATCATCTCGTCTACAAAAATTTGAATGCCAACAAGACGGGGTATAAAATTATTTCTTACTTATTGGCTATAAAACACCCTCGTTTCACAAACAATTAACAAACGTGCGACAAATCTCATATTTCTCACGTATATATCAGCAATATCATCTATTAAAGCAAATGATAACTATTATTGTTTTTAAACTAAACAATAGTATATTCAAATAGAATATCATACACATTAGATGGACAATATCATTTTATTGCAAAAGGATAGGTAATGTTGATTGTACGTTTTGTTAATTCGTCATCAATACTTCCCACTTCAATCTGAGTGAGATAGTCATTCCTTTACCATACACGTATTATTCGAACCCTTATGATGTAAAATTTCTTCCCTTTGCTTATTTCATCTATACTGATTAGTTGTCATAGACGATCCATTGTAGTTTTATTTTGAAAGAACTTAAATATGATTCTTGTAAAGTTGGGAAAATATACAACAAAATTGTTAAAACTACTATCAAATAAAATATTATACACATTATATGGAGTGATGGACAATATCATTTTATGGCAAAAGGATAGGTAATATACTGATTGTACTTTTTGTTAACTCGTCATCGATACTTCCCACTTCAGTAGGAGTGACATAGTCATTCCTTTCCCATACAAGTATTATTTGATCCCTATTGATTAGTTGACATAGACGATCCATTGTAGTTTTATTTTGAAATAACTTAAATATGATTCTTGTAAAGTTGGGGAAATGTAAAACAAAATTGTTATAACTATAAAGCATATTTATACACCATAAGGGTTTCTATATGGCATACTCCCTCCGTTTATTTTTAATTGTTACACTTCACTTTGGGGGATAACCAAGAAAATTGGTGAAATGAATGCAATGATTGTTTAGAGAATAGATAAAGTTGTTTGGGGAATAGAAAAAGTATGAGAGAGAAGTATAAAGTAAAAAGTATGGGATGGTTTGGTATTTAATAGGAAAATAAAAAGACAAGTGGGCCCCAAAAGTGTGGGAAGTTGGAATATTGAGATGTGAAAGTTTACCAAATATAGTAAAAGTGAAAGTATAACAATTAAAAAGAAACATACTAAAAAGGAAAGTGTAACAATTAAAACAAACGGAGGGAGTATATCCCAAGTGATTTTGGCCCTTGATTTTTGGTGGATTTCTTTTAGGTTATTTATTTTGTGAGTGTTGCATGGTAATGTTTATGCTGGTAATTTAGGAAAATACTTAATAAGATCATACAATTGCTTTAATTTTCCCTATCAGCGTAAAAATATTTTTTTATTCTTTGATAATAACATTTGAAACAACACTTGATTAATAACATTACCTTTTTATTCTTTGTATCAAATGTTATTATCAAAGAATAAAAAAATATGATATTATCAAATGTTAACCTAAAGAAAATTATAACGTCCATAATTAAACTAAATAAAATCAAGATACTTGAGGAAAATTATTGAGTACATAGATTATGGTTAATTGACCTAATAAAAAGATTATGGGCTTGAATATCAAAAGGTAACGGCTAAATATTATTATTAATAAGTTACGACTTTATATTTGATTATACTCTAATATATTATATGATTATATTGTATGATATGATTTGAAACAATATAATGAGATAATATACTAAAAAAAATTTACATACTAAATAGGTGATTATGAAATTTGTTAATTTTATGGTAATCAATCACGTTTTTAATGTCAACTTTATACATACTACCTCCGTTTTTTCATAGGGACGTTTGCTTTTTCACGTGGATCAAGGAAAAAGTGCAAAAGTAAGAGAGAAGAATGGTATAAGTAAGGAAAAAGTGAAAAAGATAGAGAGAATGAGAGAAATGTAATATTTAAGTGAACCAACCTACCATTTATGATAAAAGGTAGAAGTGTCTAAATTGAATAAAAACATTTCTAAATGAAAAATATGTCCCCATTAAACACCATATGTAGTATTATATAATCAATCTATATAGACTACATAGTTGCTAATCAATCTATATATATCAGTGGATAGATTATGGTTAATTGACCTTATCAAAAGACTGTGGACATGAAAATCAAAATAGGAATTTTAGTTGTTTAAGGGATTGATAATTACCATCTATAAATATATATAATTTCCTTTAAATTAATGTATAACAACGTGATTGATATAAAATAGGAAGTTTAGTTTGATTGATAATTACCGTTTAGAAAGTTGATAATTTCATTTAAATTAAATTCTAAAGATCGTCTATAGATGATACAGATAAGTATAAATCTATGATTAATAGATGGCAAATTGTAAGAACTTAAGTTTAGGCTTGAATAAAAAAATTGAATTTACAATTTTTCCTCAAGTATCTTAATTTTATTTAGTTAAATTACGGACGTTATAATTTCATTTAAATTAAACTCTAAATATTGTTTATAAATGGTAAAGATAAGTATAATATATGACACAATCATGGAAAATTGTAAGTGCTTAGGTTTAGGCTTGAATTTAAAATTTGAACTTAAGTGGATAAAAACGAACAAAAAAATTATGTAAGTAGATAGATGATTAATTGACCTAATAAAAAGATTATGGGCATGAATATCACAAGATAACGACTAAATATTATGTATCTAAATAATATTATTATTAATAAGTTACGATTTTATAATTGGTTATACTATAATATATTATATGATTATATTATATGACCTGATTTAAATCAATATAATTAGATATCATTACTATATTACTTAAAAAAATATACATAATAAATAAGTGATTAGTAAATCTTATTAATCCATTGGCAGTCAATCACGCTCTTAATGGCAACTTTATGCATGTTTTAAAAAACAAATTTAAATAGTTGGTAGTTGATTGATTGCTATAATAATTATAATATTTATAATGTTATAATCGTTTTTTTTATAATAGGAGTAGGATTACAATTGTTGATTGATTATGTGATAATTTGATTGAATTATGGAATGTTTACTTGATTTAATTGAATACTTGATTTAATTGATTAGTTGATTTAATTAATTAGTTGATTCATCTTAATCAATCAATATCCTATCAAATTGAAACCGTGATTGATTTCTTGA
Source organism: Patellifolia procumbens (assembly GCA_947645195.1). Classification (NCBI taxonomy): domain Eukaryota; kingdom Viridiplantae; phylum Streptophyta; class Magnoliopsida; order Caryophyllales; family Amaranthaceae; genus Patellifolia; species Patellifolia procumbens. The sequence goes on along the minus strand of CANSGD010001250.1, from coordinate 765,826 downwards.
TAGGAAGTTTAGTTGTTTATTTGAATGATAATTACCATTTATAATACTTGATTGATTGATTCTGTGATTGCTCTAATTTGCTAGGATATTGATTGATTGGGATAAGCTAAATGATTGATTAATATCATATTTTAAAATGTGATTGATATAAAAAGAGGCAGTTTAGTGTTTTAAGTTCTAAAAAATTACCATTTATTTATAATTTCATTTATATTAAAATATTAAAATGTGATTTGATATCAGAATAGGAAGTTTAGTTGTTTAATTGATTGGTAATTACCATTAATAAAACTAAATTAATTTCCTATAAATTAAATTCTAAAGATCGTTTACAAATGGTAAAGATAAGTATAGTATCGTTTGTAAATGGTAAAGATCGTTCATTTAAATTTATGGGTTAGTCAAATTTGAATACATGAAATCAATTAAGGAAAATATTATCTAATTAACTTGGGAAATATTTGTTAAGATATATTGCTATAAAACGGAAAATTACAACGTTAGTCAAATTTGAATAAATGTAATCAGTTAAGGAAAATGGTATCTAATTAATTTAGGTGATTTTTGACAAAGATAGTCGTTATTGAATGGTTTACCGAAGAAAAAAATCCCAGAAAGATTTGTCGTAAATTTTTGTTAGAGATTTTAATCTACTGATTTCTTTACATAGCCGAATTTAAAAAGATTTTAAACACAAAAATGGAGAAGTTACAAATTTGGAGAAGAAAAGATGTTAGTCAAATTTGACTACATTGACAATAAAAAAGGGAATTTATGGGTTAGCCAAATTTTAATACATGAAATAAGTTAAGGAAAATATTATCTAATTAACTTGGGAAATATTTGTTAAGATATTTTGCTATAAAAACGGAAAATTAAGAAGTTATTCAAATTTGAATAAATATAATCAGTTAAGGAAAACGGTATCTAATTAATTTAGGAGATTTTCTCCAAAATAGGCGTCATTGAATGGTTTACCAAAAAAAATCCCAAAAAAGATAATCCTAATCTTTTGTTAGAGATTTTAATCTAATGATTTATTTACATAACCGAACTTAAAAACATTTTAAACACAAAAACGAAAAAGATACAAATTTGGAGAAGAAATGATATTAGTCAAATTTGACTACTTTTACAATAAGAAAGGAAATTTATGGGTTAGTCAAATTTGAATACATGAAATAAGTTAAGGAAAAAAATTATCTAATTAACTGGGGAAATATTTGTTAAGATATTTTTTAAAGAATTCATTCTACTGATTTCAATGTATAACCGAATTTAAAAAAATTTGAAACAAGAAAGGAAAAGATAAAAAATGGGAGGAAAAAAATTGTCAATGGATAAATGAATTTTTTAAAAGAAAATGATTATAGTTTTTGAATGTAAATTCAAATTACAAATGCATCATCAGTTAAAATGAAAAATTATATAAATTACGAAAAGTACCGTGAACATTTTCATAAATTTTTAAGTTATTACTTGGGCTAATGTAAACTGAAAAGTAATATATAATAATGATTTAATAAATCAGTTGGCTACATCAAGATATTGTTTTCAACAAATGCAAAGAAAATTAAAAAATACTACAACAAAACACTACAATTTACTAATACTCAAAAAATTATTAGGTAAAAATCTAGAATAACTTTGAGATTGCATAAAGAACAAACAAAATGTATATTCGAATAATCGAATTTGAATATAAATATGAAAAATGAATAAAAAGAAATAGTTTTATTATTATTCAATAGGGATAAGGATCACATTTGATGAATTAACAAGCAATAAAATATATAAAGAAATGACAACACAAAAAAAAACGATTAGATCGATGATACTTTCATCAATATATTCAAAACCTCCATTGTGATGTTTTGTGATGATGATTATGAAACTTTCTTCAATCGCATTTGAATAATTCATCCAATATTCTTCGAATTCGGAGAAATAAAAGAATGTAACAATCTTCGTTTAATCGAAATTTGTAAAACCATTTTTTGAATGATTTTATTGAATGAACTCATGTTTTCATTTTGAGAGAGAAACATTTAGAATGAGGGAGTCTAGATTTGATTTTAGGGTTATATGTGAATGAAAGTGTAACACCCCTGAAATTCCTCTGCTTTGAAAATGTAATATAATAAATAATTTAAGGAAATTCCAAAGGTGCTACGCCGCGATAATTAATAATAATCACCGCAAGGCTAAAGGTTCTAACTGGAAAAAAAATAGTCAACAAGGTTTAACTAATTAAACTAACTAGAATCTAAATAATTATTACAGATTGTAATAAAATACTAAAGTCAAAAGAATAGCAGCGGAAGTCTTATTAAACCTACTAAAGCATAAATTAATCCATCGCACTCTTTAACCCAACCTCAAGCTAACCTCCTTCAAGTCCCTGCACATTGAACACTATAGTATCAGCCAAAAGGCTGAGCAAGATTTCATACTGTACTAAAACAAAACTATCCAATGTGCAGGTAAGATATATAGGAATAGCTTACAAATTCATTTCCAACCTGTACAAATTAAATATATAAAATAAAACAACCTTCCAATAAATCTCAACTTTCAACTTTCTTTCTTTCTAAAACAACCCTGTAAATGTAGGAATTCATAGATGCGAATAGCGGAATTTCAGGAAACAATTTCCTAACATCTATAACAGAATCGCATGCATAACAATATATGAATCGATACATAGAGTAGAGAATACACAAACCTTTTATTCACGACTTGAACAGGTATGTAGGGTTTGAATACTGCAAAGTATTATTGCAGATCTGGTTACTTTAGAGATAAAGAACTACAATTGTAATTCCTCTACTTAGTCCACGAACACCGATTAATACCCACGTCTGCTAGAACGGAAGAGTATGAACTATTCACTCTCTTACTTTTGATGGGATAGGCGCCTAGACTAAAGAGGGAGAAGGGTTTCTCTTTTCATCTCTTTTGTGTCAAGTTACTGACTAACTGAATTTCTTCCATCTCTCTTCTTATTATATCTATATATAATAAATAGAGATTCGGTTAAGAGGAAAGGAAAAAACTAAAACCCTAATCACCCTAATAGTGGCCTGGCCCTTATAAGCCTTTATGGGCTTATAATTTATTTATTAATCAGTGTTACTCTGTGTGACCTCATAGGATTAATTAACTTAGTTGTAGGCCCAAACCAATTTGTCTACAAACCGTAATTTATTCTCTAGCAAGCAAATATGGTTACTAAAATAATTAACTATATTATCTCCATAAATACAATCCCATTTATATTTAGTAATTGCGGAAATTGTCTAAGGACATATTCCTTCAATCTCCCACTTGTCCGTAAGACAAGTACGCAATATTAAATTCCTTAAGTCTCTTAATGCCAAATTTGATAACACGATGTTATATACTCAAATATGTTTCTTGATCACCAAGGTTGAATTGTTCAACTGAAGATCAACTCTTTAATCTCATTTTAGCATGGCCATGCGTTTTTACAATTCTCCCTCATCAAGAGGCCCATGCACCATTCCTATCAAATAGGAGGACTTATTCAATCTTGTATGACCATAACTCCCACTCAATTCTTAGCCAACCTGAGCATTGCCTTTATAACCTCCTTTTACGTCACGGTGTTTAACAATGTCAAAGCTAAACTAATCATATCATGGTTATTAAGACATACTCATGTCCAAGGAATCTATTAAATATAGGCATTCCGATTCTACTATTAGAATCTAATTAGGTCAAGTCTCAATGTATCAATCATACATCCATATTTGTTAATTTGACATCCCTATGTCTCTATAGCCCAAGGAACTGCGCTATCAATTAACATTATGCTAGTCTTTTAACAAGTCACTTATGTCCAATTCAGTGCCTTAGACTAGGGACATATTATAAACTGTGGTTTTTGTTCACTATATAGGGTTCCATTCATCACAACGTTTATGATGATCCTATTTCAAAACACAATTTATTTGGACATCTTATTTAATACTAAACAAATTAAATAAGAATGTAGATTTTTATTGATAAACAATTCCAAGCATAATCAATGTCTTTACAAATGCAAACATAAAGTAAGCATTATAAAGCCATTCTTTTATATGCTTAAGCCCATAGACCTAGTATGACCTTCATGCTTAGGTCGAGCAACAGGTTTAGTCTGCGGATCTCCCACATTTTCATCAATATGAATCTTGCTTATTCTGTATAGAACTCTTACAGCTCATAACTTCTCCATTGGGACAAAGAATGAAACCAGATGGAGATCGGAAATCATCTTTGTCACCTTGGTAATTCGTATATGCCTATCATCAACAACAAACTCAATTTCTCCACCATATACCAATCAATGATCCTCAGTTCTTCGTAAGTACACAAGGATATTCTTTGCACTCATCTAGTGCACGTAACCTGGATAAGACTGGTATATGTTGCATTTACTCATAGTATAGGCAACATCTGGGTGAGTGCAAAACATAGCATGCATACATAATGGAACTTAATGCAGAAGCATAGGGAACATTACTTATTCTCTTGACTTCATCAGGTGTCGAAGGACACGGAGTCTTGCCAAGTGATATGCCATGTTTCATGGGATTGAAATCTCTCTTAGAGTATTCCAGCTTGAACCTAGCAAGAACCTTATCTATATTAGTTCCTTGACTAAGTTCAATCAGCCTTTTAGATCTATCTCTATAGATCTTTATTCCCAAAATATACTTTGCCTATCCTAAGTCTTTCATAGATAAACGATTTTTAAGCCATCCTTTGACTGACTCAAGCACGACTTTATCATTTCCTATGAGAAGTATGTCTTCCACATACAAGACTAAAATTGTTATATTACTCCCACTCAATATCTTGTATACACAAGATTTCTCTTCATTTGTGAGGAAACCAAACTTTTGATTGCCTCATCAAATCTGAGGTTCTAACTCCTGTATGCTTGCTTCAATCCATAAATGAATTTCTTAAGCTTGCATACCTTCCCTGAATTTGCTGGATGTTCAAAGCCTTGAGGTCGTGTCATATACACATCCTCTTTCAAGAACCCATTCAAGAAAGCGGTTTTTACATCCATTTGTCGTATTTCATATGCATGAAATGCGGCAATTGCAAGGATTATCCTAATGGATGGCTACTGGGGAAAGGTTAAATTCATAGTTTATACCATGAATATGACAGAAACCTTTTGCCACTATCGTAGCTTTGAAAACACTAATGTTTCAGTCTTTGTCTGTTTTCAAATTGAAAATCCATTTGCTTCCAATGGGTCTCACGCCATCAGGCAAATCAACCAAGTCCCATACTTGATTTTCAGACATAGATTCCATTTCGGATCTCATGGCTTCACGCCATTTCTAGGAGTCCTGGCCCTCCAAAGCATCTTTGTAGCTGATGGGCTCACAACTTACTAAAATCGTTATTTTAGAACTTTCCGTCGAAAGAAAATCAACATATTTTCTTGATGGAATGGTGATCCTATGAGATCTACGTAGGGGAACAACATAAGAAGATTCTCGGTCGTTAGACTCAGAAGCTTCGCATGGATTCGATCCAAGTGGGATGGTAGTAGGTTCGTGGATAGGATTCACTACCCCTCCAACATTTTCATGTTGGGCCGCCTCTAATGAGGTGTTAACCTCACCCATTTGTTACCCATTTGTTGCTCATCTCGAATTTCTTCGAGATATATACATTTCTCCCACTTGTCTTCTTGGAAATAAACTTATTTTCAAGGAAGACACCACAGCGAGCAACAAACAATTTGTTTTCGCTACGGTGGTAAAAATAATATCCCTAGGTCTCTTTGGGATATCCCACAAAGAAACACTTTTTAGAGTTGGGTGCTAATTTATCAGATAGTAAACGTTTTACATAAACTTCACACCCTTATCCCTTAGAAAAGACATTTTAGGAACGGTTCTGACCATATGTCATATGGAGTCTGATCTACTGCTTTTATGGAGTCCTTATTGAGTGTAAGCGCAATTGTATCAAGAGAAAATCCCAAAAGAAATATAGAGAGATCAGCAAGACTCATCATGGATCGTACCATATCTAATAGGGTGCGATTCCTTCTCTCGGAAACACCACTAAATTGTGGAATTTCCTGTTGAAGTTCATTGTGAAAATATTCCACAATCTTTCAAATGATCACCGAACTTTTGACTCAGATATCCCCTCCATGACTTGATCATAAAGATTTAATCTTCTTGCCAAGTCGGTTTTGTACTTTATTTGGAATTCTTTGAATTTTTCAAAGGCCTCCAACTTATGCCGCGTGAGGTAAACATATCAATATGTGCTTACATCATCAGTAAAAGTAATTAAGTAACTTACCCTCCCCCAGCCAATGTATTCTTAGGTCCATACACATCCGTATGTATGAGGGCGAAGAGGTCATTGGCCCTTTCACTCGAACTAGTGAAAAGAGACTTTGTCATTTCTCCCATTAAGCAAAACTCACACATCAGATGATTCAAAATCAAATGATTTGAGAACTCCATCTTTATGTAATTTCTCAATTCGTTTTGTGCTTATGTAGTCTAATCGACAATGTCATAGGTGTACTGGGTTTAATTCATTTGACTTATGTTTCTCGCTATTTTTATAGATGTGTGTTTGTGGAACATACAAACCATTTGATAACTTAGTAGAGATACGGAACATATCATTCAAATAAGGAGAAAAACAATTCTTCTTTATTGTGAATGAGAAAACTTCAGAATCCAAAACAGAAACTGAAATAATGTTCAGCAATATTTTAAAACATAACAACAATTATTAAGTCTCAAAATAAATTTATAATGTAAAGATAGACTGAAGACTCCCACTGCCTAGGCGGCAACTCGAGCTCCATTGCCAACTTGCAATTCTACCTCTCCATTAAGCGTGTCTCCTACTTCTTTTTAGATCCTGCACATTACAGATAATGTGAGAACTACATCTAGTATCAAATACCCATGATTCAAAAGTAGTTTAAGTTATCTCTATAACATAAATACCTGAAGAAGAAGCTCTAGTCCTCTTGTACTCCAGATACTTAGGGCAGTTCCTCTTACTATGACCCACCTTGTGACAATAGTAGCACTCATGTATTGCTACTATGGCTTTAGGTGTTGCCTTTGGCTCCTCAGAAGTGTTGGGCTCAGCAACTTGTTTGCCTTTGCCCTTACCCTTCTTAGACGGAACTCGGTGCTTCTTGAGCCCCTTGCCCTTTTGCACCATCAAAACATCCTTATGCTCTTTTATGGGCTCAGTAGGCAAGCTCCTTTCAGCCTGAATAAGTATACCATGCAACTCTTGTATGGTCATTTCCCCTCCTTGCATATAGAAGTTCAAACTGTAGTTCTTATATGCATCAGTGAGTGAATTGATGATCATATCAATTGCTATCTCTTGGGGATAGGAAAATCCCAACTTGGTCATATGCTCAAAATGACTAATCATTTTGAACACATGGGGACCAACTGATTTCCCTTTCTCCACTTTACACTCAAGAAGCCTGCGGTTCACTTCGAACCTCTCCAACCTAGGATGCTTTTGAAAAAAGGTTCGCAACTGTTGGATTATTGTATAGGCATCCATTCCTTCAAAACGTTTTTGAAAGTCAGGTTCCATACATTCAAGCATCAAACATGTGACAGGCACAGATTTGTTTATGAGTATTTGCCTAGCTATCCTATCAGTTTGGCGAGAATTCTCGGGAAGTTCAGGAATAGGAGTTTCAAGAACAGTTTCTCTCCTTTCATTTCTGAGAACTATTCTCAGATTTCTCTCCCAGTCTAGGAAGTTCTCTTGGTTGAGTTTTTCTTTTGCAAGAATAAAGCGCAAATTATAGCCAGAGTGGTTGTTGTTGTTGTTAGACATGACTACAAAAAATAGTAAACAAGCATTCAATCAAAAAAAAAGTTTATCAACGATAGTTATTTAAACAAATTTAAACAACTATTAATACTTTATTCAAAATATAAAACCCCATATTGAATAAAGAAATAACCAAGATCCCCTCCCACTAAAATTAAACGGACTTTGGCCCTGCCTTTAAAGATAGTGATTGAGGTAAGTAAACCACTTTTACTAATTATAACAATTTATAATTCTTGGTAGATAGGTTAATAACTCTTTATAAACTCCTATCTCACTGCTTCAAAACCCAAAACTTTGTCTTTTGATGATTTTGTTGAGTCAAACCAAACATTAACATGTAAGTTTCAAAAAACCTACCCTACTATCCTCGGAATTATGAGCAACACCCTGCTTTGGCAGAACCTATTACTCATGATCTAAGGCTTTATAGGTGTTGTTTGGAAAAGCATTTAAACTCAATATCACCTTTGGGGACTCAAGTTTATTATTTTGGTTATATTAAAAGGTGAACACATTACATAAATAACCACACATAAACTTGAGCGAGCATTTAAATAAAATTAAATGCATAAGCAATCAAAGAAGAACTTAAAACGCGATCCTAGTATGGCCCCTAAATCTAGAAAATCTAATCTTCATGAATCCTCCCTTGGAACTTTCTTGGATCTCCATCCTTGATTCTCCACGGAACTTCAATCTTGATCTTCATTTAAATTATTCTAAGCAAAGAATTTAAATTACAAAAATACAAACGATACGCAGATCGTATTTTAATTACAAAAATACATAACGATGCACAGATCGTATGTATTTTCTATCCTAGTTTGGGCCATACCAGTCACGATTGTGCAAATATAATATCAAACATATTATAATATACATCTAAGCAAAATTATAAGCAAAATTATAATATCATCATATTATAAAAAATATCGACGCAATATAATATCAGACATATTATATGCATCCATGAAAGAAATATAATATCATCATATTATAAATCATAACTTATTTACTCCATTAACGTTTAATGGGTAAATAACAAATATTTCCAAAATATATAAAACATTCACGCATTTATTTAGAAAATAAAAATGCAAGTAAAAATAACACAATTATATAAATACAAAATTTATTTACTGCATTAACGATTAATGAGCAAATAAAATTTCCATTATAATTTTAAACTTAACAACTTTAAGTTAGAAAATATTTAGGAAATATTAATCGAATTAATAATTTTCCGAAAATTAGCCATCTTAACAAACTTAAGAATATAACTAATAAGGAAACTTTCATTCTTTTAATTCAATTACATCTTTAATATGATATTAATCTCCATTAATATTAATTTGCATAATTGATAATATATAACTTTGCCCAAAGAAAATCAATAGCAAATCAGAAAATTAATACTATTAACAAAACCCTAAAATGGGATGGAATGAGCTAGGCCCGGCGCGCGGCCCGCAGCCTAGCCCAGACCTTCGCTGGCCCGCGAAAGCAGCACAGGGCCGCTGTCTTCCCCGCAGCACCACGCAGCTGCTTACGGCAGCACCACGCAGCTGCTTACGGCAGCACCACGCGGCTTGCATTGGCCGGCCGCCGTGGGGAAACACCGTCTAACACCGCCGGCAAAAACGTCGACCATCAGACACCAACAATTTGCCGCCAATGGTCGCCGGAAAAGACTCGATAATTAGCCCAGGTTTTCGAAAATTCTGGGTGATTTTCAAAACAAAACAATCGATTTTCGGCTCAAAACAACAAATTTTGGTTTTGTTTTTGTGATTCAATAAGCATTTAAACACAATTTTCTTGACAAATTACAACTCAATTGCAGAAAATTACCCACAAAACGATTTTGGGGAAAAAATTAGGGTTCTTGAAATTTTCGAATCAAACTTTGTAATTTCAAAACGAAAATCAAGATTAAAAATATCAATTTGCAATTCAAATCAAGACAAAACAAAACCCTAATCTAATTTCACAAAACAAACTCATTGAATTGTTGAATTTTGGAACCAAATTTTCGCCCTTACCTTAGGTCGAAAAAAAAAAAAATTTTCTCCTTTTTAATTATTTCGATTTTATTTTCGTAAAAACAAATCAAAACAATTAATATTTGGGCAATTATATTAACATAAAATTCATAATTTTATGCTTTTCAATTTATTAATATCAACATATTAATCTTGCAAATTAACACATATTAAAAATCTTCCCTGAATTGAATTAAAATTATGAACTTGATCATATAAAATTATGCAAGAGGCTAAAACTGATACCACTGTAGGAATTCATAGATGCGAATAGCGGAATTTCAGGAAACAATTTCCTAACATCTATAACAGAATCGCATGCATAACAATATATGAATCGATACATAGAGTAGAGAATACACAAACCTTTTATTCACGACTTGAACAGGTATGTAGGGTTTGAATACTGCAAAGTATTATTGCAGATCTGGTTACTTTAGAGATAAAGAACTACAATTGTAATTCCTCTACTTAGTCCACGAACACCGATTAATACCCACGTCTGCTAGAACGGAATAGTATGAACTATTCACTCTCTTACTTTTGATGGGATAGGCGCCTAGACTAAAGAGGGAGAAGGGTTTCTCTTTTCATCTCTTTTGTGTCAAGTTACTGACTAACTGAATTTCTTCCATCTCTCTTCTTATTATATCTATATATAATAAATAGAGATTCGGTTAAGAGGAAAGGAAAAAACTAAAACCCTAATCACCCTAATAGTGGCCTGGCCCTTATAAGCCTTTATGGGCTTATAATTTATTTATTAATCAGTGTTACTCTGTGTGACCTCATAGGATTAATTAACTTAGTTGTAGGCCCAAACCAATTTGTCTACAAACCGTAATTTATTCTCTAGCAAGCAAATACGGTTACTAAAATAATTAACTATATTATCTCCATAAATACAATCCCATTTATATTTAGTAATTGCGGAAATTGTCTAAGGACATATTCCTTCAGTAAATACATTTAAAATGTAACTGTTTTGAAACCTGTGAGTAGGAAGTATTAAAGTACAATGAGCTAGCTAGGCTCACGAGACAGGTAAACACCAAAGCCCCTAGTATGCATACCCCTAACTTGATAACGAACCAAGAAGGAAGACAAATGGCAAGTGTATTGATCAACATACACCCGACTACTAAATAATGGTTGAGACAAAACTCAACCTACTTCCAAACCCGAGGAATACCGCTTACCGGCAACCCCACAAAAAAACATTCTTATAAAACATGATAAATCATAATTAAGTAAACATAGAAACATTCTAGTTTACTCAAAACCTGTAGCAATGAGGAACATCCTCCTTTTAAATCTCAACTTGGTATATGAGGAACTTCCTCCCTTTTGAATCTCATAAATAAATCTCATTTTTCTTTCACAATAAATATCGTCAAAACGATTTAAATCTCATTATATAAACATTGTAAAACCTTTTAAACCTAAATATATAAATAATGTAAAACTCTTTTAAAATCTCAATATATAACCACACAAAACCTTTTTAAAACTCAATATAAACTTTAAACCAATATCATCCAATTCTCAAAATAATATGTACAAGTCTTAGTAAGAAATCTTACCTTATCAGCAACCGTACCACAATCAACCAAACACTATCTCACGTCAATAAGGTTCTTCTACGAACCCACAATCTACAATATAATAAAGTATAGTATAAGTCACTTGACTATATACTTCACATAATTCACATTCAAATAACCTAACCTAGTTAATGAGCTATGACTAATTTTAAAAACAACTCAACGTCCATGGGACAAAAAGTCAACAAAAGTCAAACTGGTTAAATTTGGTCAACGAAAGTCAAACTGGTCAAGTTTGGTCAACAAAAGTCAAACTGGTCAAATTTGGTCAACAAAAGTCAAGCTGATTTTGACTCTACTATCATCCTTATTATTTTCCTACCAACTAACTCCTTCTCCTTAACCCTATACTAACAACAATGCCATACAATAAGCTCATCAAATATACAATCATTAGACTATAATTCAACTTAAGATTTAAAACTAACAACTAATCCAATATACTCAAGAATTTCAAAATAACATTTAAACTCATAATAACTATAATAATTTAAATTGAAATTCAACTAATAAATCAAAATAAGAAACTAATCATCAATCTAACATAACAAGAGTTCGTAGTAATTTTAAAAGTATAATTTTTTTGCAAACTAAACTCATAGATATGCTAATTAACTCGAATTACACGTAAAACATCAACCAATTAAACAAATTGAGCATAGTATAAATTTCCCCCAAATCAATTTTCTCAAGAACCCTAATTTAACAAAAAACCCAATTAAAAAAAAGCAACACATAAACTGAAATTAAAATAGGGGAATAAAACTTACTTGATAAATAGAGTAATAGGAATGTAGAAGGGTGTAAAAGACCCGAAATTTAACCCGAAAAACGTAAGCCAAAAACCCCTTTTTCTTTACTCTTGGAAATTGCTCAAAACCAAAATTTGAGTGATTATGATGGCAATGGATGTTTAAATGATAATGGATGATGATGGATGGTAGTAGTTAATAATGGATGATGATGGCTAAGCAAATTATGGGGGGTTTGTTGGTGTTTGGGATTAATGTGATGGAGGGAGGAAGCAAAGATCAAGAAGTGGAACAGCGCTGAACGAGGTAAGTTAATGGGTTTTTAATTTATTTTTTTTTCCTTTTTCTTTTATAGTTAGGTTTAATGAAACCTAATGGGTATTTAACCTAATCAAATTAGGGATAGATTTTGGGCTAATCTAAGATAAAGTCAAAGTAGGGAAGAGAATAATTTTATAAAAGACTAATTTAAATTATTTTATAAAATAATTTAATATAGATATTTACTAACATATATAAAAATATGGGGTGTTACAATCTACCCCCCTTAAAATATGGGGTGTCCCGAAACTTAAAATATAAATCACACAATCAAACATTCAAACTTAGACTCTTATTTTTTTAAAATAGCTCATTAACTCTATAGGTTACACAACTACTAGACACTTGAATATAAACATTCAACTTGCATCCTACCATCCTAGTATAACAAGTAGAGAATTAACACATAACAAAATTAACAACCAAACTTGTATGATAGTAACTTTCAACACTAAAGACACGCAATAAGTACGTATTCTACCCCCTTAAAAAGGGAGTTACGTCCTCGTAACTAAAAGTTTACCTCGGCGAAGAGATGGGGATACTTAAGACGCATGGCATCCTCGGCTTCCCAAGTACACTCCTCCGAATTGTGATTTGACCATAACACCTTTATGATCTTTGTCTCACCTTTGCGAGTTTTTCGAACCTTTTGATCTAGAATCTGAATTGGAAACTCTTCATAAGTCATGTTATCGTCTAGCTGTAGAGACTCGGGCTGTAGCACATGCGAAGGGTCACTAATGTATCGACGTAACTGAGAAATATGGAATACGTTATGCGCACGATCAACGCCTGGTGGCAACGCCAATCTATAAGCAACTTCTCCTATCCTCTCCAAAATCTCATAAGGACCAATGAACTTAGGGCTCAACTTGCCCTTCTTCCCAAATCGCATCACTCCCTTCATAGGAGAAACTCTAAGCAACACTTTTTCTCCTACCTCAAACTCCTCATGACGACGATGCTTATCTCCATAGCTCTTTTGTCTATCCTGTGCCTCCTTCATTTTCTGCTGGATGAGCTTTACTTGCTCAACAGTCTCCTGAATCATCTCTGGTCCAATCACAACAGTCTCACCAATATCACTCCAGCACAAAGGAGTACGACATCGACGACCATACAAAGCTTCATACGGAGCCATCTGAATGGTAGAATGGTAACTATTATTGTACGAGAACTCTATCAGATCAAGTTTATCCTCCCAAGAACTCTGAAACTCTAAGGCACAAGCTCTCAACATATCCTCCAATGTTTGAATAGTGCGCTCTGTCTGACCATTTGTAGCAGGGTGAAAAGCTGTACTCATCTTCAACTTAGTCCCTAGAGCTTCCTGAAGCTTCTGCCAGAAGTTAGACAAAAATCTACGATCCCTATCTGAAACAATATCACTCGGAACACCATGAAGTCTAATCACGTGCTCTCTGTAAGCAGCGGCCAATCGCTCATGCTTCCAAGTATCTTTCATGGGAACAAAATGAGCAGACTTGGTAAGACGATCCACAATCACCCAAATCATATTATTCCCTTTTGGTGTCCTCGGAAGTCCACAAACGAAGTCCATAGAGATCGAATCCCATTTCCATTGTGGAACCTCTAAAGGCTGAATCATTCCCTGAGGCCTCTTATGCTCACTCTTCACCTTCTGACAAGTCAAGCATCTCGAGACGTACTTAGCGGCATCTGTCTTCATATGAGGCCACCAAAAAGTCCGCTTGAGATCCTTGTACATCTTATCCCCTCCAGGATGTACAGAGTACTGCGCTGTATGAGCTTCCTCTAAAATCTTCTCCTTCAACTCGGGGATATTAGGAACACACCATCTCCCTTTGAACCTCACACTACCATCCTCGGCCAGTATGAAATTGATAGGCTCATTAGCTTGCTTGTCCTTCAAAAACTGGTCATTTACTTGTGCTTCCTTGATCTCGTCAAACAAAGTCGACTGAATAGTTAGAGCATTAAGCTGAGCTCCTATTTGCACTATCTCCACATCGAGACTCTGAAACTCCTCTCTAAGACGATTTCTAGAACGTAAGGTCTGCAAATAATGAGAAGTTTTCCTACTAAGTGCATCTGCAACAACATTGGCCTTACCCTCATGGTACTGAATATCCATATCATAATCTTTGATCAGTTCCAACCACCTTCTCTGCCTCATGTTCAGCTCTCTTTGAGTGAAGATGTATTTCAGACTCTTGTGGTCCGAAAATATCTTAAATGATGTGCCAAGCAGATAATGACGCCAAATCTTAAGTGCAAAAACAACAGCTGCCAACTCTAGATCATGCGTCGGATAATTCACCTCATGGTTCTTCAACTGCCTAGAAGCGTAGGCAACCACCTTTCTGTTCTGCATAAGCACACAACCTAGACCATTCTTCGAAGCATCTGTAAACACTTCGTACTCTAGATTCTCATCAGGTAGTGTCAACACAGGAGCTGTAGTGAGACGCTCCTTCAGAATCTGGAATGCCTTCTCACAATCACCATCCCAATGATACTTAGTATCCTTCCTCATCAACGCAGTCAAAGGCCGAGCTATCTTTGAGAAGTCTTTCACTAACCTCCTATAATAACCCGCCAAACCAAGAAAACTGCGAATCTCAGTCACACTCTTTGGAGTAGGCCACTCCGAAACAGCTTGAATCTTTGAAGGATCAACTGAAACACCTTCTTTAGAAATAATATGGCCAAGAAATGCAACTTTCTCCAACCAGAATTCACACTTGGAGAACTTAGCATACAACTTATTCTCCCTTAGAACTTGCAAAATAGTGCGAAGATGCTCTTCATGCTCACTAACATCCTTAGAATAGATAAGAATGTCATCAATGAACACAACTACGAACTTATCAAGATACGGCCTGAAAATCCGATTCATCAAGTCCATGAACACCGCTGGAGCATTAGTCAACCCAAAGGGCATAACAGTAAATTCATAGTGCCCATAGCGAGTTCGGAAAGCCGTTTTAGGAATATCATTCTCTGCAATACGAAGTTGATGGTAGCCAGATCTCAAATCAATCTTAGAGAAAACTCCAGCTCCCGTCAACTGATCGAACAAGTCATCTATCCTCGGCAAGGGGTACTTATTCTTCACTGTGACATTGTTGAGCTCCCTATAATCTATACACAGTCTAAGACTCCCATCTTTCTTTTTCACAAACTGAACAGGAGCACCCCATAGAGACACACTAGGACGAATATAGCCTTTATCAAGCAATTCCTCTAACTGAGCCTTAAGCTCTTTCATCTCAGCAGGAGCCATTCTATAAGGAGGTTTAGAAATAGGTCCAGTTCCAGGCTTCAAGTCAACGCTGAACTCAACATCACGCCTAGGAGGCATGCCAGGAATATCATCAGGAAAGACATCTAAGAACTCATTGGCAATTCGAACATCCTCAACTCGTGGCTCCTCTTTGTTAGTATCATGAACATGGCATAGGTATATAGGACATCCCTTCCTCATGTAGGATTTCAAAGTCAGGGCAGAAATAATTTTCAAGGAAGATCCTCTACAAAACTCTTGGACTCCACTAGGACCAACTATAGACACTTTTTGTTTCTCACAATCTATCTTGGCTTTATACTTACTAAGCCAATCCATCCCTAGAATTACATCAAAATCATGTAAAGGAAAAGCTATCAAATCAGCTACTAAGGTGGTACTACCACACATAATAGGGACTTCTACATGCAAACTATTACAAGGTATAATCACACCAGAAGGCGTAGAGATGTCTGCCTCACAAGCTTTAGAGTTCTCTAGGCCTAACTTTTTCACAAGAGATTCAGATATGCAAGAATGAGAAGCACCTGAATCAAATAACACATAAGTAGGCATCGAATGGATAGAGAAAGTACCAGTCACCACGTTGCCCTTAGTGTTTGCCTCAGTCTGATTCATCACATGAACATGGCCAGTGTTTCGCCTTGCATCGCCTCTGTGCGCCTGCGCAGCATTAGCAGTACCTCCATTATGATTAGGTGGTGCATTTCCTGAAGTAGAATGTGGAGGACGAGCATTGTTTGTATTCTGAGGTCTCCTATCTGGCTGTGGCCCATTTCTCGAACTCATCTCAGGCCTGAAGTTCCTAGACTTTGGGTTTGTGAAGCATTCATAAGCACGATGCCCCTTCTTCCCACAATGGTTACACTCCACCAAGTTACCATCACAATCTTTGCCAGGGTGGTTTGAACTACAGCGTTTGCAATGGTAAACCCGATCAGTCCTCTGGTTCTGTCCTGAGAGCTGACTACGGCTATGAGTGGAACTCTGATTCTCCTTAGAATACTGCTGACTAGAATCACGATTCCCAAAGTTCTTGTTTCTATTAAAACCCCCTCTACCCTTGTTGTCACTCTTATCTGTCACCTGAGTCGACCCAACTGAGGTGGCTTTAAGCTTCTTTGCTGCCTGTTTCTTCTCCTGAATTCTCTCAGCATTACAAGCACGGGAGTACACCTCTTTCACTATAGCGTAATCTCCAGCTCCCATCTTAGAATGAAGTTTAGGGTTCAGTTTCTCTTCAAATTTCTCTGCCCTCTCCTGCTCATCAGGAACTAGCCCCTTAGCAAAGCGAGCCAACTCCTGAAACTTCACATAAAACTCATGGACACTCATATCTCCCTGCTGGAGATCATTGAACTCTTCCCTCTTTCTCTTCCTCATATGGGCTGGGAAGAACTCCTCACGAATCGCCTTCTTGAACTCAGTCCAGCCAAACTCTCTCTCCTCCATAAACTCTTCTCCCTCCTCATCTACAGTCACCTTAGTAGTCAGAGCAAATTTATTGTGAGTCCACCAAATATCAGCATCCTCAACCAGGTAGTATGCAGCAGAATCAACTCTCATCTGGTCAGGGACTTGGAGAGTAGTAAAGATCTTGTCAAACTCTCAAATCCAGTTCTCCATCTTGGTAGGATCACCCTTACCATCAAACGTAGACGGTTTCTTCTGGTCAATCCCTTTCGAAATCATAGCATGAGAGCTAGCATTACTAGAAATAGGAGCAACGGGAGTAGCAAGAGCAGCAGCCTGGGCCGCAGCAAGCTTCTCCATAGCTTCAGTCAAGGCTCGGTTGGATTGAGCCATCTCGCGTATCAGACGACTCGAACTTGAGCTTCTACTACGCACGCGTCGATTCATCGTTCTAGCATCGCAATCAAAAAAACAAAGATAAACCAATGTTGATTCACCCTTACTAATTAATAATTATCAATTAACAAAACAAACTCAAATAGTGCACAACTGTTATGTTTAAAACTCCATCAAATCAAACAATAGAATGAAAAGAGAAGCATAAACATTAACACATAAAATAAAAATTTCTTGCCTCCCAAAGTCTCATCCTCGCAGCGGCTTTTTAGTTTTTAATAAATTTATTAACCTACTCTTATTTAAGGTCATTTTAGGAGTCTTAATAACCTAAGGCTCTGGTACCAACTGTAACACCCCTGAAATTCCTCTGCTTTGAAAATGTAATATAATAAATAATTTAAGGAAATTCCAAAGGTGCTACGCCGCGATAATTAATAATAATCACCGCAAGGCTAAAGGTTCTAACTGAAAAAAAAATAGTCAACAAGGTTTAACTAATTAAACTAACTAAAATCTAAATAATTATTACAGATTGTAATAAAATACTAAAGTCAAAAGAATAGCAGCGGAAGTCTTATTAAACCTACTAAAGCATAAATTAATCCATCGCACTCTTTAACCCAACCTCGAGCTAACCTCCTTCAAGTCCCTGCACATTGAACACTATAGTATCAGCCAAAAGGCTGAGCAAGATTTCATACTGTACTAAAACAAAACTATCCAATGTGCAGGTAAGATATATAGGAATAGCTTACAAATTCATTTCCAACCTGTACAAATTAAATATATAAAATAAAACAACCTTCCAATAAATCTCAACTTTCAACTTTCTTTCTTTCTAAAACAACCCTGTAAATACATTTAAAATGTAACTGTTTTGAAACCTGTGAGTAGGAAGTATTAAAGTCCAATGAGCTAGCTAGGCTCACGAGACAGGTAAACACCAAAGCCCCTAGTATGCATACCCCTAACTTGATAACGAACCAAGAAGGAAGACAAATGGCAAGTGTATTGATCAACATACACCCGACTACTAAATAATGGTTGAGACAAAACTCAACCTACTTCCAAACCCGAGGGATACCGCTTACCGGCAACCCCACAAAAAAACATTCTTATAAAACATGATAAATCATAATTAAGTAAACATAGAAACATTCTAGTTTACTCAAAACCTGTAGCAATGAGGAACATCCTCCTTTTAAATCTCAACTTGGTATATGAGGAACTTCCTCCCTTTTGAATCTCATAAATAAATCTCATTTTTCTTTCACAATAAATATCGTCAAAACGATTTAAATCTCATTATATAAACATTGTAAAACCTTTTAAACCTAAATATATAAATAATGTAAAACTCTTTTTAAAATCTCAATATATAACCACACAAAACCTTTTTAAAACTCAATATAAACTTTAAACCAATATCATCCAATTCTCAAAATAATATGTACAAGTCTTAGTAAGAAATCTTACCTTATCAGCAACCGTACCACAATCAACCAAACACTATCTCACGTCAATAAGGTTCTTCTACGAACCCACAATCTACAATATAATAAAGTATAGTATAAGTCACTTGACTATATACTTCACATAATTCACATTCAAATAACCTAACCTAGTTAATGAGCTTTGACTAATTTTAAAAACAACTCAACGTCCATGGGACAAAAAGTCAACAAAAGTCAAACTGGTTAAATTTGGTCAACGAAAGTCAAACTGGTCAAGTTTGGTCAACAAAAGTCAAACTGGTCAAATTTGGTCAACAAAAGTCAAGCTGATTTTGACTCTACTATCATCCTTATTATTTTCCTACCAACTAACTCCTTCTCCTTAACCCTATACTAACAACAATGCCATACAATAAGCTCATCAAATATACAATCATTAGACTATAATTCAACTTAAGATTTAAAACTAACAACTAATCCAATATACTCAAGAATTTCAAAATAACATTTAAACTCATAATAACTATAATAATTTAAATTGAAATTCAACTAATAAATCAAAATAAGAAACTAATCATCAATCTAACATAACAAGAGTTCGTAGCAATTTTAAAAGTATAATTTTTTTGCAAACTAAACTCATAGATATGCTAATTAACTCGAATTACACGTAAAACATCAACCAATTAAACAAATTGAGCATAGTATAAATTTCCCCCAAATCAATTTTCTCAAGAACCCTAATTTAACAAAAAACCCAATTAAAAAAAAGCAACACATAAACTGAAATTAAAATAGGGGAATAAAACTTACTTGATAAATAGAGTAATAGGAATGTAGAAGGGTGTAAAAGACCCGAAATTTAACCCGAAAAACGTAAGCCAAAAACCCCTTTTTCTTTACTCTTGGAAATTGCTCAAAACCAAAATTTGAGTGATTATGATGGCAATGGATGTTTAAATGATAATGGATGATGATGGATGGTAGTAGTTAATAATGGATGATGATGGCTAAGCAAATTATGGGGGGTTTGTTGGTGTTTGGGATTAACGTGATGGAGGGAGGAAGCAAAGATCAAGAAGTGGAGCAGCGCTGAACGAGGTAAGTTAATGGGTTTTTAATTTTATTTTTTTTCCTTTTTCTTTTATAGTTAGGTTTAATGAAACCTAATGGGTATTTAACCTAATCAAATTAGGGATAGATTTTGGGCTAATCTAAGATAAAGTCAAAGTAGGGAAGAGAATAATTTTATAAAAGACTAATTTAAATTATTTTATAAAATAATTTAATATAGATATTTACTAACATATATAAAAATATGGGGTGTTACAGAAAGAGATAGGAAAATGATTCTATTTATAGTTGTAGTTAATGTCTAGCTTGATATCATTATAATATCAATCAATTAAAATCAATTTTAAAAAAAAAATTAAAACGTCAAAAATT
Organism: Patellifolia procumbens; assembly: GCA_947645195.1. Lineage (NCBI taxonomy): Eukaryota > Viridiplantae > Streptophyta > Magnoliopsida > Caryophyllales > Amaranthaceae > Patellifolia > Patellifolia procumbens. Next base: position 745,228 of record CANSGD010001250.1, on the reverse strand, counting down.
GATTTAGCATATAACTTGTTCCTTAATTTAAGATTGTTTTGTGTAAATTTTAGCAAGAATATAATTTGTTCCATACGTGGCTTGCAACAAATTAGGAAGAAGATTTGCCAATTAATAATTATAAAAGTCTGTTTCCTAAAGTCAAGGAATATTTTCGGCTATCTTTTCAACATGGCAATTATATTGATATTGCAAATAATAATCCCAATCTACATGCTATTATATACCGAAAATCAAAAACTTATTCCCCATTATTTAGGCATATGCAACGTAATTAAAGGGAGATTTTATTTGATTTGATATAATCCTTAATTAAATATATTCTTTAACCTTATTTTAGGCATATGCAAGTTAAATTCTCCATAATTAAAGGGATTCTCCGTATTTATAGGGACAACCAAATTTATTAAAAAAAGAAAACATGTGAAGCTGCCACGTGGCTCTTGGATGCACATAGTTCAGAGTTTGCTTCAGAAACATTCTGCTAACGACACATGTCCAATTGCATTTTGCTTTAGTGTATAATATAGATTATTATTAATCTAAAAAATTTTAATTCACTAACTAGTTTGCTATTGACTTAGTTGCTTACTTATGTACTCCGTACTTCACATTACTTAACAAGCAACATAACTTTTACAATTAGAAATTGGTGTTTTCATTTCATTTAGAAGAAAATGGTCTAATTTCCTAATCAAGGATTTTAACTATCTAATACAATAATCATAAAAGTAATTAGGCTTGAAACATTATAGCTTTGTAAAAGTAATATCAAAATATTTAGAGTGCGTTTAATCGAGTAAACTATTTTATAGAAATAGCAATTTGCGCTTGTGGTATTACAATTAAAATAATTGAAGTCCCTTGAAAATTTCAAATTACTACTCTTTCTAAGTTAATATTATAATTTCTTAAAATTCTAAAACTCGGGTTATAACACTTCCATGGTTCTTCCTGTTACGAACACTCATTACTTTCTAAGGGGTGGCATGACTAAACCACGTATTATATGAATTTTAAAAACGCATGTCCATGATGTGGAACCTTCTATTTACAAACAAGCGAAAGATCCTAAATGGTGTCACAAAATGAACGATAAGTATAATGCCTAAATTAAAAATAAAACTGTGGACCTAAAACCGCGCCAAAACAATTATAATGTGCTTGATTGTGAGTGGGTGTAATGATTAAATATAATTCGATGGCTATGTGGAGCGATTGAAGGCTAGACTGGATGTGTTTGTTAATAACCACCAATTCAGATCGATAGGTTTTGATTATTCTTTTTGTGTTGTAGTCAGAGCAACTACCGTACGTCTAGTTCTCAGCTTTGTTGTTACTTTTTTGAGAGGATACACATAAACTAAGTTTATGTGAGGGTCCACATATACTTGATTCTCATTGGTTAGAATCAGTGGAACCCAAATTCCACTAACTTTGAAATTTCATTTTGAAATTCAAACCTAAATATGAAATTTTGAGTTTGAATTTCAATTTTTTTTGTGGGTCCCCAACCTAACAAAACCCATTTTTCTCTCTCTCCTCCCCATTTTCTTTCTCACCTCAGTATTTTTCTTTCTCCCTCTAACATTTTCTTTCAACTCCACCAAGAACCCAACTGGAATTCTTGCCGAAAAATTTACCACCGTCGGAAAATTAAAGCACTCAGATTTGTTGCTCTTGTCGGAAATCTCACTCAGATCTCTAGATCTAGACACCTGTAATCGAATACGGAATATTAATAACATCACACCTCTTTTAAATCTGGACAATTGTATTATTGTTTTGTTGCCAAAATTTCAAAGCTTTGTCACCGGATTCGGTTTTTCTTCTCCTTTTTAATTTGCTATAGTTTAGTCTAGATCAGGATTTCAATTTCTTGCTAAATTAATGTCTTTCTATTTGGACTTGGATTTGTAGTCAAAAATTGAAAAATTGATGTGCAGCATATAGATCTGGAGTTTGCATATTGAACATTTAAAGCTTGAATTCTTCGAGTTGCAGATAGAACATTTAGAACATCAACGTTAAGTAATGAAGAAACTGTAATGGATTTGGAGATTGGAAATAGTAACATTAATTTTTCTTTAGTATCACAATATTTTAATAGTAACATTTATATTCTTTAAAAGGTTAAAATATAGATGTGGTTTTCCTTTTTTATTTTAAAAATAGATTAGTGTATTTTAATTTTAAGTTCAACATAATTATAATAAATAGTGATTTTCATTATTTTTATTATTTTTATTATTATATTATTTTTATTATTTTATTATTATTATTATTATAAAAACGGACAAAAATCATACAACCTACAAGAAATTAGAGGACAACCGAGATACAATCTGGGAACCCACTTCTCTAGCAATAGCAAACCATATCATAGTGAAAATATGGGCAGCAGCACGTGCCCCTATATCCTGAGTCTTCGAGAAGTTCTGAACCCGCTTCAGCAACGCAATAGCCTCCTTACCCAATTCTCCAAGAGAAGAAAAGGAAAAGGGAAGGAAGTCATACCCAATTGCTCGGCAACGAGCTTCATACTAGACCCGCTACCGATGAGCCGCATCAACAACAACACGTCCAGGATTAAAGTCAGACAACCCAGACTGGGTCAAGGGAGAAGACCCTGTCAAGTCGACACACCCATCACGACATGGATCCCAAGAAAAAGAAGCACATCTGCAGGTCTGAGGGCCCCGTCGTTCCCCCCAGACAATCCAATGTCGACCTCCTTTCGTGCCGAAATCCCAGACCGATAGCAAATACCAATAACGGTATCCCGAACTACATTATGCTGATGTTTAATACCCATAATACCAGCACATGATACCGCATGATTGCCTAAAATATCCCCAGCGAAAACCCTTGAGCAAGCAGAGCGGCATCGAAGTAGAGAGCAAAGGAACACCCAACCGGTAACACAACACACTCAGATAAGTCGTAGGGTTCATTATCTGACCCAATCCCGAAATAGGAACTGCCCGAAGCCAATCTGAGGTGTGGTCCCCTTGCTGTGACTTCCACAAAGCCAACTGTCGAGAAGAAAAAGAAAAAGTAGATTCTGCAGATGTAGTAACCTTTGTGAAGTATAAACCTACCAATTTCTTCATAAGTTTAGGAGCAGCGACTAAAGTATTATTATAACAATAGAATAGTGGTTTTCATTATTATTATTATTATTATTATTATTATTAGACGCCAAGATGATTAATTTGAAACAAAAAATATTAGCATCTATTTAATTATATTAGTAACATAGTATTCCTTTAAAAGGTAAAATAACGCAAGGGTTTTGTTTATATAAGTACCTTAATTTGCAATACGAACAATGTGTCGAGACTCCTCTAACATGGTTACTCCTTTACATACGTTTGATGTTGACCCAGGTTCGAATCTTGATAATCACAAACAATGTGTAGGTTTAAGAACAGTTTTTTGACCTTCTAACTCAAAATATATTTTTTTATTATTGTAAAGTAATTCTTGGACTTTTTTACTCAAAATTAATTTTCAGTTCAACATAATAATAAATTCAAATCAAAACATAATATATTTATAAAATTAATCAATAATTATAGTAACATATCAACTTGAAATGATGTTAAGTTGGTGATTTGTTTAGTACGTAACAATAATGATTTAAATGGTAACATATGATACCTATATTATAGTTGGCAAATAACGATGGTGTTTACTATAAGTACTTAATGCATCCACTTGATAACATGGTTGACTATCCCATGCACTTGGTTACAACTGCATACATGAAAGCGTGCCATTGGCTGTTAGGTCTCGAGTTCGAATCCCAGCTCAACATTTCATCCCCCACCCTTTTGTTTTTATTTTTTTTATTTTGTAGTATCACTCTAGTATTTGTATATAACAAGATTAATAATTGACTAATTGTGGTGCCTTACAATAAACAATAAACAAAGTATTGAAACTATTAAGCTTTATTATAAAAATGTCATATAAAACTTTTGGTAATTGCATTTGTATACACGTGATGTTGTTGCCCTTGTTGGATAGTTGGCCCCGATTCGCTAAGTTGGTTACTGCTTCACTTGCTTTCGTTGGTGAGCTAGGTTCGAATCTTGAGAATGATCAACATTGTGTAGGTGTAATTGGAACTTTTTTTGCAATTTTTAACTCAAAATAAATAATTTGATTAAACTCAAAATAAAAAAATTTATCGTAAAATAATTTTTTGACTTTTTTACTCAAAATTAATTTTCAGTTCAACATAATAATAATAATTAGACGCCAAGATGATTAATTTGAAACAAAAAAAAATATTAGGATCACGTAATTTATGTTAGTAATATAGTATTTTGTTTAACGGTAAAATAATGTATGGTTTTTGTTTGTACAACTACATTTACTCGCAAGATAAACAATGTGTTGATACTCCGCTAACTTGGTTACTGCTTCACTTGCTTTCAAATAGGGATGGCAATGGGTCGGATCTGGGTAGGGTCTCCAGGATCCGGATTCAGATCCGTTTTTCAAACGAGGACCCGGACCCTACCCGGATCCACTGCGTAATAAAAATGAGGAGCCAGATCCATATTCATACGAGTCCTACGGATCCGGGTCCAAAACGGGTACAAAATGGATCTTTACTTATTTGCTTCAAATAATTCTAATTTTCATAATAATTAAAGATTTCAATAGCGAAAACAATGTCATTTCGCATCTCCAATTGTTGACGTTCAAAAATTCAAGTTTAATACAACAAAAATCCAACCATAACATTAAAAGTTAAAGATAAATAAATAACAAAGTTTAACAACATTATAACATAAAGTTAAATTTGTTTATGTTAAAAATAACTTTTAAAAAAACGGGTAAACGGATCCGGATAATACTTTGTGACCCTGCCCAGAGCCTTTTTTTTGAAGCTATGACCCAGATCCTACCCGGATTCAACAGGTCCTTATTTCGAGGAATCAGATCCGCTCAAAATGGTACGGATCCTCGGATCCGGTTCGGGTCTATTACCCATTGCCATCCCTACTTTCAAACATACCAACTGATCACTCTCATGTATAAGGTATTCCTTAATGGAATATTACTAATTCAAGTGACGGTCTCATAGTCCTTATTTTTGTTGAAAAGGTCATATGTATTCAATTGATGCCGATAATCCCTTAACGTATCATATTTGAACTGGTAGGGAGTTTTAAAGTAAATAGTAAATAGTTACGATCTTATTCCGAACATATCAACGCGAATGTAAATGGTATTGATTTATTTGGAATCGAAATACAATTATTATCAACCGATCATTCTCGTGTAGAATGTATTCCGTAATAGCTTGATGTTAATTCAAGTGACGATCTCAAAGTCCCTGTCTTTGTTCAAAAAGGTCGTATGTATTCAATTTATGTCGATAGTCCCCTTAACATATCACTAACTAATCTCTGATCCCATATATTTGAACGGATAGAGAGACTTTTAAAATAAATAGTAAATAGTCGCGATCTTATTTCAAATATATCAACTGATCACTCTCGTGTATAATGTATTCCTTTGTGGCATGATATTAATTTAAGTGACGATCACATAGTCCCTATCTTTGTTCAAAAGGTCGTATGTATTCAATTGATGTTGATAGTCCCCTTAAACTATCACTAACAAATCTCCGATCATATATATTTGAACCAATAGGGAGACTTTTGAAATAAATAGTAACTAGTTACGATCTGCTTTCCCATTTGTTTTGCCCATTTGGAATCTTGGTACTATACACAATTACAGGGAATCTTCTAAATTCTTCAATATGTATAAGAAAAAATTTAGTCACGTGGGGTCTTATTTGATTCGTCTCAATGAGTACCTTATTATTATTCAATCGTTATAAATTTTACTAATATGCAATTAAAGATAATGATGGTCAAGAAAGTGTTTTGGCAAACGTGCAAAGTCAAAGCGGGAACAACAATAGGGAACCGAGGGGGTAATTACAAACTAAGAAGTAACCCTTAAAATACTCTATGCTACTACAACCACCAATAATAACAACAAAAATCTAATTAGTTGGAAGGTTAAAATTAAATATTGAAGTCGATCTCTCTATTTACTATTTACTATTTACTATTTACTATTTAATTAAGAAGTCTCTCTATCGAAGATTAGTTAGTGATACGTTGCCGTGTCGTCGAACAATTGAATACATACAACCTTTTTAACACAAATAGGGACTATGTAATCGTAAAATCAATTACTATCACACCATTAAGGAATATATTATCTTCGAGAGTGATTGGTTAATATGTTTGAAATAAGAAGTAATTACGTACTATTTAATTTAAAAGTCTCACTCTTGGTTCAAATATATGGGACCGAAGATTAGTTAGTCACTATCCGTCTAAGATTAGAATTAGTTACTTTTTGTGTAGTATTATTAATATACTTATAATTGGATTTTTTTATTTATATAATCTTTTTTACTTTCAATTTTAGTTATCATATAATGGACTTCATACATTTTCATTGTATTAATAAATTGAATATTTCTTCACAATACAAAAAAAATCATTTTAATGAGGGCAAAATATGTCATTAATGGCAAGCATGGGTTTCGAACTGGTACCTAGTAGCTAAAAACGCGCTTTCTTTGTTGCTATTTGTAACCAAGGGAGCGGGATATTCACCATTGCAAACAATTGGATACATTAAGTAATATACAAATATTAAATCTCGGTCGATTGTTTCACCTAAAATTGATATTTTACGTAAATAACTACTCCCTCCGTTCCCATTTGTTGTTCCCATTTGGAATCTTGGTACTATTCACAATTAGAGGGAATTTTCTAAATTCTTCAATATGTATAAGAAAAAATTATAGTCATGTGGGGTCTTATTTGATTTGTCTCAATGAGTACCTTATTATTATTCAATTGCTATAATATTTACTAATATGCAATTAAAGATAATTATGGTCAAAGAAGTGCTTTGACAAACGTGCAAAGTCAAAGCGGGAACAACAATAGGGAACGGATGGAGTACTTACAAACTAAGAAGTACCCCTTGAAATACTCTATTTACTACAACCACCAATAATAACGACAAAACCTAAGTTGGATGGTTAAAATTAAGTATTAAAGGGTTAAAATTAAAAAGTATCCGTGAAAAAATAATAATTAAAAAGTAGAGGGTTATAGAGAATAATGATTGAAATTGATATAATAGTTATTTGTTACTAATAAATATCGCGTTCTGTGAAAACAAATACAAATGAAGTGTGTTCAAATAACATTTTATAATAAAACCTAGATTTTTGGTACTTTGTTACTTCTCGTAAGCAGATATCTAACTATTATTCATTTTATTGTCCTTCTTTTCTAATCATGTAAGAATATTATGAACTCTATTTATTAAGTAATTCATTCACTATTCGTTAGAATTACTAATATATGTGATCTTATTCCTTAATATATTTTTTATAGGTAAACATGTAAGCTTGTATTAATAGTAGCACAAAAATCCCATACAACCCAAACAACACACTAGCAAACCTAGCAAACAAAACAACTCTCTAGCACTTGAGAGTATTAAACCAAATTACATCATCATTCAACCACCTAACATTAAGCAAGCCATCTATTCTATTACACAAAGACTTTTTAATAGTATCTATTACCACAGAAGGTCTTGGCACAACTCCATTCCACAGGGCTTGATTTCTGGCCTTCCAAACATGGTACACACAAGCAGTGAAAGCACATAGTCTAACTCTTCTTTGATTTTTGCTCTGGTTCTTCTTCCTCCACCATCTCTTCCAAACTGTATGCACACAGTCAACATCCTGGAATTTGATCCCCAACCAGTCACAAATCCCCTTATTACAAAGCTTAAAGAACAGGTGGTGGGAACTCTCAGAAGTTTTCCCACACAAACAGCACTCAGCAATATCAATTACACCTGCTTTAACAAGTTTAGCTCTAGTTTTGAGTTTATCCAAGGCAACCATCCAAGCAATAAAAGAATGCTTTGGAAAGTTAAACTTGTTCCACACCCAATAGTGCCAGCTAACTCTGGGAATATCCTGCTTCAACCAAAGTTACACCTTCTTAATGATGTACCTCGTTGAAACTACAGTGAAGAATTCAGAAATCCCTGCTTCAGATCATCTTTAACCTTACAAAGCTTCTTACAACTCCAGCTTGCTTGATGAGGAGCTGTGAACCCCCACCAATCCTAATCTTTAATATAAAATGATGGATCCATTTAACCCATAAATTATCTTTCTTTACAGCAACCTGCCACACATACTTTCCCATGGCTGCACAATTCCAAGTAAAGCAATCCTTAACACCCAACCCTCCTTCAACCCTCTTCCTACATACCAAATCCCAAGCTATAGGGGGAGGTTTATTTGAGTTAACTTTACCCTCCCACAAAAAATATCTACATAGTTGAGTGACTCTATGTAAAAGCTTTTTAGGGAGAATAAACACCTGAGCCCAATATGTGTTAATGCTCAGTAGAACAGAATTTACCAGCACCACTCTAGCAGCATAAGATAAGTTTTTAGAGCCCCAACAATGAACTCTAGCTAGCATTTTTTCAATAAGCACATCACAATTTGTCATAGAGAGCTTCCTAGCATTCAAAGGAACCCCTATGTACCTAAAAGGAAGGGTACCTAGAGAGAACCCTGAAACTTGCAACATATCATCCTGAACCTCCTTCTCAACACTACCAAAATAGATAGTTGTCTTATCATTATTAGCTTGCAGACCTGAGGCAGCCCCAAAAGTAGAAATAGCTCTCAAAATCAACATCATAGAAGGGATATCTCCTTTACAAAACAATATTAGATCATCAGCAAATACCAAATGAGTGATCTTTAGTTGCTTACACTTGTAGTGGTATGAAAAATCCTTCCTCTCCCAACCACAGCCAGAAATCTATTTAGGTACTCCATACAAATTACAAACAGCAGGGGGGGGGGCATAGGATCACCTTGCCTAATGCCCCTAGCTTCTTTGAAAAAACCAGACATCTCTCCATTTATACTAATGGAGTAACTAGGAGTACTAACACAAGTCATCACCCAGTTAATAAACACCTCAGGGAAATTATAAGCTTGTAGCATTTGCTCAATAAAAGCCCAACTCACACTATCATAAGCTTTCTGTAGATCAATCTTTATAGTGCACTTAGGAGTATGATTTTTCCTACCATACATACTAGTAAGTTCTTGGCATAGTAAAATATTATGCATAATACTCCTACCAGCAACAAATGCACCTTGAGATTCATTGATAATGCTAGGAAGCACCTCTTTAAATCTACTACTAATCATCTTACCAATGATTTTATAAATCACATTGCAGCAAGCTATAGGTCTGAATTGAGTTACCTTAGAAGGCTGAGAGCACTTAGGTAACAGAACCAGATTAGTAGCATTAATCTGCTTAAGCATCTTCCCGGTTTGGAAGAAAGTCAGAATAGCTCCAGAAACCTCCTCACCAAGCACATGCCAAGCTTCCTTGAAGAATTTGCTAGAGTAGCCATCAGGTCCAGGAGCTTTAGTGTTATCAATTGATAACAAAGCCCTCCTTACATCCTCCCTAGAAAAAGGTCTAGCTACTAAGTGCTTCTGATCCTCAGTGAGAAGAGCACCTCTTCTCACTATATGATTCTTGACAGATTGCTTCTGAGGAAAAGCAATACTCAACAATCCTGTATAGTACTCTATAAATGCATGAGCTACTTCATTTCCCTTCATCTCCTCACCCTGGAGATTATGCACCCTAAACACTCTACAATGTAATCTTCTTTTCTTTAAATAGGAGTGGAAAAAAGAGGTATTACCATCTCCATCCCTCAACCACCTCACCTTAGCTATTTGCTGAAGAAAACTCAACCTAGCATTATTTTTCAGCCCATACCCAGCTCTGACATCACCTTCTTTTCTAATCAACTCTGAATTTTGTGGATCACTATGTAACCTCTCTTGAATCAGAGCCAACTTCCCTCTAGCAATATCAGCAGCTACCTCAATGTAACTAAAATGTTCTTTATTCAGCCTCCTAAGAGGAGCTTTCAGCTTTTTGAGTTTCTGGACCACTCCAAACATTGGAACTCCCTCTACATCAATATTCCAACCATCCTCTACCACACCTAGAAAATTAGGAGCAAGGCACCACATATTATAAAATTTAAAAGAGCTTCTCCTCCTGACACTCAATTCAACAGGATGAAAGACACAGGGACAATGATCAAAAAGCCCTTCAGGATGAAAAACAGCTTCAGAGCTCTGAAACACATCCAACCAAGCCTCATTTACCACCACTCTATCAATTTTAGAAGCAACTCTATCCCCTGATTGTTGCTTATTGTTCCATGTGAAAAAAGGACCATTCATCTTATGATCCATAAGACCACACTCCACCAAACATCTCCTAAAATCCACCACTTCATTCAGTGTAACTGGCTGCCCTATTCTTTCATCAAGATTCAAAACATTATTGAAGTCCCCCATCACCACCCAAGGACCAGTCATTCCTTTCCCAGTAATTCCCAACTCCTTCCATAATCCCATTCTGAGTTTAGGATCATTATGAGCATAAACAAATGTGCACCAAAACCCAACCTGTGTTGCAACATGAGATGCTTGAATATGAATCAACTGATCGGTAACCCTCACAATATTCACATTGAAACATCCAGGCTGCCACACACACCAAATTCTACCACCTTTATGCTGCTGATAATTACAGCATACACTCCAATTATCACACACCTTAGGGAAGACTTTAAAGAAATTAACAGCCTTAACCCTAGTCTCTAGGAGACCAAATAGCCGTATTCTGTTCTGATGAAGAAACTGCCTAATTTCTCCATGTTTCCAGGAGCTATTTAATCCCCTAGTATTCCAAAAACCCATACTATCCATCAGGAAGTTTTTCAAGCACCCTTCCAGGTGCAGAATTACCTCCCCCTTCATAAGCCTGCAGTTCATGAACCTGTGCATCAGCTATAACGCTATCAACCACAACAGCATGATCCAATGGAGCAACAACCTGCTTATCATGATGCTGAACATCAGTTGTATCAATCAGAGTAGCATGATCAAGTTGGGCTATTACTGACACAGGCCCAGTTTCAACATTAGTTGGCTGCTTAACTACCCAAACCTTCTTTACTGCTTGTCTATTCATTCTCTTCCCAACTTCCTCCTTCTTCCTTCTACATTCTGCACCAGTATGCCCATATCCCTGGCATTCAGAGCACACAATGGGCCTCCACTCATAAACCACATCCTGAGACACCTTCCTACCCAACTCATTCACAAACTCAATGCACTCAGGTAGTTCCTGATTGATTTCCACCTCAGTCATTATTCTAGCATAGGAAAGCATCTCCCTCTGAGCAGTGATCTTATCAGTTTTAATAGGTTTACCAATCAAACCAGCAAGCTTCATCAATGTACTAGCACCCTAATATTTCAAATCCAAAGCATGTAATTGAATCCAGATAGGCACAGAGCACATATTCAAGTCATTTAAGTTCAAATCAGTTGTCCATCTATTCACAATTACTGGTTTAGTGTCAAAAAATTGAGGCCCCAAGTTAATCGCATTTTCCCTGCTCGCCTCATCCTTAAACCGCACAATAAACATCCTCTTCTGTAACATAGCCACTTTATCAATACCACACTGGCCCCAAGTCCGTTTAGCATAAGCATTCACAACATTAAAGGGATATCTAGAGCCCAACACATAACAAACAATAGCAGAATTCCAAAAACAGAGTTCATCATGGATGTCATCCAAAGTAATTTGCACCAGGGACTTACCAGAATGATCACCCTTCATTAGATCCAGCCCCGCATCACGAAGATGCTCAAAACATCGCTGATTCCACGATGGACCAGGTACATCAACAGAATTTACCTTCCTCAGCACTTCCTCACCATTTCCCTGTTCCATTGCACCTTGAACACTCGCAACCCAGCTTCTAAGTTTTTGTGATGAAGCTTCCTGAGCTTCCATAGCAGTTAATCGAACTCTAGCATCCAACGACGAGCAAGTACTCAATGATTCTCTCTCCGACGAAATCGACGAATCAGACCAGTTTAACAAAGCTATACCTACAATATCTCTCATAGATTTAGTTTTCTTAGCATCAGCAGTATTCGGAATACCTTTCTTAGCCTTCCCTGTCCCTTTTGAATGTGAATGGCTACCCCTTTTTGCCTTCCTACCCCTTGCCATGGCGTCAGCTAGAGCTGAGGAGCAGGAAGATCACAAGAGGCCGTTATTTCGTAGAAAGACAGGAGAGAGTTTCTCTCTCTAGAAACAACACCATTTTTAACTATTCCTTAATATTAATATTAGATATTAGATTATTATTATACACTTTAATTATTGCTCTTTTATTACTAAGTTATAAATGTTTTTCATTATATTCAAATATCGAGTTATAAAATATTCATCATCATATCATATAATTGTATGTACAGATCCATTCTATCGTTTGGAACTATATCTTTTGTCTTTTTGTTTATAGAATATTCATTGGAAATCGTAACGTCTAAAGATTTCAAACAAATAGTGGATGGTTAACATACAATATATCCATTTGAAAAAAAAAACACTATTACTATTATCTCTTAAGTAAAAACTATTAACATGTTAGTACAACTTGTGATTTGAAAAGACTAATGTGCTAATACAAATTGTAAAAAGACTAAAGTGCTAAATTAAAAAACAGAAAAAATGGGGGGGAAATATGGCAGAAAAACTTTTAGTATCACATTATATATATTAGTAACATATGATGTTCTTTAAAAGGTAATATAATATATGGTTTTCATTCGTACAAGTATTTTTAATTGCAAGATGAGCAATGTGCTGATACCCCGCCAACTAGGTTATTGCTTTACTTGCTTTCGCTGCTGACCCGGGTTCAAATCTTGGGCATGGACAAATATATGTAGGTGTAGGATTAGCTTTTGGACATTACAGTTTTATATATTTTATTTTTCCCACTACGAATTGTGAATTAATTTTAAGTTCAACATATTGGATCCAACTTTTATGTGCTTAATTTCAAACCAAAAAACTGAAGGGCAAAGCTGATAATAAACAAACTCAAAAGATATACTTATTGTTTCACTGGCTGACTAATGTTGTTTCTTGAAGCCGAAAGTTTGAGTGTTTAGCTACTATTTAAAGCCATTTAAATCAGTTTGATACTACTATAAATGCCAAATGAACTTAAATAAATCTCCATTCAGTTATTATAAGTGTTATACTAATAGAAATCATCAGTTACTAGATTATACAATTTTGCTACTTAATAAAAAAATTAATCAACACTACTGCAGTACGGGTTACCCTAAATACTTCCGCCATAATTCTCTCATCTTCTGATTCTTCCACAGCATATCGAACTACTAGAACAACCATTCATCTTCAACTTATTGTTTTAATAGTAGAAAAATCAGTCATTCACTACTCTTATACTCTCATCATTATCTAATACTTATTTTAACTGGTAAGAACTCCATATATTGCAAATAACCATTCATTATCAATATTCGATTCATAGCTCATAATGCAATTTATCCCTACAAATCAGCTTACCATTGCAAGCAATATCCTTAAGAAGACTACCAAATGTATATTCATCCACACCAAATCTACACCTTCTCATATTCTTGAAAAAATCCCAAGTGAGACCAAAAGACCCAATGTTTACATACCAAACAATCATGGTGTTCCAAGAAACTATAGCTCTTTGAGACATTTCGTCGAATACTTGGCGCGCAATAAACGCATTTGAAGTAATGATCTTATTTGCAATATATGAAGTTTCTGTAATTACCAACTTTAATGCACGGCAATGATTTGAAGGAACCCTAGGCTTCTTAATGGAGAAAAAACGTAGCTCGCCGGGAAAAAATTTTGGCCCGAAAACTCATCGATTTTAATGGCTTAACTTGGTAATGGATGAAGACGAACTTAGAACAAAAGTTGCTAGTAAAGTTCAGTTTCTAAAATTACCATAGAGAGGGAATTTATTTTTGATGACGAGATGAAAATTTGGCTCCAAAATTCTCGCCCAACTCTCCGGCCTCTTGGCTCCAAACTCTGAAAATCTAAGTTTTCCCTCCTAATTTATTTTAATTTGGCTTAAGTGATGTGGCAATAGCTTATTGGCTTATATATTTAGTGTATGTGGGGCTCACATAAACTAAGTTTATGTGTAGCCTTTCCCCACTTCTTTTAGAGAGCCTTTGTTGCTCTTTTAACTTGGACTATTCGTTGGTTAGAATTAAAGATGTCTTCGTACATGTCTTCTTAATTACACGAGGAACTAACAGCTAGCATAGACAATATAAGGATTATGCAAAGAAATTCTAATAAAAATACCCAGAAAAAAATACTGTACGTGTGATGTAGTTATAAATTTTTATAATAATATATTTTACAAATTTGTATGTAATTTGTCCACATAACTCTTTAGACTATATATACCAAAACTAAAAATTAAAAAATTATGCTGCCAAACGATCATAATCTTGCCATATGCCAATATAATCTGTATCCTATGCGTTTCTAATTGAGAGTTGTTTCAACTTTTGTATTTTAGACATATTAATATTAGAAAAACTAGTCCATTTTAGCAAAAAAAATATTTCAAAAAGGATCGTTACCAACAAGAAGGTTAGTTCACAATATGATACACATTGATAAGAAATGGTTTTTAGAAAAGAGAATCAAGAAATTTTATTTGTTTTATGAAACCCACATAGTGCATGTCAATCTAACAAGGTTAGGTCATCTATATGACAAACTTAACTAGACTAGCAATTACTATCAGGGAATATTATTAAGCAGAATGGTCTTTTCATTATGTAGATTTGTAATATTGTTATATAAATATAGTCAGTGCAGGTGAGTTGAAATCATTTTCTATAATCCCAAAATTAATAAAAATTGGGATAAGAATTTGTTTGAGATCGATATAAGCATATTTACCTCTTCCCATGGATATTTTAACACAAGGGAGTAGCATTAAAGGGCCGAGAAGTACAATAGAGACTAAGGCAAAGCAGCGCATCACAAGAGAAATCATCTGAGACATAATCAACAATGTGTTGTTAAGCCAAGTTGAACACCATAAAGTGGAATAATTTTAAACTAACCAACATTATGAGAATTATTTACTTATAACGAACCAATACTCCCATGCATGAACCTAGTTTAAATCTATCAGATGCAATTATTTTAAATTGAACACTATTATTATTTTCTTTTGTAACCCCATTTCAGGAAAGCGTTTTAAGACTCCATATAATTTAATGCGTTGTTTTTTCAGGCGCCTTAATACTCTAAATCAGAAATATACTTTTGTATTAAACTACTCATATATTTATAAATGGTTATAAAATGTGAACGTTTTTATTTACAAAAAGTAAAATTATCTATTTCAACCCGGTCAAGACCATTTTATTTTTCTATTTTCTTCCTTCATTATTCCTCTAACGGGATTGAATTAAATCGTATGAGTTTAAAATTGACATTTTGTATCATGGTATCATCAAATGGCCGTGGGACGCCTCTTAATATTACCCATTTTCTTAACATGATTATAGTCACCTTCACCATCCTCTTTCTTAGTTATCATCAAATGGCCAGCATCTTCACTGTTTTTTTTTTTTTTGTAATTTGTGGTAGTTAGATACATAAGGAACATCTTTATTGACTTGGCTATATTTGTGGGGAAAGCCCTTAATCTAGTAATCTATCTAGGCTAAGTTTTTGTCAACTGTTTGTTGGTGTAGCTCTAAAACCAATTAAGTATGATAGACAAATTCAAGTCATAAGTTGTTGTAGATGCATGATAATCTCTCAAGTTGGTTACCATGAAACACTATAAAAGCTCACAATAGATACTTCCCTAATCACACAACACTCACTCGACTAACTCTAAGTCCTTCAACTAGACTACTTCCAAAATTTGTCATGGCCAAAAATTCACTTCAATCCCTTTTTGCCACCATTTCTTTACTTTTAGCAACATGCTTAGCTTGTGATAATAGTACTACTGGAGCCTTTAAGGGGATGTTTATTTTTGGAGGTGATATTGTTGACAATGGAAATAACAATAACCTCATTAACCCTTATGTTAGGAGTAATTTCTTGCCTTATGGTGTTGATTTTCAAGATGGTCCTGTAGGAAGGTTTACCAATGGTAAAACTATAGTCGATTGTGTTGCCGATAATCTTAAACTTCCTTACCCTCCCCCCTATCCTGATAGTAACCATAAAGGTACTCCAGTCCTCCAAGGTGTCAACTTTGGCTCCTCCGCCACTGGCATCCTTTCTATCACCGGAAGTCTTTTATTAGTAAGTTGTAATGCATTTTTAACACCCAAATATCATTGATAAATTTTCAACTCTTAAGATTTTTTTGTTTTAATGTCTTTTAAGGTTACAAAGATCCGCATGAAAAGTATAGAACTATATTATAGAATAACAAAGATGCCAACTAAATTAAGTCATGTCATATTCAACAATTTCTTATTAATTGAGTTTGTGATGACCTATCTAATACTATACATGAATATACCTTTGTGACGTGTTACAGGGAATTCAACATATGGATGAACAATTAAGCAGATTTAAGGATAAAGTTTTGCCAGTTTTGAAGGAGCAAACTGGATGTGGTTCACAATTCATCCTTCCTAATTATTTGTTTGTGTTAGGGACAGGAAATAATGATTACTATTCGTATTACATTTTGAAGCAATACTTGCTCCTTAGTCCCGAAGTATTTGCAGCAAAAATCCTCAAGCGTTATTTTGGATACGTCAAGGTCCGCATCTAATTTTCTAGTTTGTTAACATAGAAATATATTTTATGATATATGTATGGCTAATTTTAAGTTAATTATCTCACTTATATTTTACAATCTTATTTTACGATTTTTGCTTTGAAATATAAAAACGACGAGGCATTGATATCGAAAATGTCGTTATTAGTTTTTACTCTATATATATAATTGTCATATGTTCTGAATTTATGTGTTGTGTATAATTAATGCAGATGTTGTATGATTTGGGAGTTAGGAAATTCCTCTTGATTTCTCCATATCCAATTGGATGTGGTCCAGGCTTAATGAAGGACAAGAAAGGTTGCATAAAAATGGTTAATGATGCTACTGATATATTTCATGACCAATTGTTGGTTACGGTCAAGCGTATTAAGCAAGACTTGCCTGAGGCTGAATTTGCCGTCCTAAATTCTGGCAAAATTATCATGGACATCGTCAATAACGTGACTGCAGCCGATGCAGGTAATTATCTTCTTTAAAGGTTGAGGTCCAAACAAGGCTCATTTCGTTAAGTAAACATATATATTTTTAAAATACATATATATATATATATATATTTACATCATTGATCAACTAAACATAACATTAAGAACATCAAGGCCTCTTATAAAACCATGGGTGCTAAACCCGAGTAACCATATATATTTTTTCCATAACTCATCTTGACTCTTATAGCTTAACTATCCCGAGAGTCACATATTTACATGAAAATTGCACGTGCTTGCAGGTATCACTAACGTGGACTGTGTATGCTGCGAGACCAATAAAGGAGATATCTGCAAAAAAGCTGGAAAAACATGTTTAAACCGGAAGGAGTATTTGTATTTTGATGGAATCCACCTCACTGAAGCAGCAAATTGTTACTTAGCTAAGAAGGCTTTCAGCTCCACTGATAATTCTGAAGTTTGCCCTAATAATGTTCAGAAGTTAATCCCAAAACCTTAATTAGTACTTTAGGAGTGCACAATCTTACACGTAGACTATGATTAGGATCCTAATATTTTTGTTTCCCATTAGTTTCTTTAGTTTTTAGCGTTAAATCTTCGAGTAGTTTTTGCTTTTTCGAGCATCGGTATTATTCTAAGAGTTTACATGAATTTTGGTGTACATGATGAATTTTTGGAATAAGAGTTTAATTTTCTCTTGCAATTATTGTCTCCATGTTTATTCTTGGTGTATATGCAGCCACGACAAAGGCGAGTTGAGAATAATTTCTATAATCTTTTGCATTTTCTAATCATCGTCTTTGTGATTACTTTTAGTTTAAGTTTAATTACATAATCCAAAAACATTTTTGTAACTTGTCATTCTTAATTTTTCGTCGTTCTAATTGGTTAATGATATTATTAAACGTTTACCACTTCTATTATACCAATTTTAGAGTGATTGATTAGTATTGCTCAACCATGCATGTGATGCAACAAATTAAATCAACAGAAGTTAGTGTTCTCTAGTATGAAACTTAGATGGTGAGTCTAAATCTGTTGGAGATACAAACAATGAGTTACTTTTTCCCCAAAAGAAATTTTTTATTATGGAAAATATATAAACTATGACTTTTTTTTTTGAAACGTCAACTGTGTTAATTGATAATTTGCACTTAATATTTATTTTATGTGATGAAAAACTAATGTTTGAGATTTGTAGTATAAAGATTATAAGATCAACTGTTATTCCAACAAAAAAGCCAAAACGCCCGAAGAATTACCCTCAATATAATTCTACACTCAAAATGGCCAAATTCAATAAAATTTCCTCCATTGCTTTTTAGTCAGCATAATTTGTAATTCGACATAGGTCGACGTGTCGTGTCTGACATATTTGGGGCTCAAAATGAAAATTAAAAAAGGTGTTAAGATTCTATATAGTTTTTTTTGTTTATAGAGTTGGTAGAGTTTACTCAAAATAGTAATCTTGTGTATTTGTAATTTCACTAAGGTTTTATTATATACTATTTTGAGTAAACTCCATCAAATCTATAGAAAAAAGAAACTCTAGAACATCTTAACCCTTTTTAGGATTCCCTAATCAATAGTCAAGTATTTTATATAGAATTCATAGATTAAATATATTCATGAAAATTGAAAATTAAATAAGAAATCCACAAAGCAATTATACTACTATTACGTCATATATCAAAAAAGTTCACCAAAATTTTTAGTACCCATTCGACCAAAAAATTTTGTTATAAATTGTGGTCCACACCTATAGGTGGCAATCGGGTCGGGTCTGGGTCGTGTCAATTCGGGTCGGGTCACTTTCGGGTCAATTTCGGGTCGGGTCTGCTTCGGATATTCCATTTCGGGTCGGGTCGCGTTTCGGGTATGTCGCTTTCAGTTTTGGGTTAGGTCAATTTTCTGGTCGGGTCAATTTTCGGCTCGTTGCCCCAGGCCCCCAACAACGATACAACGTTCTTGATCGTTGATCGAGGAATTGGACGTATTAGGCTTAAGGGGGAATTGGTATCAGAGCACCACCTTTATATTGGCTTTACCTGAAATTATGTCGAGGATTTACGTGAAATTTAAAAATTATGAATAGATATATTATTCGGGTCGGTCTCGGGTCGGGTCAATTTTCGGGTCGGGTCAATCTCGGGTCGGGTCAATATCGGGTCAGCATATTTCGGGTCGGGTCATTACGAGTATCGGGTTGATTTCGGGTCTCGGGTCGGGTCAGCTTTGCCAGGTCTATCCACACCACTCATCTCGTCCACAGTCCACAATACTTCTCATACCCAGGCCCGGCCCTGGGGGTAGGCCAGGTGGGGCGACCGCCCAGGGCCCAATATTGAGGGGGGCACGCAATTATGAAATATATACATATCCGCAACATGTAATATTCCATCATGAAATGTTGTTAACAGAGTTGGTCTCAAAGGCTTAAATATATTGCAAACCCCAAGACATTACAGGTTCGAATATTGTCTCCAACGTGTTCCCATATACCATTTTTTATTTAATGCATGGTTTGTCTCATTGTGTGGATGGCCTGCATTCAATTTTCTCTTTTTTGCTTCTTTCCATTACTGGCCCATTTTAGATGTTGCATATAACAAATGGTTTATTACCTTTTAGTTTTTTAGTTCTTGGTTTATTTCCTAAAGGTTTTTTATATAGATTTTAAAGGTACTTTAATTTATGGCTTTTTAAATTAGTATTTTTTTTAATGTTGCTTTTAACTGGATACAAATTTTTATCAAAGTGTTATGTATGTCATCAACTTAATACATAATCACAAAAATACAAAAAGATAATTTATAAAGGATTTGGGCCTAATAAGTGTGAACCAAGTTTTTGTTTCTAACTTTTATTAATTTTTCCGTTAAATATCTGCAAGAAAACTATTAATTAAATGCTAACTTCAAAAATACTTCTATAAGACAAAGTCCTCGTTCTTTTCAACTTATTTTCAGTTTTTATAAAAAAAAACAGTTTAGGTAAGTTCAAATAAGTACTAATAAGTTTAGACAAGTTCATATAAGTTCAAATAACTAAAATATGCAAAACTAAGATCTAACCCTCTTACTGATTATACTTGTAAATTTTCTATAAATTCTAATAAATTCAGATCATTTTAACTAAGTTCAAATAAGTGTAAAAGAACGGAACAAAATAGTATTAAAAGAGATTTAGTTAGTTTAACACTATTTTTTCTTATATGGCCTTTGTTTCTCTAGGGCCCCAAATTTTCTTTCGCCCCAGGGCCTACAAAATGTCAGGACCGGCCCTGCTCATACCATCTAGTCCACCACCACCACACCGCCACCACCAATCTTGACAACAAAGACCACCACCAAGGTGCCTGAACCACGAAAGTGACCACCGTTGTATGTGGAGAAACCCGTCCCGGAAATCATAATGGCGATACATTACTTACAAATTATGGTCGAAAACTAAAAACGTCCGCGAAGATGATCCTTGTGTCACACAAGGCTCGCCCCAAGGTCAGCCTTTTGTGGCACAAGGCTCACCTTAATGGACGTTTTTTTTAATTCATTAATCCATATATGTATATTTTTTTATGTTTAATTAAAAGTTGTTTGAGATAAATATTTTTAATGTTTGATTAAGTTAAATGTTGTTTACTTAATGAATTAATATTATTTATTTTGTTGTGATATTATTAATCAATATTCATGATGTCAGATTTTTTGAAATAATATTATATAGGAAATTTTGCTTGTTTCAAATGAAACATTGTTTAGTTAATCAAATAATGTTGTGTATATGCATGAAAAATTAGTTAGTATAAATTACTTGTTAAATTATGTGGACTCATATAGAATTCGTAATCATTAATTATTTAATATTTTCTTGTAGATTATAATGATTTCTAGTTCGTTGAAAAAAAATGATAATGATATAATAATTATTTATAAATAATATTATAATAATCGAGTAATGACGGTGATGGAGTTAACTACAATTCTAGATTCTAAACAACAGAAACTTTTTCGGATGATAAGGAGGCTTTTTGTTTATTGTGATGCAATAGCTCTATATGATTTACACTGGTGAGGTTTTCTTGGAAACGAAATGATGGTGGTCCTTTGCATCTACATTGTGAATGCTCAAGAGTTACGCGATAAAAAGGAACTTTGGCAGATCAGAATTTAGCAAATGGTCCTAATACTTCCACGTACTATTGGTTGTCCTTTCCAGATTGTTATACATGAGAATTTGGAAACTAAAAGGTGGTACATTAGGATAATGAAAGCTGATTATGGTTTTCATAGCCATGCTTTTGAAGTGTATACTGAGGATCATAGACATAGGACTATAGGAGTGGTCTATCCAAAGAGGCTAAAGCATTAGTACAAAGGTTGACAGATGCCCAAACCAAACCAAGTAACATACATAGGGCAGTCAGCGATCAATTTCCTGAGAGATTGTACAATCAAGCATATTTACAATGAAAGGTACTTTTACAAAATGGTACAAAATGACGGTCGATTTCAATTATACAGTTTCTGCTTCTCGGAAGATCTATGAAGTACGTACGGTACGGCGATAAGGTTCTCACACATGCATTCATGGCGCTTCCAGAAGGATGTAAGTTGATTCGTACTTATCCTTAGGTTGTCGGTTATTGATTCCACATACAAGACAAACCGGTACATGATGCAATTGCTTTTTTAATCAATATTAAAGATGCTATATGAATGAAAATCAAAAGTTAATGATATTTCAAATCCATATTATAAATTACTTTTTGTTAAGTGATATTTTACACTTAAGTTCTTTAGTCATCTCAACGAACTACTAAATTGTAACAAGCGAAAATCTCAAGACATTGCCATACTAGTTTAATCTTTTTAAGTAATATGCATATCTCTAAGAAACAAGATCTAGTGGACCCGGGGAGTATTTATAATTCTTTTAAGAAAAAACATTTATTTCACAAAAAAGCAGAACTAGTAATTACTAATTAGTATAGCTTGCGCACCAATAAGGCAATAACCTGCATATTGGTACACCCATAGACACGAATTGTTTTAGATTCCTATGCTAGACAACCTAAATCATGTTATGGAGTCTTGGAGATAGTTTTACCAAATAAGAATTGGACATTTGACCCATGTCTCCACTTGTCCTTTCTCAATTCTCATATACAACTTGTATTATAAGCATGGACATAGTACATCTTAAGCTACTTTCCTTCCTCTCCTAGTCTCATCTTTGATATGAAGACGTTTGACCATCCACTATCCAGTGCTAGAAAGATTTAAAACAATAGATAGCAAAATCTTTGAAGTAGGTCATACCATATTTGCAGTGTTGGTATCTTGTATATGCAGTTAAATACTTAAATCCCTGTTTAATCCAGAAATCTCTACCAAGAACCAAATTATCGAGGATACAATTCAGTGATATTATCCATTACACCCCCTGATACAGTAGAAAGTTGATCCGAGCCACTCTTGGTATCACTATCTGTACCACCAGTCAAGAAACGAGGCGGGGTTGGTAAGGGCAGAGTGATGGACTCTCCATTAAGCGCGCCCACAACTGATGCCATACGTGGTCTCTTAGCTGCATCTTCTTGAATGCATAATAGACCAATGTGGATGCACTTTAACATTTCATCAACAGGAAAATCATCGCCAAAAGTTGGATCAGTCAATGTTAATGGGATCCCTTCATTCCACAGCGTCCATGCCTGCACCATAGCTTAGCTTAGCTCAACAGATTTTGTTACAATGACGTTTTTGACTTAAACCAGTTCAATGATGAAAATGTATTCAGTAACATTTGAAGATTTTTTATGCTGATATTTTTAAATTAGGAAAACAAACACCATAAATTCCCATTTAGAAGTGACTTTCCAAAGTTATCCCATGTTTGATTTACTTTTGAATGATTCAAAGTTTGGCGATACCCCTCCCGTATAGTTATCAATTTAATAACCAATTCATCTTGCGGGAAGAAGAGAGAGGACGATGAAGGATGAGAATTTGGACAAAACGAAACAAATACTGTCAATATTGACATACTTCTTTTCAATATATATATTTAAATCTCAAACCTAATAGTTTGACTTGAAACTTCAGACTTATAATGTTTCTTTTTTTGAGATTAAGTCAGATCAGTGCTAAAATCTATTCAACACGAGAGTTAACAAGTTCTGTTACAACTTGACAACGATATTTTTGAATTAGGACCAGTTGAATGCTGAAAATGTACCCGATATAGAAGTGACTCGTAATTTTCTTGTTGGCAGAAGTACTTGTTCCTTAGACCACTCACAAGCTCCAATACTATGATTCCAAAGCTATAGACATCTGATTTAACTGAGAAGTGACCTGCACCTATATATTCTGGAGCCATGTACCCACTGCAAGTTTTACAGATGAATAAACACAGCAAGTAAAATTAACATGAATTTTCATAAAAGAAACTCAAGTAAAGGTGGAGGGAGAATGTAACTCTAACAAAGTACTCACAATGTTCCAACAATTCTATCAGTGTTGTCTTGAGTTTGATCTACCCCAAAAAGCTTTGCCATGCCAAAATCTGCTATCTTACAATTCATAGCTTCATCTAACAGTATATTACTAGGTTTGAGATCACGATGCACGATCTTGAGTCGAGAATCTTCATGAAGATATAGAAGCCCTCTTGCAATTCCTCCGATAATCTTGAATCTTGTTCTCCAGCTTAAAGATGCTCGTCTTGTTGGATCTGGATGCAACACATATAATTAGCCAATCTGTGCACAAGTTTAGGCAAAAAAATAAAACATTAAAGCATCAAAATAGTGTAGTTACCTGATAGAAAACGATCAATACTCATATTAGGCAAAAACTCATACACAAGTATCTTTTCCTTTCCAGACAGGCAATATCCCAAAAGTTTCACCAGATTTCGGTGCTGAAGTTTTGCAACTAGAACAACTTCAGTCTTAAACTCACCAATGCCCTGTTTAGAGTTAATAGAAAGCCTCTTTATAGCTATATATTGTCCATTATCAAGCTTTCCCTGAAATATATGCAAAACATCTTATTAGGGGAGCCATCCAGAAACTAGATAGCTATGTGGCCTTACTTAGCAGTCACTTTCCACACATTTACCTTGTAAACCTCACCAAATCCACCTTCTCCTAGCTTGTTATCTGCAGAGAAATCATTGGTTGCCTTTCGTATTGTACCCAAGTCTAACTTCAAGGACTCTACAGATTCAATCTCATCTGCTTCTGTTTCAAGCTCTGGCCAAGAATATTCGTCTACAAGATTTGTTGAAAACAACTCAGAAATGTTACTACAACTTTGTTATCTACCACACCACCACCTATTTAAGATGGGGAAGCATCAACTATGATCTAAAACTATTTTCGATAGGTCCAAAAATACTAAATGTCACAAATATTGCATCTTCAACAAATCGTAAAAACAAGAGCCTGATCCAACTGTTCAGCAGATAAAAATTATAAGAAAACGTACATGTCAGGGGGTATCTGGAATTTAATTGCCATCCACAGCAGTGCAGGTACTAATGTGTTTTGCACCATTGCCTCTTTTAATTAAATAAAAGTTCGAGCCAAATGTTTGGTTCACTTATTCCTGATTATCCATCTAAGGCTAGTCTATTTAAACTAAACTTTGTTTGGAATTGGATGGGAATGGATTGAAAGCTATGGGAGACAAGGAGAGTGAAAGGGTAGGAAACAAAGGGATGTAAGAGTGACCTTGACTTTTCCTTCCAAAGTCTTTCCAACAATGAAAGGATTCAGTTTAGTAAAAGGGAAAGGAAAAAGTTCCCTTCCAATTCTCTTCCCTTTTCTTCCCCCATGTTGTATCCAAACATGAGTAAGTAAATCCCTCCCTTTCCCTCCAAATTCACCCTATCCAAACAAACTATTAGTATCATGCAAAACTCAGATGCATCTTTGAGTTCTTTTCTAAAGGTAAAAATAGAGGATTTCAACTGAGAAAAGGAATGACAAAGTGGTGGATACCTTTCTTTGACTTTTTCTTGTACAGATAAGTACAAGCCCCAACTAGGATCACCACCAATAAAACAGCTGAAACCGAGATGCCCACAATGAGTGCTTTTTTCCGACTTGACACTTCTGTGGAGGGATCTGTTTGACATAATGTATACAGCATTATTCATGATGCGCTAGCAATAGATAGATCTTCATCATGTTACTTTGCCACTGTATTACATGCCAAAGTCCTACATATAGGGATGCGGAAATCTTTAGAGGAATTACTTTTGAACATTCCACAATAAATGGATTACAAATTTGACATGATCATTTTCGAATCGTAAAATAAACATAGCTATAGAAACAACATCCAATGTAACTGAGAAAGGCAAAGAATCAATGACCATCCGATCTGTAGCAAGAAAGTTCAGCAATCCATACTGCACAAAAAATCAAATTCAAATCCCAAACAAATTGAAAATAATTTCTATTGTGACGATTATCCCAAGAGTCTGAAAAGATTCAAAACATTTGCTTTTCCAAAACAAATTGTTCATCTTCTCTAATGTTGAAATAGTCCTAGTAGATCAAATCTTTCAGAGTTTGTATCATGAAGAGCTAAATCTAGTATCACAGTAAATTGCCATCAATCTGCATGTATCGTGAAATAGACTAATAGTGGTTGCCCAAAAGAGACTAACCTATCTTTCTTCCCCGGGATAAAGGAGGATTGGTATTTCAAAGCATGTTTTTTGAACAACCCATAAAATTGCATCTAGGATTGGTATTTCCCCAGGATAGCTAAGCTAGGTTGGAAATTAGGTCAAGGGGCAATAGTGGTGCAAAAAATTTGCATCTCGTTGAAATTGGTGTGAAACAACCCATATAATCAATTTTAAGAAGGGCTCCAAAAACGGAAAGATGTAGGTTAAAGGTGGGATTTACTTGCGACAAGTAGGGCCCTAGGAATCGGGGAAGGCAATTCTTTTTGAAGAGATGACTGGGTGGGTGTAAGTGCACTGAGAGGGCATGTTGGAAAATTTATAGGGCAATGGATTAAGTTTTTCATATGTGGTAATACAACAAGAGGAGGAGGTCTAGTGCACGCTTTTTCAGAGGTTTTGGCCGGAACTCGTTCGCTTGTCGGCAGGGGCACAAGAGCAATTCCAAATACCAGTTAGCTAGAGGGCTCAGAGTGTGTATTCCTCCTCTCAACAGAAGTTAGTTACAGATCTTGTGAGAGAATAGTAAGGTAAGAAAGTGAAAGTAGTGTTGTAATAAATAGAAGCTGATGTAAATGAAAGAGGCATTCAGAAAAGTAAGCAGTAGAAATTTCTTGTGGGGAGCTTTTAACCTCTTGAAAGCTAAGGATTGTCCTTGAGAGGTTACTCTGATTTAGTCCAATCAACTACTCGAGTTAATTTCTATTTTCTTACCAGATTTGCATAGCTAAGAATTGCAGTTCTTAGCACCATTCCAGACTGATGACAGATACCACATCTAATAATAAGTCAAACCTTGTTTAAAGCCCATCTGTTTGCCAATTAAATCAAAATCAGATGCCTCAACAGATATAACAGTCAACTTATCTTACCTACGAAAAAGGGTGGCGAGGAAGGTCCTGAAGTTGGTGTTGCATTTCCAAGAAGAGCGTTTACATCGTACCTTACGTTACAATTGGGGCAAAACATAATACAACTTGCCGTCAAATTGCATAGTTTTGTCAGGTTGCCGAGGATCACCTGGAGACAAGTGTTGCAGTCACTCGGAGATATATCTGGCGTACACTCAGCAAACGTGTAGATTGTGTTCATGCTTGTCAAATTAGCCACAAATTTCCCTTCTCTTGTTGCAAATTTTTGGCCCCATGCACCTGCTGCTGCTTCGGATGAAACAATTCCCAAAGTTCCTTGCAGAACTTGTAAAAAAGCAGTCAGGTTGCCCGTAATGTTCTGTATCTTAACAACATTCTGTCTGTTCCACCTCGGTATCGTAGGAGTATCCTTCATGACACCAACAAAAGATTCATTGGAGTATCGCACCCAACATTGATCATACCATGCTATAGAATCCTTTTTTCCATGGCAATGGACCTTTAAAAAGTTGATGGCCAAGGAGATACATTCCTGGCACATAGGAATAGTTTGATCTATACGGCAGGAAAAGGCACCATAGACCTTGTCGGCTCCACTTCCAGCACTTGTGTTCTGGAAAATCCTCGAGAGGGTAGTGTTAGATGAGAGAGAAGAGAAAATTGTATTAACATTGGTCTGGTATTGGCTACTTGGAGCAACCGTCTGTGAGTCTGGGCAAAGGAGATAATAAGGATCAGCTACTGCAATATCATTTTCCAAGCTGATAAGTAGAGAGATCATAAGGAAAAGTGAAGAAGACCAAGAGATAGCAAAGCATGCCATAGTAATCTTAGATATAAACAGTTTATAATCTCCAATATAAAGTGCAGCAATTTGCCATTTAGGCTACCTTAAAATCCCAAGAAGGCATATAATTTCAAGAGGAAAAGGTCAGCCTGCATAATTCAACTCCTGTTTCTCATCTCAACGTGTAGTAGCTACATCATACAACATTTGACTGTTGAACTGCTGACTAATAGAAAATAGTCATCAATAAAGAATCAAGATTACTTGACCAAAGGGAAAGCAAAAATATAATATAACACACATTATTGTTATAGAAATAAATAGGGTCACTTTCACAAGGAATGAACACATTGTTTGAGAAACTCACATCCTAACTACCACAACCAGTTAGTTACATAGCCCTCTACAGAATTTTTGTCAAACTACCCACAATAACCTCCTATCTCCTTCCCCCATTGGTTCCCAGAAACACCCTATAATTTCTTAAGCTGCAAAGACAGTCACACCTGGTTCACTAATGCAGCTTCACTAAGCAGAGCTAAAGAACAAAAAACTCTGACTTAGATACCGAACAAGGTGCACAAGACAAATGTATCTCACTTTGCAAACTTAGGCATTCTGAGGTCATGGTAACAAGAGTGTCTACTATCCTTGCCAAGCCGCACCAATATCTCTGCATCCTGGATTCTAGACTGCTCCACTAACCCATCAACAACTTTCTGCAGCAAGCCCCCTGCGTCTAATCGAATACGACGATACAACAATCCTCTACACAACCGCGAAGCAAAGGCAAAATCTTTGTTATCACAAGCAAATCTCAACAACATGGCAAAAGTCAGGCGGTTCGGCTGACACCTGGTTTTCATCATTTCATCAAACCATCTTTTCACTTCACCTATGTATTTCCCATCACTGCATAACCCTCTAAACAAGATATTATAAGTAGACACATCAAGCATCAAATCTTTATACTTAATTTCTCGAATTATACCCACTGCTTCCTCAATCTTTTTGTCTAAAACATATCCAGCTAACTTAGCATTATAGCTAATAATATCAGGAACTACATTATACTGTTCCATCAAAGCCCAAATCTTTTCACCATCCAATACCCTCTTCTTCTTGTAAAACCCATCAAGCAATATATTAAAAGTAATCAAATCAGGCAATAAACCCTCCTTCTCCATTTCGCCGAGCATCGAAACAGCCGAATCCAAAGAACCCATCTCACACAACCCTTTGATCACAGTATTATAAGAAACAACATTAGGCTTAATAGACAATTTCTCAGGTAATTCATGAAATAACCCAACAATTTTATCAAATTTCTTGGAAGAAACACAAGCTTTCAAGAGGGCGTTGAAGGACATTACAGTTCTTTTGCAATTTAGTTGGGGCATTTCGTCGAACAGTTTATGGGCATGATCAAACATGCCAGATTTCCCATATAAAGAAATCAAACGAACTGTGAATCCTTCTTCAGTAATGTCATTGTATTGTTTTTGATCTTCAAGGATGTTTTCGATCAAATTGAAGCTGCTGGTTTTGGCTAAACGTTGTACTGTGTGCTCATAGAAGGTATTTTTGTTGCGGAATTTAGGGTTTTGGGTGTGTTTTTTGAAGGTTTCAACTACCTTATTAAGATCCGTTTCTTCGAAAATGATCTGATATGCTGAGCTTAGTGAGGTAGAAGAGGAGTATGCACGGCGTAGGAGGAGAGTGAGTTGCGACATTGGCAATGGCGTGAAGATGTTCGTAGAGGTAGCTAGAATGAGGAATTCATACACAAGCAAATAACTAACAATTGAATCGAACTGAATTGAATCGAACTGAATTGATTGAAGTGGAGTAAAATGAATTAAATTGAACTAAACTAAATTGAACTAAACTGAATAGTCATATGTGACAGTAACTAAAGTCTAATATAGACCCGATCTACATTAAATTTATTGTAAACCACTACAATAACAAATCACTGGGCCTCATATTCGACGGCCAGATCATCCTCAAATCCTTCCCCCCTCTGTCGCTCACACTCCCTCCCAACTCTCACTCCTCCTCAACACCCCCTGCCAATTCTCACTCCTCCTCAATCTCTCTCCTCCCACTCATCCCATTCCACCATCACTTTTCCTCCCTTCCCCAAATTACTGCTCACGAATCGACGATCAAAATTTCTCTTAATCCGACCTTCACAAGCCTCAATCGCATGTAATGAATGATTTACACTTTTTTGGGGGTTTTGTTTTTGCATTTGTTCTTGAGCGCTTTGATTACTTGAGAATTTAAGAAGGTTAGTGTTCATAATCATTGAATATAGAGTCAATTTTTGATGATGTCAAGTGTGCATTACTTTGATACATACCATTACTCAATGTCTCATTTCTGGAATTTGAATTTTATTAAGATTTTTGATTTTTTTCAATTGTTGGATATTTTTAATCTGCTCCCTATATAATAGTTGTAATTTGAATTAGAATTAGTCACTTTAAACTCTATGATATTGGACTTTTTTGTTATGTAATTGATCTCGTTAATTTACAATCACGCGCAAATTTCTGGATTTGTTATTAGATAGAGATGGTAACATAGTGCATCTGACTACTAAGAGCTAATAATTATTGAATAGAGTCAATTTTAGAGAGGATTCGATGCAAGTGTGCATTATTTTTGAAATGTTTTGAGTTTTTGGTGTTTAACTTGTTTAATAATCAAAAGTTAAATGTAGCTCATTAAAAGTTACGGTTTCTTTAGCAAAGTTAAGATTTTGTAATTAAAAGTTAAGTTTTAACAATTAAAAGTTAAGATTTGTAATCAAAAGTAAGCGTTATGAATGAAAAGTTGGGGTTTTATTATCAAAAGTTATATTTTTTGTTTCAAATATTAAGGGCTAATTATTAAAATTTAAGTGTTCCATCTTTTTTCTTTCATATTCTTAAAGTTAGGATTAAAAATTAAAGTTAAAGTTTATTAATCAAAAGTTAAGATTCCATTTCAAAAGTTAAATAAATTATAAATTAATTATCGGGAATGAATAGTATACGGTAAGGAAAAAATATTGAGCGTTCCATTATTAAAGTTATATATTTCGTGTCAAAAGTTAAGTGTAAACAATGAAATGTTAAGGTTTTATTATCAAAAGTTATATGATGTTCAGATGACAAAAGTTAAGTTTTAATAACGAAAAGTTAAGATTAAGTAGCTAAAAGTTAAGTCATTGTAACTAAAAGATAAGGTTTTGTAACTAAAAATAAAGCCACAAAAATTAAAAGTTAACATTTAGTCACTAAAAGTTAAGCACTCGTAATTTAAAGTTAAAGTTTTACAATTAAAATTAATTCATGCCAATGATTTCTATAAACAAACTTTTTATTTGATCAACGGCAATGATTCACCCACACTATACATCTTAAGGTGTCACACACTCTCTATTTCTCTATCCTTTCACATATGACATATCTCTCTATTGTCACGTTATACCCCACCTCTGTAAACATTTTCTCAATATCATAAAGTTATATAAACTCCAACAAATATAATAAGGTTTAAAATTTCATCGCCGACGACAGTATGCGAATTCTCTCACTTCCTACTCTCTCTACATTCTCTCTCTCCATTTTTCCATTTCTTCTATATACTAATGGTATTAGTACTGTACAAATTCCTCAAAATAATGGAGTACTGACATCATCCATTTCATTTTCTGAAGAAATCAATTATTTAAGGAGTTTTTCCATTGGTGTTGGGATCCTGAAACAAATCCGATGCACTTTCTCTCTCTTCCATAACCTCTTTATCCGGCGAACTACGCCACCGTTATTGCAGATTTTCTGATGTCGTTTTGTATTTTCCGGCAACGAGTCTTTATTTACTTTAACTTTTTTTTTTGAAATATATGCAGGTGTTGACCGCAGAGTATATAGAGTGAAGAATTGAAGATTGAACCGGGACAACGCTAAATGTGTGAGTATTAATATGAAGCTTAATCTGATTGGGTCTACACTATTTTTAATGTGGACCCGGTCCACCCAAGAATTTGTCGTGACAGTAAAAGTATTGTCCAGAGTTGAATTGAACTGAATTGAACTGAATTGAACTTAATTGAACTGAATTGAACCGAACTGAACTGAACTGAACTAAAATGAACTGAATTGAATAAAACTAAACTGAACTGAACCAAACCGAAAATAAGTTGGGGTAAAACAAACCCTAATAATATGTTAGCTGCGAATTAGTGAAGATTATTACGGTGTAATTGGGATAAACGAAGATTATAGGGTTTTATTATGCTCTTGTGATAATCTAAAAGGACTAAACATGAAGCGAAAAACAAATTTAAAGCAAAGAACGGAATAGAAAAGTGTGTGTAGTGTAATAACCCTAATGAACTGGCGAGATCTCCTTATATAGTTGTTTGAAGCACCAGATTTATCTATTCAATGCATTTTAGCAAATAAAAACCAAAATCGTAGCTTACTTTTTTCAGGTAGGTAAAATGAATGAACAACAAAATAGACACACTGAAATTTGAAAATATGAAGAGGTTTCTCGGAAAAGGTAAGTCTATGACCTTTATGATTTTAGTGATGACAAAGCAAAATGAATTTCTGAAAGTTCATGGGTAAATGATTAAATTAAAGCTATACAAGTTGAATAATCAAATATACAAGCTTCAACAATGAAACGAAGCTTCAAAGCATGAAGACTCAAAAGTATGGAGGATCGGATAATATATCTAAGTTTGTGTAGTTAAATATGTTGGGATAATTCTACAATGGCTACAATAAAATTGTAGCCACTATAACTAATTAAATCTAAACCTTTCATTAGTTGTAGACTCATCTTGACCATTAATCTAAATGATTTTAAAAAAATAAATTTAAATTTTTTTAAAATTAATTATATTTAATGGATAAGATGAAATCTACAAAAATTTAAGGGTTGAGATTGAAACCATTGCAGTGGCTACAATTTTATTGTAGCCATTGAATAACCTTCCAAATATGCTGTACAAGAGTGAGTATTAAGTTATTAGTTTGATTCTATGGGTTCATTATGTGGAAATTAAGGTGTTATTTAGTTGGTCCAAACAAGTTTATAAGTCTAGTAAGTAGTTATATCTTAAGATTGCATACATTACTATCTTAGAACTTTAGGGACTTGTGCATAAATGTAAGGTTTCGGTCTTACGGTAGAAACTCTAATTGGGTCAATGCATTAGCATTCGCACAGCAGAGTAATATGGTAGGACATCTTAGAAATCTATTTTTAGGGCTTCACGTGAATTTGGTAAAATCAAATAAAGGTTTTAGTACATCAATACACGTGACTTAATCAGTTGAATAATCATAAGATTGGGTTTTAATTAAAATAAAATGCATATCTATCTTTTAAGAGAATAGATAGCCTTGGACTAGGTCAAAGAGGTCAAATTTTATCCTTTGCTTAATCGTATACTTATTAGGTTATAAAGTAGTGAATTCATCAACTATAAATATGTGTCTCTTGTTTCCACTATATTCACCTAAGTCTAAGTTAATTCGTGCATAAGGTAATTTCACTTAATATAGAGTCAGTCTTTGTGTCAGTTCCACACGGTAACAATCTTAATTTCAAGCGGATTAATATTTACTTCTCCAAGTTTTAATTTGTCATTATTTCAAATGGGTTGAGTGATTAGATTATAGGGGTTGATCTAAAGATCTCTAGTGGAAAGATCGAGACTTTTAGTTGTAAAATTGTTGTGAGTTTTACAAGTCTAGTGATGAGGTGTGAGTGGATAGTGGTTTAGAGAAAATTGCTATAGGGACTTCTGTTCTGGTGGAACTGCAGTTTGACCCAAGTGTTAATTTAGGATTGTATAGTGGTTACACCCTAAAATGAATGAGAAGCATTGAAGTTTAATGTCCCCTATGTTCGAGGTTTTTCTTCCTATTTGGGTCTAGAAGTTTCCTCGAGAAAAGTCTTGTGTTGTTTATTTGCTATATTTGTTTGTTTTTATATTTCTAACGAAAAATCACAAGTACTACTCAATCCCCCTCTAGTAATTGTTCATCGAAAATAACAGTAAGGGTTTAATTAGATGCTATACAATGACTAAAGTTATATGTCTCAACTACAAACTTTATACTTTGTAAGAGGAGCCAATTTTGGCTCAAAACAATCTCTTTGCTCCCTACACCTTTGACTTATGTGGCTATTTTTTTCAATACTCCCTTTGTTTTATGAATACCTTTCCTCTTTCGTTTTAAGTCCGGCCCATAAAAAAAAATTCCAGCTTTATCATTTTCCATTTTGCTGAACTTACTTCCATAATATACTCTTCTTACCATACCACATAATATGTTTAATAATATGCATTTTCCATTTTCCAGCTTTGTCATTTTCCATTTCGATGAGTCCACTTAATATGTTTAATAATATGCATATCTCTTAAGAAGCAAGATCTCGTGGAGACGTGGACGGGGGAGTATTTATGATTCTTTTATTAAAAAATGGGAAATTTTACATGGTAACCCTCAAGTTTTTCAAATTCTACATGGTAACCAATTGTTTTTTCGATTCTCTCAAATAACCCTCAACTTATTATTTTTATTTTCTATAGCCTTATTACATTTAAAAAATCAAATTTTAATCAATTGAAACTAAAAAATATTTTGAAAAAAAAAAAACAAACTAATGAACCCTAAACCTCATGCCCACCCCCATAAACCACTGCCAGAACCACTACAACCCTACCTCCATCCCCTAAACCACCATACAACTGTTGCAGCCCCACCCTCGGCCTAAGTACTAGCCACGGAAACCATCTTGCAAATTCGAAAATCAATCCCCGACCTCAAACACCACCCAGCCAGCCCCGAAAACCACCCACCCAACCCCGAAAGCATTCACCCATTCCCGAACATCTCGGTGCCTGAAGATTGGTACATCCATAGACATGATGTTGACAAGATGGCGTATTAGGAAGGGCTTCAAGATTTTTAAATGCTCAAATGGCATAATTAAAGGTATGAGATTTACACAATGTACATGTTTTCTTCAGTAAAGAATAGTGGAATGTAAGAATAAAGATAGTATCTAGAATCAAGTTGAACTGGATTGAAAATAAATGAATTGAACTAAAACTAAACTGAAAATTAGTTGAATCAGGCCAAAGTACTAAAGTAGGAAATATTAGTAGGTCTATGTTAGCGTATATATATATTAATTAGATAGATATTATCTTTTATTATCTTTTAGCTTAGCATTATCTTAATAGGGAATAATATCTTTTATTGTTTCCTAGTTTGTTAGGGCTTCCTGATTTCTCTTGTATATATATCTCATTGCTAATTAATAAAAGCTAAGCTTTGCCCAAATATTAGCAGTCTAGAAAGCGAATACATTCAGCTTATTTCAATGCATGGCCAAGTTTGTGTCAATGCTATGGACAACCTCAATCATGCTATTGGAGATAATTTTACGAAATATGAATTGGACATTTGATCCATCTCTCTTTTGCCCTTTCTCATTTACAACTTATCTTCAGGTTCCATGAGC
The DNA here is from genome assembly GCA_947645195.1 of Patellifolia procumbens. Classification (NCBI taxonomy): domain Eukaryota; kingdom Viridiplantae; phylum Streptophyta; class Magnoliopsida; order Caryophyllales; family Amaranthaceae; genus Patellifolia; species Patellifolia procumbens. The sequence goes on along the minus strand of CANSGD010001250.1, from coordinate 710,012 downwards.
ATGGTACATCTTAAGCTATCTACCTTCTTCTCATAGTCTCATCTATGATACGAAGACGATCCACGATGCAGTAATGGAAAAATTTAAAAATTGAAAAGTCAAAATCTTTGGTGTAGGTTGTACAATATTTACAGTGTTGCAGTATCTTGTATATACAGTTAAATCCCTGTTTGGTCCAGAAATCTCTACCAAGAACCAGCAATTGGTAGATCCTACACACGGACTCATGGTGAGCACCATGCACACGATGAACATTACCCACTGTCCAATGAGCATCACCCAATGAACATCAGTTGCACATCATCCAATGAACGTCACCCATGAATGTCACCCAATGAACATCAGTTTGTGTTAAAAGAACACTAAGTTCACACACAAAGAACAATAATCAGTTCTCCAATGAACAAGACTCCAAAATTGATTTGACATGAAAATTTTCAAATTTTTGAAAATTTAAAAATGTCAACCAATAAACATCAGTTTATGTTAAAAGAACATTAAGTTCACTCAAATGAACAATAAAGTAAATCAAAAGAACCAACAAGTTCATTAGGTGATCTCCAACTAATGTTTATTGGGTGATGTTCATTGTTCATTAGGTGGATCATTGGGTGATGTCCAACTAATGTTCATTGGGTGATGTTCATTGTTCATTGGGTAATGTTCATTGGATGATGTTCATTAGGTGATGTTCATTGTTTACTGACTGATGTTCATTTGCGCACGGTGCTCACCATGAGTCCGTGTGCAGGATAGAATTTACGAAGAACCAGCGTTATCGAGGATACAATTCAGTGATATTCTCCATTACACCTCCTGATACAGTAGGAGGTTGATCCGACACACTCTTGGTATCACTATCTGTACCACCAGTCAAGAAACGAGGCGGGGTTGGTAAAGGCAGAGTGATGGACTCTCCATTAAGCGCGCCCACAACCGATGCCATACGTGGTCTCTTAGCTGCATCTTCTTGAATGCATAACAGACCAATGTGAATACACTTTGACATTTCTTCAACAGGAAAATCATCGCCAAAAGTTGGATCAGTCAATGTCAATGGGATCCCTTCATTCCACAGCGTCCATGCCTGCACCATAGCTTGCTTAGCTTAACAGAATAGTGACATTTTTGAATTAAACCAGCTAAATGATGAAAATGTATTCAGTATAAGAGTTAGAGTTTTGTTATGCTGATATTTTTGAATTAGGAAAATAAACACCATTAATTACGACTTAAAAATGATTTTGCAAAGTTATCCCATATAGTTTGGTTTACTTTTGAATTTATTTAGCAAAAATGAAGAATGATAATTTGGACCAAAAGAAAAACAGATTGTCAATACCGAAAAACTTGGTATTTCCAAGATAAAAATTAAACCTCAAATTTAATAGTATGACTTCAAACTTCAGATTTATAATTTTTTTTTGTTAGGATTAAATAAGATCAATATTGATAAATATATCCAATATGCGAGTAAACGAGTTCTTTGAATTAGAACCAGTTCAATGCTGAAAATGTACCCGATATAGAAGTGACTCGTAATTTCCTTGTTGGCATAAGTACTTGTTCCTTAGACCACTCACAAGCTCCAATACTATGATTCCAAAGCTATAGACATCTGATTTAACTGAGAAGTGGCCCGCAGCTATATATTCTGGAGCCATGTACCCACTGCAAGTTTTACAGATGAATAAACAAAGCAAGAAATATTAACATGAAATTCATAGAAGAAAAGGAGGACAGGGAAGTTTAATTGTAACAAAGTACTCACAATGTTCCAACAATTCTATCAGTGTTGTCTTGAGTTTGATCTACCCCAAAAAGTTTTGCCATTCCGAAATCTGCTATCTTAGAATTCATAGCTTCATCTAACAGTATATTACTAGGTTTAAGATCACGATGCACAATCTTGAGTCGAGAATCTTCATGTAGGTATAGAAGCCCTCTTGCAATTCCTCCGATTATCTTGAATCTTGTTCTCCAGTTTAAAGATGCCCGTCTTGTTGGATCTGGATGCAACACATATAATTAGCCAACCAATGCATTAATTTTAAGCTAAAAACATAGAAAAAGATCATTTGAGCAACAATATAGTCCTGTTACCTGATAGATAACGATCAAGACTCATATTAGGCAAAAACTCATACACAAGTATCTTTTCCTTTCCTGACAGGCAGTAGCCCAAGAGTTTCACCAGATTTCGATGCTGAAGTTTTGCAACTAGAACAACTTCAGTCTTAAACTCACCAATGCCCTGTTTAGAGTTGATAGAAAGCCTCTTTATAGCTATAAATTGTCCATTATCAAGCTTTCCCTGGAATATATGCAAAACATCTTATTAGGGAAACCAGCCATAAACTAGAAAGCAATGTGGCCTTACTTTCGAAAATTTTACCTTGTAAACCTCACCAAATCCACCCTCTCCTAGCTTTTTATCTGCAGAGAAATCATTGGTTGCCTTTCGTATTGTAGTCAAGTCGAACTTCAAGGACTCCACAGATTCAATCTCATCTGTTTCTGTTTCAAGCTCCGGCCCAGAATAATCTACTACAACATTTGTTGAAAATAACTCAGAAATGCTGCTACAACTTTGTTATCTACCAGACCACCACCTATTTAAGATGGGGAAGCATCAAGTCTGATCTACAACTATTTTCAATAGGTCCAAAATTAGAAATTGTCACAAATATTGTCATCTCCAACAAAAAGTAAAATCAAGAGCCTGATCTAACTGTTTAGCAAATAAAATATAGGAGAAAACATAGTGGATATCTGGAATATAATTGCCATCCACAGCAGTGTAGTTACTAATGAGTTTTCAACCATTGACTCTTTTAATTAAAAAGAAGTTAGAGCCAAATGTTTGGTTGGCTTATTCATGATAGTCCACGTAAGGCTAGCCTCTATTCACTTTGTTTTGATAGCAATGACGAGAAAGGTAGGGGAGGAAAGAAGAGTGAAAGGGGAGGAAACAAAGGGATGGAAGAGTGACCTTGAACTTTCCTTCCTAAGTCTTTCCAACAACGAAAGGATTTAGTTTATTAATAAGGAAAGGAAAACTTTTCCTTCCAATTCTCTTTCCTATCGTTCCCCATGTTTGTATCCAAACAGGAGAATGAAAATACCACCATTCCCTCCAAATTACCCTATCCAAACAAAATATTAGTATCACACAAAACTTTCAGATGCATCCATTCTAAAGGTAAAACTATAAAGGATATAAACCAAAAGGAGAGGGACTGATAAGGTGGTGCTTACCTTTCTTTGACTTTTTCTTGTACACAAAAAAACAAGCCCCAAGTAGGATCAACAGTATAACAGCTGAAACGGAAATGCCCACAATAAGTGCTGTTTTTTCCCGACTTGACACTTCTCTGGAGGAATCTGTTTGACATGAATCACACAGCATTATTCAAGATGAGCTAGCAACAAATAGATCTTCATAGTGTCACTTTGCCACTGTATTGCAGGCCAAACTCCTGCATTTTGGGTAGCGGGAATCTTTTGGAGCAATTACCGATTTACGTTGAACATTTCACAATATATTTGTGATGATCCAATTTAGGTTTATAAATAAAACATAGCTAAAAAAACAACAACCAACATAACTGAGAAAGGCGAAGAGTCAAGGACCATCCCATCTGTATCAAGAAACTTCAGGAATCCATGGGATTACACAGAAGAATCAAATTCAGATCCCAAGCATACAGAAAATACTTCCTATTGTCTTGATTATCGTGAAAGTCTAAAATGATTGAAACATTTAATGTTTTTCTTTTCCAAAACATACTAATTGTCTTCTTCTCTGTTGTTAAAAAACTGCTAGTAGGTTAATAATGTCAGAGTTTGTATCATGAAGAGCTAAATCTAGTACCACAGTAAATTACCATCAATCTGCACGTACTGTGACATAGACTAAATAGTGGTTGCCTAATAGAGATTGCCTACCTTTCTTCCCAAGGATAAAGGAGGAATGGGGATTTGCAAGCATGCCTTTTTGAACAAAACATACATTGCTAAGCTAGGGTAGAAGTTAGGTCAAGGGGGCAACAGTCTTGCAAAAAATTGCATATGTTTGTAGCAACCCGTATAATCAAGTTTAAGAAGGGTTCCCCAACATGGAAAGATGTAGGTAAAAGGTGTAATATACTCACTAAAGATAGATATTGGTCCTTGGGAAACGGGGATATTTCATTTTGAAGAGATGACTGGGTGGTTATAGGTGCACTAAGATATATTGAAGGAACCCTCTCCCTTGAGAATGAATAATTGAGGGTCAAGGGATGTATGAGAGACAAAGACTTGTGCTTTGACATCCTCTCCTATACCCTGCCCCAAAACCTACAGGATAGAATCTGAAGTCTTAACCCACCTACACTAACCAGGGAGGGATTACCTTGCTCAAAATTTCGTTGTTCACAGCATTTTTTCTCTGGCTTTGGCCTTCCGTACATCAATTAAGGGAAGCTACAATCAGGACGACAACCTTATATAGTTATTGATATGTAAACCCAAAACTAAGTCCTTCCTCTGGATTCTTTGGTGAAATAAATACCCCACTGAACATAGCTCCTCAAATATCATATCACGAGCATGAAGAAAACTCAACCCATGCCTTGCATGACTGCCCCAAATCTCAAGAGGTGTTGAATCTTTTATTCCTCGGATGGATGTTTTTGGTGTATGATTTGAAACGTTTGAGTTTGGAGTAGGAGTAGTATAACAAACCCGCTTATGCTAGGGGAATGAGATTGTATATGGCGTTTCCTTTTGTGTGCTTTGAGATAAAAAAGAATTGCAGCCAATCGATTTTTCAAGGTGGGGTTGTGAACCCGCATAATGTCACCCTTCAGTGTGCTATCGACCGTGCTTCTCACTTCCTTACCTCAATACCTCCCAATTTACTTGCCTTCTAACCATTCCCATCTCTCTCAGCCGGACTTGGAAAGGGATGATACGCCTTCAGGTTAAGGCCTAGCCTAGGGAGACAAGAAGACATTGGTCTGATTATCATCCTTTCATATTGCAAGACTCCTATGGACATGCTAAATAAAAAATATTTTACCCATACATGTATTCTAATGTGTTGAATGGTTGTAGAGAGCTACGCCTCATGTTCCTAGAATTGAAACTTATTTTCTCTAGATAGAGATTAAGGCAACTTGTGGACTCCATGGCCAAGAAAGGTAGAACTCCAGGCTTATGTTTGATTATAACTAGGCTTATCTCCTTAGTTACTGCCAGGACATTTGTGTTTAGGATCATCAACAATTCATGCCAACTTTGTAATAAAGGTTAAAGTTTCCTTTGTTCACCAAAAATTCGAAAGGGTGTTAATTGGCTGGCTGTGAGCTTGAGCCCTTTGCAACAGTGCCATGGGTGAGCCCTGTGCATTAGATTGACAACTTTATACTATTATACAGCTAAAAATAGTGAAAGATTTTTTTTCCTTGCCTTAAATAGATTCCCAAATCAGATGTGATAGATGCCAAATCTGACAATACCTTAAAGCCAGTCTATAGCCAACTTGTTACCATTTAAACCCAAGAAAATCAAATATTTCAACAAATACAGCTCTAATAAGTTATCTTGTGGTCTTACCTCCGGAAAAGGGAGGCGGGGAAGGTCTTGAAATGGGTGTCAGGGCATCTCCATAAAAAGCGTTTATGTCGTACCTCATATTACAATTGGGACACATCACAGCACAACCTGCCTTCATATTGCACAATTCTGTCATGTTCCCCATGGTCATCTGGAGACAAGTCTTGCAGTCACTTGCAGATATATCCGGGGTGCACTCAGCAAGCGTGTAAATCGTGTTCATTCTCGTCAAGTTACCCACAAATGTGTCTTCATAAGTCGCGAATTTTTGGCCTGATGTTCCATTCGATGCTTCAGATGAAACAGCTGCCAAAGTTCCTTGAAGAACTTGTAGAAATTCCGTCTGGTTGCTCGTGATGTTCTGTATGTTGAAAGCATTCTGTCTGTTCCATGTCGGTATCATAGGAGTAGCAGTCATGATACCATCAAAAGACACATTGGAGTATCGCACCAAACATTGATCATACCATACTATAGCCTCTTTTTTTCCACGGCAATGGTCATTTAAAGAGTTGATGGCCAAGGTGATGCACTCCTGGCAGAAAGAAATTGTTTGATCAATACGGCAGAAAAAGGCACCATAGACCTTGTCGGTTCCACTTCCAGTACTTGTGCTGTGGTAAATCCTCCAAATGGTGGTGTTAGCTGAGAGAAGAGAGATGAGTGTATTAACATTGGTCTGATATTGGCTACTTGAAGCAACAATCTGTGTATCTGGGCAAAGAGAATACACATAGTCTTGGCCAGCTACTGCATTAAGATTAACCAAGCAGATTAGCAGAAAGTTCAGAAAGAGAAGAGATAGAGACCAAGAAGTAGCCAAGTATGCCATATGTAAGTAAGATGAATATTATTCGAGATAACAAAAAAAATATTTTTTTCCCCTAATATCTCCAATTCAAAGGGCAGAAAATTCCTATGGAGGCAACCTTCATAAGCCAGAAAGGCTTATCATTTCAGGAGGACAAAGTCAGACTGCACAATACAAAACCTTCCTTCTCTTTGTTACGTGTAGCTACATCTGATACAACATTTGACAATTGAACAATGTGATAACAGAGAAAAGTCATTAGGCAACATTAGTTGACTAAAGAGAAAATATACCTCTCCAAAATGTACTTGGCCAATCAGATTTTTTTACCTGCATGTTTATTTTATTTTCCAAATTAAATGCTACTTCCTCCGTTCCATATAAGTTAGAACACTTCCCACTTTTGGAATTGGTTGCAACTAGATCTTATTTGGTAATAAGCTATCTCTATCTCCCTCCGGATCACATGGGCCCACTTTTTTATTTCTTTGTATTTCTCCTTTACACATACTCTCCTAACAACATGTATGGTCCACCAAGTTGCAACTAAATCAGAGGAAGTATGTAACAAAAGTCTAGCTAGTTGACATCTTAATGAATTGTTGCCAAAAAGAAGTTGACATCTTAACAGAGTTATATTACAGAAAACTCAACTACCGAGTGAAAAGCTCTAATTCTCTGCATGTTTTTGTTTGGTTTCACATTTGCTACTAAAAAATATTAGTATATTATTGCATCCTTATTCATCACGGCTCCTGATCTAAGATTACATTTCTTCTTTTTACACTGTTCACATTTCTACTTTTCATAATTTCTTAACCAAAATCTCGTAGTTATACTCGTATGGATTGTTTCGATAGGGAGTTTTAAGAAAGGGAAAGGTGATCAAAACTCATCTTGCCCTTATATTCTGTTTGTTGATGTTTTTACCAATATACCTTCCCTTTCACACTTTTCAATTTAGGTTCACCTTATATCCCTTTAAACTGATTACCAACCCCCCCCCCCCGCCCCGCCCCCCGAGCAACCCACTGTCAACTAGGCCTGCCATACCAGCATCAGCCCTACCCCCACTGCCAACCCCACCTGCGACCCTACCGATATAAGAGTGTGAGAACCACGACCCACCGGCCATACCCCACTCTGAGCCAACTATCCTACCCCCACCCCCACCAGCCATACCCCATTATGACCCAACCCCGTGATGTGCGAGCAGGAACGGGAGAAGTAGCCCACTCACCCAAATGCCCTGCCCTTATCATTGGCCAACCACACCACGGCATGAGAAAGACAGATAAACCACCCATTGATCTTGCCTGCACAACAACATCAGCCACAACCATCATCTAACAAAACAAAACAAAACAAAACACCACCACCAATGTGCAACAGAGGGAAAGAGATGAGAGGGAGTAACAGGGAAATCCCTTTGCCTAATTCCCTTGCCTAACCAAACATGTAGGAAAATTGGGGTGCTTCCCATGTCTTTCCTTTCCATTCTCTAACTTAATTCCTTTCCTTTCCAAACATCTAGTTCATTAATACAGCATTTCTTCACAGAGCTAAAGAACAAACAATTATGATACACATACATACCAGATAGTGGAATCTATATTAATTTAATAATTTTCAAACTTAGGCATTCTAAGTTTGTGAATTGCAATAAAAACTGAAACTTTAACCTTGTAAAACCTACCAAGTTCTCCGAATTCGTCACTCGGGTAGAAGTATTAATCGCCTTGTTTATCTGATCCAAAGCTTCTGCTGCTTAAACCGACACCAGGACAGGACCTTCTACTATAAATCCTGCAAGAATTGCCAAAAGCTTAGTTTCAAACCATTCAGGCTCCGTTTGGACGGGAGTAAAATGTTTTCCCGAAAACTAGATTTCCCATTTTTAAAAATAATTTTGTAAACGGTGGAATATAGTTTTCATCTAATTAACTAAATAAAGTAAAACTAATCTACAATTGAGTATTACCTTAGAACATGATTTTTCGTCTAACCAAACGGAGCCCAAAATCCGATTCTCCTTTCCACCATGTGCCCACTATCTCTTACTATTCAAAAATGTAACGCAGAAAAGGCTTTTCCACATTAGATTATTCCTGAAAAACAACTCCCTAAGAACATTCAAAAACATCGCTGTTATTCACAATTTCATTGAGGCATTTCGTCGAACAGATTATGGGCATGATCAAACGAGTTAGTTTTTACATATAATGGTGATCAACAATACAATTAAGTCTTATTCAACAATACCCATGTACTAATTTTGATTTTCTAGGATCACTTGAGTCAAATTGAAGCTCCTGATTTTGGTTAAACGATGAACATTGTGAAATATTATGGAATTTGGCATCTTGGGTAATGGGTATGTTTGATGAAGGGTTTCAACTACCCTTTTAAGGGTCTGTGTCTTAAAAAAAATGAACTGATAAGCTGGAGTTAATGTTGCAGATGAGAAGTTCATGGCGAAAGAGGAAAGAGAATGGAGATACTGGAATTTGGAAATGGAGTGGAGAAGTTCATAAACCAGAACAAAAGGGTTCAATTAGGCGCCATATTTGTGTCACGAGTGGACGGGGCAAATGTTTTTCCAGGATGGTACTGCCTGCCGAGGCAAAACAAGTCAAAAGACGCAAAACCACGGCCTAGGCTCAATATGATACCGAGGGCCTGGCCGGTCATGGCCGGACCATTTTGGAACAAAACTTATTAAAAGAGGTGTTTTTTAGATTAAGGAAAAATTGATAGGAATAATCCCACCTTTGGCCGGTCTTCCACCACTGGTACCACCTTCAATTAATCCAGCAATAATCCCCCATTTGACCCCCATATTCTCTCATTGGTCCCTCACCTGTTCTTTTCGGCAAAAAGCAGTTGAATTGAACTAATTGAACTGAACAGAAAGGAAATTGATATGTGAGACTAAAAGTATTGTCCAGAGCTGAACTGAACTGAATTGAACTAACTAAACTAAATTGAACTGAACTGAACTGAACTGAAAATAAGCTGGGGAGAACAGGCCCTAAGTTTTAAAATTTTGGAAAAATATATCAATTTATATTAATTTGAAAATCACAATATTTTTAGATATCGGATAACCATTATATCTTATCCAAATTATTAAAAAATTGAATCAAAACAAAAATCGGACATTGTCGATGATGGAAATCTGATCCAAAATCAATTTCGAAATAAATATCCGATTCGTACTCACCCTATATGTAGGTTTCAATGCAGTCTTCCTCATGTTATGTTCCTTTGTATTTTGCAATCTACTTTAGAGCATTGGATTGCTCAAATCTAGGCTATGCTATTTGCAACTTATTTTGACATATAGGATGCGTATTATTCAACTTATTTTGACTCTTAACTAATTTAAACTTATCTTAATTTAGCAAAATTTATATTAACTCATTATACCTTATTATATAAAGTGTTAGTACCTATTTATTTTTCTAGAAATAAGTCAAAATAAGTTAAAGAGAATAAAACCTTACTTCAAAGAAAATAAGTGCATGCATATTAGGTCAAATAAGTTAAGATAAGGTGCACTAAGGTTCACTAGTTGTAATAAATTTCAATAATTTGTAATAAGTTTCACTGAGCTCCAAAAATTTGAAATAATTTCAAAATTTGTAAGTTAAGATAAGTTCAAATAATCAATATTTCCACACTCCTTACTCGGGTTCAATTCCTCATATACCTCCATCCCCCCTTTGGTTTCCTCTCACAAGTTCTCTCCTGAGATAGGAAGTCTTGATTTAAAGAAATTAGATAAGTTCAAATAAGCCAAAAGAAGTTGCAGAGTATGCACCACTAATGGGTGGTGTGATTATTCTAATGTCAATCCACATACATATTCATTTTCGTAAATACTTGCAATTTCTCCTAGAAAGGAGTAAGAAATGAGAAATAACGTATGATAATTGTGAAATATTTATATACCTACGAGTTGGTCGTATAAGAGGCCGCCTACTTTAAATATAAAATAAGACAACAGTTTAAGTCCAATATTAAAAAGAAAATAGACCAAATTTGAGAATATATTGACTAATTTAATCAGTGACCAATTAACCTATTTAATGACCATTTTAATCAATTTCGTAATCACATTTTATTGCTTTCATTGATTAGTTTTTGCCTTTTAACGACTAATTTAATCTATTCGATAAGTCTACAAGGTTATTATTTTAAATTGCATATTGTAGTTCGATATTCAAAGGGAAATAAAGGAAAGAGATGAGAAAGGATTAGGTTGATACGAGATGTTTAGGCATAATGTTAGGCAGAGTGGGATGAAATAAGCTTGTTTAAAGAATATGCGCTTGGGTGGTTCACTGGCAAATCTAAGAATAATATAGAGGGGTAAAAAAGTTATTCAATTCTATTGGGGTCTTGTAATGATTTATAAAAGGCAACTTTTTCAAAATGGTGATTTTTTACAAAATAATTCAATATTGTTACCAAATCAAGTGGGGTCAAGTGACGCTTGACCCCACTTTTTACATGGTGGATCCACCACTAGATGGTATGATTTTATGTTAAAATTAGATTGTCTCTTCTAATAATTTTTGTGTAACCAGCCGCTAGACATATGAGATATTAGAAGTATTGGAATTATATAATAGTGTAGTATATTTTTATATTGATATAAGGAATATATTATGGAAAGACAAAAGTATGGATGATATCTTTATAATTTATTATCATCTAATGGAAATAATATTTTTGAATTTGAGATCATATCTCAGTACGAATCAAAGACAAAATTGGTGTTGAAATCCTCTAATGTTTTTTTAGGAAAGGTGGTAGAGTTTACTTAATATAATAACTAGCCATATATGCACGCGATGCATGCCTTGTGCGAAAAATTAATATGTGAGGATTTGGGAGAAACTACATTGTAATGTTTATACAAATTTTTCATACTTTTAAAAATAATCGTTAGGTTTTAGTTATTTTGTTTTTTTAGAGGGTGTAATTGTAATCTTAAAAGAGTTTAAATAGTGATAATTTAAATACATTAAAAAGAGTAATAAATATAAGAAAGTAGATTAGCAATAGCAATTTAAAAATAAAATGCCAAAAAAAAAACAAAAAATCTTACAAAATATTAATGGAAAATGTCATTAGCATCATCACTCATGAGTAAAAAAAAAAAATACATCATCCCTCTCCCTCAACCACTTTCTCACTCATCCTAAAGTACTTTATCATGTTTCATGATCAATTTTATCAAATGCATCTTCACTCATGAGGAATTAATTACTCATGTATTTCAAAATAAAGAATTTCAAAAAAGTATATAAAAATATAGCAAAGTGGGTGTCTAATTATAGATCTCAAGAAAACATAAACATTGATACATTTTTAAGTTGTTTTTACTTTGTAGTTTTAGATATTTTAGTTTGAAGTTTTAAATAATTTTTGCTAAAAATCTGATGGCTAAGTTTGAAAATAAAACCTAATTACTTAATAACTTCCTTGATTAATTTTTTTATTTTTTTTCTTTTCTTAATTTTGGTGTCCACCCCCCTCTTCTCTTATAATATAGAGATTACAAATGCGTAAAAAACTTTAGTAATTAATAGTATTTACTATTAAGATAATATTGTTATTATTTAGATAATTTTTAGGAATATCTTGTTAATACCTTTTAGCATATAATTAGGAAATCCCATCTTATTGTTTCCTAGATTATTAATGTATATATACTCCTTTTTAATTAATGAAAAGGCAAGCTTTGCCATATTATTGACATGGTATCAAGAGCCATTTTTTTTCTAAACCTAAAACACAGCCTACCGGCGGCGCTATGGCCGACGACACAGCCACCCCTACCAATGGTGGTGCACCGAAAATTAACCCATATTCCCCCTTTTTCCTTGGTCTACAAGACAGACTAGGAGACTTTATCACTCCCGTTCGCCTAAAAACAAACAACTTTTATTCATGGGCACGTGCAATTCGCGTTGCTCTTTCTTCCCGTCGTAAATTTGGATTCTTAGATGGCACTATTATGAGCCAAAAGCACCGTGCACGACCGACGACTGGAGTACCATTCACTATATGTTGGTTTGTTGGATCACGAATACTATTGATCCAGAGGTTAGTGCAACCCTCTCTTATTATGATAATTCGAAAACTTTGTGGGACGATTTACATGAACGATACTCTGTTGTTAATGGGACTAGTATACATCAATTAAAGTTTGATAATTCGATGTGAACGAACAAAAACAATGTCTGTGATCACGTACTTTGGAAAATTGAAGGTATTGTGGGATGAATTGGCCCTTCACGAGCGTTCTTTACCTTGTAAGTGTGGTGAACTTGGCCCCGCCCTTCTTAAACGGCGCGATAACAAGCAATTACATCAATTCCTTTTTGGCTTATATTCCGATTATTATGGTACTCTGTGCTCCTCTTTGCTTCCTCAGGATCCTTTGCCAACATTGAACAAAGCTTTTCAACAAATTTCGTAAGAGGAAAGGGTTTGAGGCTTTACTCGAGCTAAGGAGGAAAAACCAGAAGTTCTTGGTTTTGCCCTTCGTAATACAGATTCACGTGGAAGGGGGAGTGCGCCTCCTCTTTCTACCAAAACCGGCCTTACTTGCTCTCATTGTCACAAAACTGGGCATGATGACACTACTTGCTTCTCTCTTCATGGTACTCCTGAGTGGTGGTATGAAAAATTTGGCAAACCTACTTCGTCTCATCCTTCCGCTGGTCGTGGACAAGGTGTTGCTCGAGCCAATGCCACCTCTCTTGAGGGTGCTTCTTCTTTAGCACCACCTATCACTCCTGATCAGTGGCAAGCTTTCTTTGCCATGTTTGGTAATGCATCTTCTACTCCCTCAAACTATTTGAATGGTAAGTTCGAGGTTTCTTCTTGGATTATTGATATTGGCTGCACTCATCATGTAACGGGAGATCGTTCTTTCTTATGTAATATTATGACTATTGCTGATTACCCTGTTGGTCTTCCTAATGGGGACTCCGTCCTTGCTACTCAAGCAGGCACGGTTCATTTGAGTGACACGCTTGTCTTACATAATGTCTTATATGTGCCTCACCTTCGTTGTAACTTAATCTCTACTACTCAACTTAGTGATGCCTTGTCTTGTTTTGTCACTTTCTCTGCTAACATTTGTGCTATTCAGGACCTTCGTTCGAGGATGCTGATTGGAACGGGTGAGAGTCGGGATGGACTTTACTACCTTCGGCAGCAACCTAGCTACATCTTTTGCAGTCACTGTCGACAATTCAGCTTCTTCAGACTTGGCACTCTGGCACAAAAGATTGGGGCATCCTTCCGAGGCTGTGGTGAAGTTACTTCCTTTCGTTACTAGTGCAACTCATTTAGATAGAGGATATGTCGTTTGTCATCCAGCTAAACAACATAGATGTAGTTTTACTTTAAGTGAAAATAAAGTCATTCCGATTTTGAGATGGTTCATTGTGACTTATGGGTCCCTATGCGACACCTTCCTCTTGTGAATCACGATATTTTTTGATATGGGTTGACGATTATTCCCGTGCTGCGTGGGTTTATTTAATGATTGCTAAAAAAGAGGTGTTTGGTTTGTTCATGTCGTGTGTTGCTATGATTAAACGTCAATTTTCGAAAGAAATAAAAATTGTACGTAGTGATAATGGAACGGAGATTAGTTGTCTTGAAGGTTATTTCAATGCTGTAGGGATTATCTCTCAAAAATCATGTGTGGGGACTCCTCAACAAAATGAGAGGGTAGAACGCAAGCATCAACACATTTTGAATGTTGCTCGCGCTCTACGCTTCTAAGCCTATCTTCCTATCTCCTTTTGGGGTGAGTGTGTGTTAGCTGCGGCTCATATGATTAATTGGACACCCTCTATGTTGCTTGACAAGAAAACCCCGTATGAATTGCTTTTTGGTGTTCCTCCTCTTTTTGATGCTTTGAAGGTCTTTGGATGTCTCTGTTTTGCCCATAACGAAAGGTCTAAAGGGGACAAGTTTGCTAGTCGTAGTCGTAAGTGTGTGTTTGTAGGATACCCATTTGCTACAAAAGGGTGGTTGCTTTATGATCTTCAACTACATGAATACTTTGTGTCTCGTGACGTAAAAATTTTTGAGGACATATTCCCTCATTTGGATCCGGAGGTGGTGAATTTTGCGCCAACGAATCACGACCTAGATCATGCTACATGTGCTGATTGGGATGAGTATCCTTCCATGGTTTTTGATGATGCGATGCCCAGCCCGCGAGCACGGGGTCACCCTGCGGGTGAGCTGGTTTTTGGAGACACACATCAGCTCATTCCCGCGGTCTTCACCATCCCCTGCGGGCGCAGCCTGACGAAGTCGTGGGCGAGCAGCTTCTTGACGCTGCAAGTTCCAGCGGTGCTGCGGGCAGCCCTCGGGCACTGGGTGAGACACATCAGGTATTAAGGGAGGAAGAGGAGGTGGTTGTCAATGATGATATGGGTGATAATGAGGATAATAGTCATCCTATGGGCCGCGGCATGCGGGAAAAATGGAAATCCGTTCTTCTCAATGATTTTGTTACCACTCACACAACAATTGTTCCGAATATGACTCATGGCTCGAAATCTCAATGCTTGAAAAGTCCATCTCACTCTCCACCTAATCCAACGGCATCCTCAGGTACACCATTTCATATTGCACATTATGTTAGTTGTGATAAGTTTTCTGTGAAACATAGACATTTCATGGCATCTATCACTGCAGGTTCGGAGCCTTAATCATTTAAGGAAGAAATGAAATACCCTGAATGACAAAGGCCATGCAAACTGAGATCCAAGCTCTTGAAAATAATGGCACGTGGATGATGGAATCACTACCTGCAGGCAAAAAGGCATTAGGGAGCAAATGGGTGTATAAAATAAAGTACAACTCAGATGGTAGCATTGAGAGATTAAAAGCTCGTCTTGTGGTCTTTGGGAATCATCAAACATAAGGCATTGACTACAATGAGACCTTTGTTCCTGTCGCAAAGATGGTTACAATTCAAGCTTTCTTATCCATTGCTGCTTCTAAGAATTGAGAATTGCACCAGATGGACGTACACAATGCGTTCGTTCACGGGGACTTGAACGAGGAGGTGTACATGAAAATTCCTCCTGGTTTTGGGTCTTTGTCTTCGAATTAGTTTTCCCGTCTCCGCAAATCTCTCAATGGTTTGAAACAAGCTCCTCGTTGTTGGTTTGCAAAGCAGGTTTCCGCACTTAAGGATTATGGATTTTGTCAGTCCTACTATGATAGTTCATTATTTACATACACTAAGCAAGGTGTTCAGATTAATGTCTTGGTTCATATTCCGCTGCTTTGAAGGATTTTAAAGCCTATTTGGGACGTTGCTTTCATATGAAGGATTTAGGGGCTCTCAAATACTTCTTGGGTCTCGAGGTCGCTCATAGCTCTAAAGGGATATTTCTGTGTCAAAGTAAGTATGCTTTAGATATTATTTCTGAAACAGGGTTGCTTGGCTCAAAGCCAGCAGCAATGCCTATTGAAAAAATCATCATCTTGGTCGCGATGATGGTCCTCTTCAGCTGATCCTGAGCCTTATCGACGTCTTATGGGTCGTCTGATTTACCTTGCAGTTACACGTCCTGACTTGACTTATGCGGTCCACGTTTTGTCACAGTTTATGCATGCTCCTATACAGACACACTTGGAGGGTGCACATCGTATTGTGCGGTATTTGAAAGGATTTCCGGGCCAGGGAATTCTTCTCAGCTCGGATAGTGACTTATCTTTACAAGGTTGGTGTGACTCTGACTGCGCAGCATGTCCTGTTTATGCATGTCCTGTTTCTCGCCGATCTCTTACGGGATGGTTTCTTGGTGCTTCTCCTATCTCATGGAAGACTAAGAAATAACATTCTATTTCTCGTTCCTCTGCTGAAGCTGAATATCGATCTACGGCATTTATCACTCGTGAGTTTATATGGCTCAAGGGTCTTCTTCTGAGTTTGGGAGTACACCATTCTAAAGCCATACCTCTCTTTTGTGACAGTCAATCAACCTTACATATAGCACAGAATCCTGTCTTTTATGAGCGTACAAAACACATCGAGGTTGATTGTCACTTTGTACGAGATGCCTTTCATGAGGGCCTCATTGCTCCCTCATATGTTCCTACCACAGATCAACTAGCTGATATCTTCACCAAAGCACTTGGGAAGAAGCAGTTTGAGTTCTTACTTTCCAAGTTGAGCATTTCTGACTTGCATGCTCCAACTTGAGGGGGGAGGTGTTAAGATAATATTGTTATTATCTAGATAATATTTAGGAATATCTTGTTAATATCTTTTAGCATATAATTAGGAAATCCTATCTTATTGTTTCCTACATTATTGATGTATATACACTCCTTGTTAATTAATGAAAGGCAAGCTTTGCCATATTATTGAGATTTACTATTTTGAGTAAACTCTATCATTTAGAGATTTTTTTTAATTCTAGAAAATCTCTACCCGAAAAATTAACACTTGCTCCTCTTTTTGATTAATTTATTACTCCCTCTATATTTTTAATATGGACATTTTTCTATGAGGTCTTTTTTTAATTAATAGTAACAATTTTCACTTTTTCCATAAGTTGGAACCTAATTATCAAACATCTTTGTTACTTTATTATTTTGTCTCTCTATCTTTTTTAAATTTTTTTCTTACTCTTAAAATTATTCTCTCTACACTTTATACCTTTTTATTAAGGAAAAATTGTCAAGAATAAGTCAATCTTTTCGCGGTCTTCTTTTAATAAGTTAAACTTTAAATAATCCTGAATTAAGTTAACTTAGATTTTACTTAAACTTTTAACAAGTCAAATGACTTATAACTTTCTCAACCGGTAATATGTGAGGCTTTTCTTAAATTTTAATTTATTATTTCCGTGTCCCTTCTCTTCTTCTACTTTATTTCCATCCCCAATCATTTTTGTGTTCTTAAACCGATTTTAACTTGTTAAAAGCAAATATCTTTAAAAGGTTAACTTACTCCAGTATTATTCAAAGTTTATTAACTTATTAAAAGAAGACGGCAAAAAAAAATTGACTTATTCCTAACAATTTTTCCTTTTATTAATACGCATGAAAAAAATAAAAGTTCCTACGAAAAGGCGAAGTACTTTAGTATAGTTAATAGATTAATAGATTCTCACCGTCCTTAGTTTTTACAGGTGAAATGATCAGTACTGAACATTTGTATGGATGTTTTGTACTTGTGATTCGTGTATTTGGAATTATATAAACTTCTTATACAGTGCATACATAATACTTCACCCTTTCAGAGTTCTTCTTTGACTGCAATTTTTGTTTAACGGTTATGGTATGGCTTTTTGGCATGTGCCAAAGATACCGGATATCCCAAAAGACTGATAAGCTTAACCAAAACTATTGGACACATTGAATTTTGAATTGCTTTTATAAACTCTTAAAACTTGAATATCCAACCATTAGTTAATTTTTTTTTAAAATGTAAATCTTGAGCAACTTTGTGATGAAGGAGATAGGGAAGAAGATAAAGTGAAATCACTCAAATGATCAGTTCTATGAGTTTACAATTTTAAACCCTAGTCCAGCACAAAGAATTTTAAGGTAGAGAGGAATGTTACCAGTCCGCTAGTGACATGTAGCCGATAGTAAGTAGTTATTGCATTACATGTTTGACTAACTTATTATATATTTTAGCCGATAGTAAGTAATTATTATTGCATTACATATGTTTGGCTAACTTATTATAATTAGTTTAGCCAATAATAAGTAGTTATTATTGCATTACATGTTTGAGTAACGTATTATATATTAGTTGTTTGTATAACCGTGTTTGATAAATAGCTAATAGTAGCTTATTGCATAATTAGCAATATTTCCAACATGCCCAATCTTCTCTCACCAAAAAGCTCTTCATATGGTCCTACCAACTTGTTCAAAATTAGAGTTTTGATTATGAATAACTCTCCCAATCCTCCATTCAACAAACATAATAATTGCTTATTAATTTGACTCGATAATTCTCTTAAACGGACTAAAATCTCTGATCTATATCCATCTCTTATGTACCAAATAGGCCAATGTATAACATTTTGATTGACAAGCTTTGAGGATCAGAATTTATTAGGTCACAATTTAAAATGTTATCGATGTTACCGGGATTCTCTAGTACAAAAAGTACTTTTTGACAATACTCTGATATATTAAAAACTTGTTTACTTCAAGTTGTACTATGAAATGGAAAGAGAATGGAATCAAATGAGAGGAATGGTAACAATAATTATTGCTTCTATGTTTATTATAATTGAGTGTTCGGTGCAATAGTGGAACTGAGTGGTTGAGTAAGCAAAGTAATAAATTTTTTACCGATGACATGATGGAGTATGTTATTGTCAAGTAAGAGTAATATTCACGTCAAAAAAAAAGAGTAATATAAACCATATACTATCCAAACCAAATAAGCTAAGCATTCAAAAACCAACCCTACTTACTTTATTTGAATCTATTTCAAACACCAAACGAAGCCCAACCAAAAACGCTCTAAAAATGCTTTTCATTGCTAAAATATCACACGTTACATTAAATATTGCACCTTAACCATACAAATCCCCTGAAAAATATCTATGCATAAGAAAGCTGAAAGCCCAAAGATTTTGAAAGTGTACTATCATTCTGTTAGGACATATGCTGAAGCTTTACATCAGGAATCAAACTGAATTCATCTCAGTCTTTTTCCTCTCACTCATCATGCCAAAATGTGCCTTTTACCACTCAATATGTACTTAACAACTTCTAACAAGAAGATTCCCTCCAAAACACAACCAATTTTGGAGGGAGGACCAACTACCTTTATATATACATATTGCAATTCAAGTGACTAACCTATTCAATAACCCATTGTAGTTCTAAGAACTACTACTTACCATGTTTCCCATCTACTAAAGTTTTACCATGGAATTTTCCTATGCTTCCGATCTCGAAAATGACAACGACAATGACGATTCTAGATTCAAATCTAAGAACTTAGCCGCTGAGAGGAGGCGGCGTGCCAAACTCAATGACCGGCTTCTTCAATTACGAGCATTAGTCCCCATTATCACTAATGTATGTGTTTAAATTCTCCTAAATAATGTCATGCATAATATAACTCCTGGTTAATGAAGTCTTCTTAATTAACTTAAAAGTTTTGTTTGAAATATACCCTAATATATAAGTAGGGTTTTTTTTGTCTTGAAACTTCCTCCTAAGCATGGAATCTAGGGGACAAATGCTCATTGCTTGATAGTTTATGAAACTACCATTATATTTTGGTTTATTAAAATTAAAATTTATTTAACTGCATTTGGGAATTTAAAATTATAAAGTACATGTCCATGCTTTGTGAATAAAAAATGAGCATTGATCGGATATTACCTAGTAAATAATTGAGACTCTTTTTGTTTGTAATCAGATGACCAAAGCGTATATTATTAAGGACGCGATTACTTACATAAAAGAGCTCGATAGTCAAGTAAGTGAGCTTAAGGATGAGCTTCTTGAGCTTGGTAATACTACTCCTTGTAAAGAAGAAACTCAACCAGCCAATAAAGTTGTAGCAAATATTGCAGCAGAACAAGAGATGAAGTATTACGGAATTGAGGTTTGCATTACTTTGTTACATTTAACATGAAAAGTTTAACTTACAATTTCTATATTCTGTCTCTAATTTTTTTTTGTTAATATATATTTTTTGGTAGGCTGAGGTGAAGGTGATTCCAATTGATGATAACAAACTATGGTTAAAAGTTGTGTATGAGAGGAAACTAGGAGGATTTACCAAATTAGTTGAGGCGGTAACATGTCTCGGATTAGAGTTCAATGACACAAATTTTACTACCTCTAATGGAGCTGCGATTATTAGCTCTTGCTTAGAGGTTAGAAAATATGATAATTTACTATACTAATTCATATTCACATCTTCTTAGTGCTTAATTAAATTTTGTTACATCATGTTCAGGTGATGAGTGGCGGATGTGTTATTGACGTGGAAGAGATGAAAGAACTGATATTGAGTGTAATAAACATCATATAAAGATTAAGGAATTTGAACTGTGGATTAGTGGGAAATTTGGTATTTATAGTAATCAGAGAACTTAGGAATTTCATTTTCTTTGATAATTGCATAGTTTTGTTATGTGTAGTAGTAAAAAGAGGAAAGCATCATTATGTTGTTTTACAAAATAGCTATTTTTTTTCTGAAGAGAAAATCTACTTAGTTACATCATTAAAGATGTACTATAGTACTCTTTGATTCTTTCAGGTATTCCAGTCCAGATGTACCCTTGATTATCAGCTTTAACCTTAACTAGTACAAGTATATTTGCTCATCTTTCTTACATAAAGAGATAGTGATAACTGATAGCTTTGATCAATGCAAACTTTACATTATATTTGTGGCGAATACAATTCACATTTTAATGTTTTCAAACTGCATAACAGGTTTTAAGTCCGTGACCTAGTTCGAATATCATAACTTGCCTCCAAGCCACACATCATTTCGTCGTTATATTGCAATATATTAATATTTTACCTTAATGAAATTTTGGAGAAAAAAAAGAGTGAATTAATCTTCTTAATTATTGTTCTTTCATTATCCTTCTAAGTAGATATTCAGTCTCTACCTTAATAACATAAGTTCCCGTCTAATAAATTTAATTAGTTCAATAAAAACTGATAAATTTTAACACCTTATAGAATACCTTAAATAAGCTTCAATAAGTTCCACTAAATTCCAATAAGTTCGAGAAAAATAAGGTGAAAGGAATGCACTCTAAATTGTTTAATGGATTGTTAGGTTATACTCTTAAATTTTTCAAGAATAAGAATTCCTTTTCAATTATTGAAATTAATGTGAAATATTATTCTAACCCAATACGACAATAAGAATAAAAAGAACTCGTGAAATTGCCAGGGTCCACAAATTGATTTACTTTTACAATCAAGTTTATACAACATATCAACAAATACCTCACATACATGCCATTCTGATTGTTACCGTCGTGACCACCACATCACTAGGACACTCTATAGGCTCGAGCTTCATTCACTTCTAATTGTGATATGGGGAGGAGGCATAATTTACTAGGAGAGGAGAGTTATGGAGAAAATAAAAGAAGGACCTATGTGATGAGAAGAGAGATAAAGACAACGAAATGCAATAAGGTAATGTTGCAATTAAATTGACATTTCTTGAAAAGACAAATGTTACAACTGAAAGTGAACTGAAGAGTAAGTATTTATTTCACTACTATCATGATATCATACACCGACTAGTGACCACCAACCAATCAACCATCTCTTCCCACAAACTATGACAAGATATCTAATTAATAAAATAATGTGTAACAAGTATATTGAAAATAAAAAGGAACTTATATGAGGTAACCTTGTGTTTCAGACCTTTTTGCAATGTAGCACTCCTATTGCACTCCTATGCCATTAACTCTCCATATGTACACTGTCATCATCAAACTTGATGGAATTAGTAATGGTTATAACTATGTGACACTTTTCTTTTCTCTCTCTTGTTCTTATCCTCTATCGATCTCATGTTCTTCGATCATCATATTCATCCTCTTTTTATGTCCTCTTATCTCCGAATTCATCATCCTCTTTTTATGTGCTCTTCTCTCCCAATTCATCCTCCAATGTTTCACTCTCTTCTCAATAAAACCCAAAATTATTTCATCTAAATTCAACGATTTGTACCCCACTAATCTTGAAATGAATGAGTATTTGTCTTTCTCTCTCCTCTCATTTGTGTTCGAAATATTTGGCTAGCAAATGAGCCAATTAATTCAAAAACTCAACTTTTGCTATACTCAAGCATATTTGTAGGATGCTAGGAGTCTAATTTAACGGTGAATACTTCGAATCACGGATATTCTTCCCTTAAACAACCACATCACTGTAGCTCTTCTTATCTTCTCTAGTTTCCCCATCGTCCTTCTTTGGTTCTTCGTTAGTAAACCTCCCCTCTTTCTCCTTCTTCTTTAATTTAGCTCTATCGATCTCATGTTCTTCAATCATCATATTCATCCTCTTTGTATGTCCTCTTATCTCCGAATTCATCCTTTTTTATGTCCTCTTATCTCCCAATTCGTCCTCCAATGTTTCATTCTCTTCTCAATAAAGACCCAAAATTATTTCATCTAAATTTAGCGATTTGAACCCCACTAATCTTGAAATGAATGAGTATTTGTCTTTCTCTCTCCTCTCATGTGTGTTCGAAATATTTGGCCAGCAAATGAGCCAATTAATTCAAGAACTCAACTTTTGCTATACTCAAGCATATTTGTAGGATGCTAGGAGTCTAATTTAACGGTGAATACTTCGAATCACGGAAATTCTTCCCTTAAACAACCACATCACTGTAGCTCTTCTTATCTTCTCTAGTTTCCCCACCGTTCTTCTTTGGTTGTTCGTTAGTAAACCTCCCCTCTTTCTCCTTCTTCTTTAATTTCCACTTTCCTCATTAAATCCATCATTCCCTTCGCTCAATTTTGATAATTTTTCCAATTACTTCTTCTTCTTCTTCTTCTTCTCCCCTTCGTTATCCAAACTTACTCGAATATTTCCGTCTTCGTTTCCAATTTCCAACTCCTTATTCTTTTTTATTCTTTACCTCCTTTATGGAACCTAAAATTTGTCGTTCTTTTCCTTTTTTGCCATTGATGTAAGCCTTTGTTTGTTCTTCTTTGTACTACATTTCTCTTCCCTTTCATTTTCCTATTTCTATAACCATTTGAGCTTCAAACGTTCTTGAGTTTACGACCTATTTTTTACAATGATGCAAAAATTAAAGAGCTAGAAACACCATGTTGGCCACCAACAAGGTATACTCAAGAAGTGGAAAGAGAAGGAAGGGATTGTTTAGCAGTTTAGGATATAGGGGGGGGGCTTTATTTATGTGGGCGACTGTTAATTATGGGTTTGAGCCGCACCTATATGTAGGAGAGAGAGAGAGTGCACTTCACAAGACCAAAGGAGGTTCCACCTTAAAATCATATGTCAATAAGAAGAGTAGTCCATTAACCTTATTAGGTGAACACATCTCTCCAGCCAAGTTTATCAATGTGTAGGACTTTCACATGTGATGTTCTATGGGGGCAAATCCTTAACATACACTCCCCTTTGTTTGTTGTTCTTCTTGTTCTAGATTTTTGCTTCTCCTTGATATTTCTATTTCTATCACCCTCTAAGCTTCAAAATTCCTTGATTTTACGACCCGTTTTTGACATTGATGCAAAAGTTAAAGAGCTAAGACCATCGTTGGCTACTAACAAGGTGTTCAAAAGAAGTGGAAAGAGAAGGAAGGGTGTGTTTAGCAGTTTAGGATTTAAGGGAAGGACCTCATTATGTGGGCGATTGTTAAGTATGGGCCTGAGCCGCACCCATAAAGAGGAGAGAGAGTCCACTTCACAAGACAAAGGTGGTTCCACCTTAAAATCAAATGCCAATAAGTGGAGTAGCCCCTTAGGCGGCCTTAGCCTTATTATGTAAACACCCATTTATCCCAGTTTATCAATCCTTTTTAATTGGCTCAAATGATTTTAAGGTCCCAACAGTGGGTCTGAATTTGATATCATATTATGTATGCACCTGGGCCGCACCCATAAAGAGGAGAGAGGGTCCACTTCAAAATACCAAAGAAGGTTTCACCTTAAAACCTATGGCAATAAGGGAATAACCCCTTAACCTTATTAGCTGAACATCTCCCTGCAAATTTATCAATGTAAGACTTTCACATGTGATGATTCATGAGGCCAAATCATTAACAGAGACTAGGGTAATCATCCAAAAAACCTTTATGTTAAATTTCAAATATCTAGCCAGCTACATTTGAAATGACCAATTCATTGTCACGATTAGTGGGGTTTGGAAGTCCACAACCCAAGTATTATTCCAAAATTAACCTAGTAGGCTAGTAGCCACTAGAAATTTGAGAGTGTAGTAGAATTGTCAACATGAACCAAAACTCCTAATAATTGACATTAAGGAAACAAGAATAACAAAATCTGGCATGGAACCATGATTTGAGTAACACCTAAGTAGTAACAACACTAACAAGTAGCAACAGCTAAGAGGTCGCTAACTTTATTATTAGAACTAGAAGAAGTTTATAAGAAAAGTACAAATCATAGAAAGAGCCAGCTTATAAACAATTAACTATAGTAGTTAGTAAACTCTAAAGGATACAGTTGGCATATACTTGTATAGTCATATAGTAGCGTAGTTGTTAGAATCATAAGTGGGAGCCAATAGAGTTGAGTCCTACCGCGTTAATTAAGGACATCATAAGGCTCGAGAATTTCGAATCTCATAACTTTGGTTTACAGAGAAGTATTTGATGCCTCATCTATAACAACCATTCATCCACTTCATTTTGTGGTGATGAAAGTTGAATATTTCAGCATCAATGTCAGCTGCTATTTAAGGGTCCGGTCACTAATTAAGGAACTGTCCTCCTTTCAATTGCATTGTTGGAGTTGGACGTTTGTTGTTGACGGGTTCTTCTACTCCAATCGGGTTAATTTAATTTGCGTTGTGCAATTTGTATATACTTTTCTCCATTTTATATTAATTGTCTTATACCCTTATGAGAGCGTATCGAGTTTTAGACGCCGCTGACTTTAATATTTAGGTAGATTGCTTCATCTAAAACTCGGACCGCTACAACTGAAATCTCAAGTTCATTAACTGAAACACTGAAATAAAGAACTGAAAACCAAAGTTCATTAACTGAAATCATAAGTTCATTAATTGAAATCATAAGTTCATTAACTGAAATCATGAGTTCATTAACTAAAATATTGAAATTAATAACTGAAACCCAAAATTTATTAACTGATATCATAAGTCCAGAACTGAAACCATAAGTTGATTCACTGAAATCATAAGTTCATTAAATGAAATCAATAACTGAAACCCAACTGAATTCATAAGTTCATTAACTGAAACCGTCTGACCAAATGTTCTGATCAGATCGTCTAACACAATACTTTCACTTGTCTTATACACACTTTTTAAAGTCGTGAAGGGGAGATTGATGTAGATAGATACAAGAGAGACCCATGTGTAAGTAGAGAGATAGCGCTAACCCATGATCAACGCTAACCCATGATCAAATAATGTAATACTACGATAGGCGCGTTATATTCCCCTAAACTTATCTACTAAACTTATTAGACCCGATCAATCCTATACCTGAAACTTTTTTTAAAGGTCAAGAAAACGCACCCTTAACTAGCAAACACTCGGATATGGGAAATGTTGTAGTATGGCACCTCAAGTTCTAGATCACGTTCAAATTGGGTCATGAGGGGCCGATATGCCCTTTTGATCGTATTGAATTGGGTCCAGCCAGTTCGCTTATCCTTTCAGGTTCACGTTTGTAGATACAATCAATTCCGGTCGGGTCATGTCAAGTCTAGCATGAAGGGGATCTTGGTAGGTTACTTTGAGTTCGGATTCAGTTTAAGTTGGATAACTATCGAGCATATAGTATAGTAGTACAATGTCGAATTGATTCCGGTATCAAATGAGGTTCACCTCGATAACAACCTTACAAGTTACCAGTTTACCCATTTTTCCAAGAACAAATTGTTATCATCACAAGAAGTTATATTTTTTTTTTCTAATTAGGCGATGGGGTTAATTTTGACAGCTCTAGCTAGTCTCCAACCATAAATCCATAATACGTTATTGATCCAAATATTTTAAGATGACTAAGAGGTGTCAAACACATTGGTCACACTCATAATTTCTCTCCATGTCCATGAACTTGAAGACCAACATGTCTGATCCAAATCTAAGTCAGACAACTTGACAAATTTCTTAGGAAACAAGATGTCATCTCTCCATCTCTTCATTTTTGTTCGTTTTTGACATCAAGATCCATCGATGTTCTTCAACACTTAAGATAAATAATGCTAACTAATAGCAAGATTGTTATGTTATCTTACAACTTCCAATAACCAACATTTTGGGGCCATCAAAGCTACATTATACCAACCTTATTAAATACTAAACAAATAACCACCCAAATCTTGGGCCATAACTCTTCATATAGATTATATATATACACCCCTCTCATTAGTCTCAATTACTCCAAAAAAACAAAAGAACACTTCATACATATTCATACTTCTTCCTTAAATTTTGGCTTGTAATATGGCAAGATCTGTTATTCTTGTTTCTTTCATGATCTTGCTACAATTGTCAAGCATTATGGCAGTGTCTAAGATGCATTTCATTACAAGGCTTTCGAGACTACACACGCCTTCGCTCGCTCTAGCTCCGGCTTCTGCTCCATTAGCGTCAAGCATAGGCGATGAACAACATCAACACATAAGGCTGGTTAGTCGACATCGAAGTGATATCCCTACTGGTGGTGATGTTATCCTTGGTGGATTCGCTTTCGCTCTTGTTGCTGCCATTGTTTGCTATATTCGTGTTACAAGAAGGAATAAGATCAATGAATCCTCTAGCTTGGAATGAGCCTATACATATCCTCTCACTCTATCACTCTCGCTTTTAATAGCTTTCCCTTTTTTGTTTTGATTTTTTTGGTAATGTTTGAATGTATGCAACTTTGCTTTCTTGGGATAGCAGAAGTTAGAAAGTATATTGCTTAGAAGAAAAATCAAAGTATAGGAATAGATTTTTGTTCTTGTACAAGCAGCTACAAGTACAGGTTGTTATGTAGACGGGATTTAGTTCCAAGTCATCATAAAATAGATTTTATTGTACAAAATATATGTGCTACCTCCTATTGAAATTAGTTGTCACTTTGATAGGTCGATTTACTCTATCAACTTTACAACTTAATCTGGATGGAGGTGGGGAATGATATACTTATATTTATGAAAGAGAGCTTGATATATGTAATCAACCACCACAGAAAATTGTTAATTTTCCACATATGTTTACATAGTGTAATTTATAGAAGCAGAAAGTTAATTAAGTATTTTGATATATTACTTGCAATTGCCATAAAACGCAAAGTTATGAGTATATATAGACTATATATATAAAAGCTTTTTTGAAAGATTTCTTGGTAATCAATGAAGTGCTATATTTAGGGGCCTTTGGATAGAAGAGGGAAAAGGAAAAGAATGAAGAAAGGGTTAGGTAAGGTAAGGAATTCTAAACCCTTTGATTATACTAGGTGTTTGGTTGGGAAAAACAAAGGGTTACAACTTTGAAACATTTTTCTTCCCCTCCCTCTGTACTCATATGTGAACTCCGGTGCTCCTTCATCACCGTCGGCGTTCCTTCATCACCGTCGGCGCTCCTTCATCACCGTCGGCGCAAGACAATCCTTCCCCTCTCTCTCTAACCAACTGCCCTTTCTTCTTCTCGCCATTTTCTCTTCGTCGTGTCGCAGGCTATTGACGATGGATGCGTGCGTTTTAGGCTATTGACGACAACGATCTTCTTCTCTCAATAAACTCTAAGAAAGTGATTTAAAATAAGTCGGAGAAACGAAAATCGCCCCACCGTGTCACCCGCCCGATCGGGTCGGGCTGAGCCGAAAATCATTCTCCTTCTTTTCACGCAAAACAGCAGCAGCATCACAAAGTTGGCCCCGCCTGATCAGGTCGAGCGGGTAAATTACGATTTTGCGTCAACTTGCGAAGGTCGTAACTCTCAAACCAGAAGTCAGTTTGGGGCGTATGACCAATCTTTGGAAAGTCCTTGAATTCTAGATTGTGACCCGACTAGAATTTCTTGGCTATCAATTTTCTATGAAAAGTTATGATCAAAATAGTGACCATGTGTCAGCTTTGGCACGTCTTTTACTAACGTTTGCTTCATTCTAACTCAAAATTATCACAGACGGATGTATTGCGATCCTTGTGCAAGCTACCTCATCCTCAATAATTAATTGACTTGGTCATTGATAATCATGATCTATGTTTATCAAAATTAACCTAAAAATCATCAAAACATGCAAATGGGGAGTAGCAGAGTACAACTTACGTAATTCATACCATTATGCACCTGAATGCGTTAAATGAATAGATTGGGTATAAATGAAATTAGGAAAAATTGACTAGAATAATCCAAACTATGCCCGTCCCGCCAAGAATAATTCCACCTATGGGTTTTTCCTGTATAATCCCAACTATTGGGGAGGCAGGTCCGCCACAAACACACTCCGTTGACTTGCAACCTGTTAGTCTCATGCCACAAACACATAATCCAAGTTTTGGTGATGTTAGTCTCATGCTAAGGTATAGTTTGATGGCTTATGATGTGGAATGGTTTAGTTTGATCTCTTAAATCTTTGTATGTACAGTGCGCTTTTGGTTAGATCGAAGGCTTACGAGCACTGGCTGCAAGTCAAGGGCAGTAGCCGCTCGCGACCTGCGAAGGCCAGGTCGCGTCGCAACCTGGGTTGCCCCTTGCGACTGGGGACTGCCCCGCCGTTGCTTCGTGTTTTGGATAAACTCCTAAATTGCTTACAGCATGTTTATTTGTTGATTAATGAGTTTATATATGTATATTATGCATGTTGAAGTATATTTGGGTTGGATTTGGGTTATTTATTAAGGGTATGTGCCCTACGTTGTTGGGTAACCTTTGGTATCGTTTTGTTAAGTATTGAGGTTATACTTTGAGTTGTCGACGTCGAAATGCTCGAGGGAGGATAATAATGCCCTTAGCATGCATCACTTCGCCAAGAGTTATGTACGGGGAATATTGTGACTTAGTCATAATTGACTTCGTACCTAAACTCAGACGACGTTTTTGTGTTATATACCTTAACTTGTACATTTGGATGACTTATGAATTGGAATTGCTTGTATACCTTGTCGGGGTATGCACTATTTCTCTTGTGTTTGATTGATCCTATGGATGGCATGGTCCTAGGAATTTGAGTTTGATTATACTAAGGGCGGTATGAACCTAGGAGTTTGTAACTTAACCTTGGGCGGCATGGTACAATGGTACACTCACGGGTGGCATGATCCGTTGAGTTTTGCTATTCGGAAGGGCGGCATGGTCCCCGGATATGCAACGTGGGCCTTGGGCGGCATGGTCCAATGAGTCTACTCACAGGCGGCATGGTCTGTTGTGTTTAATCTTGATGTGTGATTTCCTTACATGTTCTATGGCTTGGCTTTGTAATTAGCTTTTGAGCTTTCTTTTAACGCATGATTATTGCTTATGGTTCGATGTATGAGGTTATGCACGTTGTGAGCATGCTTTCTATGTGATGTATGCTTTAAGCGTTGCTTCTAATTTCTTTAAGTTTATTATTTGTTTCCTATATTGGGCTAGGAGAACTGTTGGTTGCTCCCCAATGATCGTGGAAGTTATTGATTATTATGCAGATGATGATGTTGTTTAGGATCGTTACCGTTGGACCGGAATTGTGCGGTTTAACCTTGTGAGCAAGGACGTCGTCATTGTGGACGAGCACTTTGAGTCGGGAGTTAGGATCAGTTACTTAGTGGATATTAAGTAATTTCCATATGTTTTGTCGGTTGTTTCAAACCATGGATTTTAGTTATTGCCTTTTGGACAATGGATCATTTCCCTTTGAGGTCCTTTGGTAGTTACTTTGTTGTTTTGGAAATTTTGGTTTGGAATGAGGGTATAGACCTCATTTCCACTTATATATGATATTTGGAAGTTAATTACTATTTGAGGTTTATTGTTTATTTATGGTTTAAATTCTACTCCTTAGAGTAGCATCTCCGTCTTTGTGGTATTTCCTCTACCACTAGTTGTCTTTGTTTTCATTTAAACTTGTCTCTTTTCTTTATTGTATCGGACGGGATTTTACAAAACATGTTAAAACATCGATTTCGTTCAATAGCAAGAAAAACAAGCAATAGCATTTGATAGAGTATAAATCTATTCATGGGCCTTCAACCATCAGCTTAACCTTTTGGTTGAGTTGGTTCCTTAACATGGTATCAAAGCTAGTGTGACCAAAAGGTCACGGGTTCGAATCTCATTCACCCTCCTTTCTATGTGGAATATATAGCCCCTGGCCTGGTATGAAGGAGCCCTGTGTTGCATCCACACTTCAAGCCCAATGGGCTCTTGCATGCGTGAGGAGGCGTAATAGAGTATAAATCTATTTCTAGGCCTTCAACCATCAACTTAAACTTTTGGTTGACTTGGTTCCTTAACAGCATTTTTAGTAAAAGCAATTTAAGCTGCCGATTTCTCGAAAAAATTCTCATGAATAACAATGGCGTAAGAAATAAAATAAAAAATCCTCTGATTTGCTCCTCTCTGCAAGCCTCGCCGAAGCAGCCCCCTGACTCCCTGAAGAAATCCAATTGGCTCTCGCCGGTCCTTTGTCTCTCTTTCCGATACTCTTCTTTCCTTCTTCTTTCTCTATACCATTTCTTTCTTCCTCTGCTGGGTTGTGGCGATTCAAAGGTGGTGATGGTGGTGGTGATCGTGGCGGAAGTTTCGAAGCAGTGGTGATGGTTGTGGCAATTCGATGGTGGTGATGGTTCTGGCGATGCGAAGGTGGTACAACGCCAAATTCTTGAACACCAACACATTCCTCACAGAAATCGCTCAACAATAACAGAATTCACGAAAGATAAACAACCCAAGAATTTTCAGTTATTATTATTTTTCCCAAGATTAATAAAAACGATGCTCATGATTATGCAAGGAAGTTGATGATAAAGATGATGAGAGGGAAGTGAATGATGACGAAAGAAGCAACAGCGAAGGGTTAAGTATACAAGGGTGAAATTTAAAAAAAAGCAAAAACAAAAAAATAATTTTAAACTACCAATGAAAGCTTGACATGTGGCATGTTTACCTGTTTAACAGGTTCCTTTCAAGTCACGATTTATTTATGGCGGATCATCCCAATAGTTGGGATTGTTGAGATTATTCTTGGCGGAACAACCATAGTTCGGATTATTCCAGTCAATTTTTCCATGAAATTATTTCCATCATTTTTCTCTAAATTGAAATAATTTTGTTTTGGAACATTTATAGGGTAATGGGTTTAGTTAATTGTATGTAGGGTACATACGAAGAGGAGGAGGTCTTATATACGGATTTTCAGAGGTTGGAAAACAAAATGTATGACGTGAGTCACGACACAGCCACACAAGTGACAACTCACGACAAGCTCATGTTTGGGAGTTGGGAAGCAGTGGGTATATATGTTGCAGGTCGCGACCTGGGTCGCGGTGCCCTTACTGCTTCCGCGGGTCCTTTTGCGGTCTGACGGTTTATGCCAGTTGTTGCTTTGTTGAATGCAGTTATGGACGATTTTCTACACGAATTTAGAGTGTAACCCCTCTAAATAATGAGGGGATATATATATCCCTTTGCACATAACAATTAAGATCGAAAGAAAAATCAGAATTCTCTCTCTAACTTTCTCTTGCTTGCTTAAGAAATTTCTGTCAGGATTTCTTAAGTGTTCTTCATAAACACACAAACACAAGTTAAACTTTGATATATTTAATTCTAAGATCATAGAAGTGAATTGTTTTACTCCATTGTATCTCATAATTAGTTATTTCGTGTTTCCCGAAAATCTTAGAGGGGTAAAATAAATTAATAAAAAAGCGTAATTTCTGTATCTTAAAATGGTGATTATTCGGCCTCTACTTCGTCCAACAATACATTTTGACAAGTTAACTTAATAAATTATGAATCAAAAAGTTTGGATTTTGTAGGAAGATGGGGAAGTCTGATTGGGAACTTTGAGACCAAAGCACATGCATAAAATAAAAGATACCAAGGGATTCTTCCCCCACCTCTAAAAATAATTGAGGTTACCAAACATCCTAACCAATTAATGAAGCTCGCGGTCCACGAAAGATGTGGGACAATTTCTCGAGTTTATTGCTCTCTATATGCCTCTATATTTCATGATTGTGGACTAATCAAGTTTAGAAAACATGATTAGTGCTCAACAAATATTTATATTGGTTTAGGTGCTTCATAATTCATTGTATCTGTTTTTTTCTTCTATTGCAACATAGAAGTATCCTATTAAAACTGAATTTCCAATAAATTAAAACTAAAAACATGAACCCCAACCCACTTATAATTATAAACAAAACTAGTCTATAGGCCCAGGCGAGGCTCTAGAATATATCTGCATTATACTTTTGTACTTTTTTTTAATGAGAATACGTAGATAAAATATTGTTGAATAGTAGAGAGAGTGACGCGTGACAGATTACAATATGTGCTAAAGCTTTTTAATATATATATCTAGATTTCTAAAGTTATGACTTTTATATCTAAATTTCCTTAACCTATTAAAGAAGGAGCTAATCTGGCATAAAGAAACAAGTAAAAATTTGTATTTATTAGCATCATATTATATTATAATTTTATAAATATCTATGTTTTTCAAATTAAACGGATAAACTTTGTGTCAGTTTTGTGTTGAAAATCCCAACACTAACCCGACATGTTTATCAAATGGTTAAACTCGTGTTGATCCGTTTAAGTAAACGTGTCAAGAATGCTCAACACTAACCCACTTATTTCGTATCTGGTTCGTGTGTCGTGTCATGTAATTTTTTGACAGCTCTACTTCTTCTATCAATATTAAAGATGATATGAATGAAAACCAAAAGTTATCGCTTTTTGTTTTTTGTTTTCAGTTTTTTTGAAAACTAAAAACCAAAAACATGAAACCAGAAAAAGTGGTTTTCACTTTTTAGTTGTCAGTTTCCAGAATAATCATGTTTCCAATAAATTTGACTAATTTTTTTATTCATTATAGGACATATATCTTATGACTTTGAAAATCAAAAAACCAAAAAACAGAAAACCACAGTGATACCGAACGGGTCCTAAGTTTAACTTTTGAAATCCTTAACATAAAGGAAAATTTGTCAAGAATAAGTCAACCTTTGCATTGACCTCTTTTAACAAGTCAAGCTTCGTTTATTCCAGTAGCAAGTAAACCTTGTAGGTATATTTTCTTTTAACAAGTTTTTTTCGGTTTTTACCTATTAGTAACCTGTTTAACAGGTTAAAGTGACACATGTTATTCTTTTATTAAACATTTTAAACTTTAAATTTATATTGAAAAAAAAACATTTTAAAAAACAAAACCATCTCTCCCTCTCCCACCCCAATATCACAGTATCACACCATTACTCTCACCCTCACCCTCACCCTCACCCAGTCACCCTCACCCTCACCCACACCCACACCCACACGGCCACACCCGACACCACAACCCTCACTGGCACCGTGTCAACTACCTACGCAGCCCACCTCTCTCCGATAAAATCTGTCACTGTCTCCGGTATAGGCGCCGCCTCTTCCTCTGGCAACGACACCGTCAAACTCTAGGACCTTTCAACTTACTAGGAACTCGGCTCACTTAGTATCACATATTCTTACTTGTGGATTAAATTAAGCATTTTAGTTTACTTAATGGAGTACACATAATTTGCAATGTCAAACTTACTGGAGACCAAGGTATGAAAACTGATTCTGGAACTCCAAAATGTCATGCTAACATAGATTAAGGGAAGTGAAGAAATCTAAACTGATCATAAAATAACCAACTTACATTATTACATAAATTAGAAACCTTTAGTATATGGTATGAAAACTGATTTTGGAATCAGTTTCTTGGGTTGGGAGCAGCTATGAAGAAGAAACAGAGGAGGAGCTGCGGGGCACGCAAGCTTTTGTGGTGGCCGGACTTTGAGTCGGTAGAATAGGGGGGCGGTGAGGCAGGTGGCAGAGGGCGGCAGACGCGGTGTATGGTGATGTTTAAATGGTGAAAGAGGGAAGAACATTAGTATTTGGTGGTGTTTGGCCGGCGCACAGCGGTGTTCAAGAAAAAGAAACAGAGGAACATGGGAGAAAGAGAGAGAAGGGAGAGCTGATTGAAACCAATAAACTTTGGTTTGAGTTTTGTTGGGCAATTGCTCAAAGCTTGGGAGCAGGGAGGTGGTGGTGTTGTGGTGGTCAGGAGAGGAGGAGGAGAGAAAAAGAAAAAAAAAGGAGAGTGAGAAAAGATTAAAAATAATTAAGTAATTGCAACTAATTGGAACAAGACACGTGGACAAGACACCTAAGCTAACAAGTTAGTTTAGGTCATCGGTAAAAAAACTTGTTACAAGAAAATATACCTACAAGGTTTACTTGCTACTGGAATAAACGAAGCTTGACTTGTTAAAAGCGGTCAACGCAAAGGTTGACTTATTCTTGACAAATTTTCCTAACATAAATGACTCTTTTTTTAATTATTTTTTTACACTAAAGGTCTTTAGTTGTCTCAACATACTACTAAATTATAACAAGCAAAAATTCCAGAGCATTGTCGGGGCCTATTACTAGTTCTCTTACAAAATTTGATATACTTTTCAAAAATCTTATAAAATTTAACTATGTATACCCAGTTAAATTATTATTTTCATTTGACTCTACTAAATATTTTTTCTAGCTCTACCATTGGTCTACTTATGCAAGTATTCAATAGGCAAGTACGTGTTTAAATATGATTGTGTTGCATTCATGTTGAGAAGATGCTTGTATACCAAAAAAAAAAAAAAGGAAAGAAGAATATAAGATACCTACTCAAAATTGAGAATACAATCTTCAAAGAAGATCAAACCTAAAATGCTTTTAATCTTTAGAGGTCATTACTCTAACCAAAAAAGAAGATTAAGAAGCATATATAACCTTAAACAAACTTTTCCTTTTCACTTTCTCTATGATTTCTTTATACTTGACACAACAAACACTCTTGTGACCAAAACAAAAACAATAAACATTTGATTCCTTACTCTTTGTCTCATCATCAAATCAGTGAATTCTTTTTTTGTCCCCCTCTTTTAAAGGGTTTCACTTTGATCTTCTCCTCAAAGCCTAATCAAATTTTTTTGATATAGGAAGAAAAAAAAGGGAGAAGACGAAGAGGAGTACTATATCTCCCAAAGATTTTGATTTTTTTTATCTCCATAATTGTTGAATACCTGGTCCCTCCTTCCTTCCAATAAACATTTGTATATATGATCCTGCAATTTTGTATCATAAATTTTTGTCCAAAAAATGTTAGAAATCATAATAATTGATTAAGGA
The DNA here is from genome assembly GCA_947645195.1 of Patellifolia procumbens. Classification (NCBI taxonomy): domain Eukaryota; kingdom Viridiplantae; phylum Streptophyta; class Magnoliopsida; order Caryophyllales; family Amaranthaceae; genus Patellifolia; species Patellifolia procumbens. The sequence goes on along the minus strand of CANSGD010001250.1, from coordinate 674,494 downwards.
TTCTCCAAGGAGCCAACGAAAACATATGTATAATCAGAAATATTAATATACTACATAAAAATTTCAACAAATTCTAGTCCTCCATTATTGTAGTCGTAATCAGAGTTAACATAATGTCATAAAAATCACGCAATAATCAAACTTAGCTTTAAACCTATGCGATGCATGAGTACCTTCCAAACAACAACAATTTCTTAGATAATTATTTTCCAATTTATTTTTCGTTACTTGGCAGTTTATTTTTATTTTTAATGTTAGAGTCGCAATTTTCTATCATTTAAAGATACAACTCTTCTCATTTCTCACAATCTGCTAATTCAACAAAGGGTCATATCACAGTCTCACATTATCCTGATTTTGCATGAAGATATATTGGCCACTCTGTCAAGAGTTACGATAAAGTCGGCTAAACATGTTCTAGAAATGATAGTCCAACACAAATAAAAGTTAAAAAATCGTTTTTTTTATCCCATTTCCACTTCTTTTTCAATTTTTTCGAAAATAAAAAAACAAATAATTAATATTACGGTAAGTAATTTCCAGTATTCTACTACCAGTTTTCAAAATAAGATACGAGAGTTTAACTAAGTATGGCTAGTTCTGTATTACTCGAAAGGCATAAAACTAGAAAAGAACAGTAACACCGAATACACAAGTAACAATATTTTAAATTCTACATTGGAAACAATGAGGCATCAACTATGCAAGTGTGTAACTATAAAAATAAATGTAAAGCTTGAATATGGAATTTTCCTATAGCTCGTGCCAATAACCATAAGTGTTCAGAGGCATAGCAAGGGGGGGGGGCAGTTTTATGAAGAAAGCCCACTGAATTTTCCCTATAGTTCTGAAGTATTGGGTCCCACAAGGCTATAAAAAGCTCGAGGGCCCAATGTGAGTGAAGTTATTCACGAGAATAGAAAGGCAACAATTTAAACTCGATTATACCCATATTATAAACGTTCATTGGGCTCCATTGGCCCCACCTCAGGGGAAATTGGACCAATTAGGAGACAATATTAACCATTACTGAGGTTTAAAAAGTTGAACTATTTCCATAGATTGCACATGATCATTCATATTTGTGGAACCAATGTTGACCCGAATATTATTTGGTTTGTTACACTAATATTCATTTATTTTCATAATAAACTTATCATAAATTAATATCTCAAAATAAAATTTTCAGTTCTACTATTGGATGAGAACTCTATAATGTCCATAGGATATTTACATGTTACTTCTATCTTTATTACTAGTCAAAGATTTTTCATAGGTGATTTATTGCGGGCCGCGCATAAATATTATCATATAGAGAAGTCTCATAAATTATTTTCACTTTGGATAACTCATTTTCTACTAACTTTATTATACGAAAATAAAAATAGAATTATGATCGTATTATTATCAAATTATTCCTTTGACGTAATCTTTACATATATATTAAAAACGTGGTCAGGCGTTACAGTCCGCTGCCACATGTCACCATATCTATTTCAAAAACACTCCTTTATCGCCATTCTCATATATTAAACAATATTGACAATGTGAATATACAAATTTACAACCTTAAGTACGGAAGAAAGAGCTTCCATCGTGCCACCACCATGATATTATTGCTTCTTTTATTAAAATTAATGGTGATATGTGAATGAAAATCAAGAGTTAAGTTATAAATTTCGAAATATATATTATAGATAACTTTTTTTTTTAATATATTCTATCACAGAAAATGACTTTAGTTGTTTTTAACATGACTTGCTAAATTGTAATGTAAATATTCGCGAGACATCGCTCAAGCTTAATAGTACTAGTTAAAGCAAATATTGTAGGCCCCTAGCTATTTTTGTATTAATAGTTAAGATACATTATTTGTTAATTACGCATTTAATATGAGTTACACTATTATATTTCATTTTCTAATATTGTATTAGTTGAAATTTATGGCAAAATTATCTAGAGGTTATGTATTAATAAAACTGTAGCGTTTAATATAGTAAAGTTTATTTTGTATGGACATACACAAATATATCAGAATTATTATAGAGTAACACATTAACAAATAGTAAACTCTATTTTGTATGGACATACACAAATATATTAGAATTCTTGTAGAGTAACACATTAACAACATATTAGCGCTCTTCAACTTTTACATAGTAGAATAGTTCGTTTTGTATGAAATGCTAGCTCTCAAGCATGATTATTAATGCAGAATAATTTTACACCTTCTCACATTTTCTTTTAATACGTTCTCTACTACTGAGTACATACAATGGATTACACCTGAGCATTATCAAAGGAAAATTTTGTCGAGACTCCGATGCAATATGGCTAATTTGCCTATTGATAATATTTTCATTTTTACAACATTGCTATATTGTTTATTTTAAATTATTATATATAATAAAAACCGATAGTAAATTTAAATTTATTACCTTTAATTTTTCTTAACTATAAACTTTATATAGATATTCAGTTATTACTTCACCTATTTCCTTTTTTTCTCTATGAGATTCTCGTTTTTGTAATTATAACAAGTCACTTATTAGAGCAAAATAAACAATAGCTAGAATAATGGATAGAGTATTTCTTCAAAAAATGAAATGGATAGAGTATATTCAGTATAATATTAGTGAAGTGTGTATGTATTTATTGCAGTCTTACCACATTGAAAAACATGTGTGAATGTATTTTCATTTTTCAAATAATACATAGGAAATTATAGTTGTTCAAAATGCTCAAAACACAAAGTAACAATCTTATTTATTTGGCTAAATTTATAATTCTTTTATATTATAAAAATTGCAATAATTTGACTTTCACGCTTGGTACTTACCAACTGTGGCAATTAATATCATTAATTTCATATTAATAATATTTAAAAATTAAACATTGAGACAAATCAAATAATATATGATAACGTTTTAATTTATGTATAGATAAGTCAAGATGAATGTCAAGATGAATTACATGAAATGAATAGAGAAAAAGTCAAATTATTACGTGTAATTTTTAAAAACAAATGAAGTACTAATATTTAATTGCACAATCACTATAATTTAGACTATATAAGAAGATTAAAAATTAAATTGAGCAAAATGAAGATGAACCTTTTTGGTCCATCTATCAAGTATCAAGTAAAGAAAGCAAAACAAAAAAGAGCAAAAAAGAGAGCAAATTAGAATGACTACTTACTGTGTGGATTGCAAACAGGAGGATCTTCAAAGAGAGAGAAGGCAAGTTGCTTTTGAGCAACACCAATGTTGAACAAGATGACACCAGAAGAAGGATCTTTTACAATTATGTCCTTCACAGGTAACCAAAGGAATAACTCTTCTTGACTAAGTCCTTGAACCCCATTGAGCCCACCAAAGCTAAGGTTAGCCTTAACGACGCTATCGAAACGAACCAAGGTCTCAAACTTAGCCTCACATGGCTCATTGAAGTAGACCTCTAATAGACCATCTTGGTCAAGTGTGAAGGACTTGACATTCTTTGGGAAGAGCCCACCAGGGAGACCTTGGCTCTTAAGAAGATCATGGATTGATGTAGAGAAGGAATTGAATGGGAGAATTAAGAGGATGAAAAAGGGTAGAATTGGCAATTTGTTCATGATGAAATGAGTGACCATGGATGTCTCTTCTTTGTTGTTGTTGTTGTTGTTCTTGTTCTTGTTTTGATTTTGAGGTATTTTTTGGTTGAGGAAATGGGGAGTGATGAGATGAGTAATGAGTGGGGGAGCATTGAGATGGTCGTTTATAAAGGGTGTGGGCTCATTGCTAGATTTACTATTTGTCAAGCATACTTCCCACTATAATTTCTACTCACATTATTTGTCCACTAAGCATGCATTAATTACACTTGATTTTCACTAATTTAGAGTTTTAATAGCTATTTACTACACCTTATGTCAAATGACTAACTCAACTATTAGAATAAGACTGATGATTGGAGTCCCAGGAACAGTTTTATACATCCTCAAACCTGACGCTAAATATTCTACTTAGAATTGAGGAGTAAATGAGATTCCAACACATGTAAGAGGACTCCCACTTTAAAACATTAATATTCAGTTTAAATAAATCTAGCTCACTACAAGTAAGTTCAGTCTATATGCATATAAGTATCCACAAAGAAGAAGATAATAGAGAATCGATATGAATGAGATCATAATTGTAAAATTTAGTTTAATTTTGTAATAATAAGTCCAGTTCAGTACAATGAGCGAGTTTGAATTAGTAAAATCAGTTAATATTGATGTGATGACTTGAGAATAGAGAATCAATATAAATAAGATCAATTAATTACATAATTACATAACGAATTTACTTCTATACAAGTAACGTTCACTTCAGTACAACAAAGCTCGGTATAGTAAAAATTAGTTAAGTGTAGTAGATATTGAAGTGGACAAAGCATTAACAATTTTAAAACTTAACTTTAAATTTCTAAACCTATATCCTTAATTAAAAATAAAATATGTTAAGTGCAGTATATATATTGAAGTGATAAATATACCCTTAAGAGTTTGAAACTCAACTTTAATTTTCTAAACTTATATCCTTAAAACTAAGTCTTATTTCGTTCAAATTAAAACACAATAATATTCAGTAAAAATAAGTTCAGCTCAGTATAAATAAGTTAAATTTAATGCATATAAGTTCAGTTTATTAAAAAAAAGTCTAATTCAACATAAGTAAGTCACGTTCAGTAAAAAAATCAATAATAATGAAGAACAAAAGCAATAGAGAATAAGTATAAATAAGTTTAGTTCAGTCTAAATAATTTCAGTTTAGTAAAAATAAGGTGAAGTAAAGAGGGGATAAAGGCTTGGTCTAATGGAAAGGAGAGAGTCTAAACTAACAAGCAAGGGTTGGTCTAGTAGTGGAAAGGAGAGAACCTTTCAACTTTGAGGTCGGGGTTCAATCACCATCAGGGCACTTTGAGAGTAGGATTTCCTTTATCATTCCCTCTCTCTTAAATTGTCTGGCCCCATTAAAACCCGAGCGGGGTCCGGACCACTTCTTCTTATAAAAAAAAAGGGCCTAAATTTATCTAATCTTATTATTACTTATTATAATTGTGCACTGAACTTGAATATAATCCTTACTATATCTTAAAAAAGATCAAAGTATTCAAATGTGTAATTTATGTAAGAAAAAGAAAGTGAGAAAGATATTTGCCTGAGGAGTTTTGGGTAAATTGGTGAGGAGATAACATTGTATCTAGGAGTTAGAGGAGTAGGATGAGCATTGGGAATAAGAGATCTACTCGTGTTAGGAAAGTATATACGGTTTGTTTTTGCTTACTATAGGTCTTACATTATTAAGTTTTCTAATATATACATTTTTTAATATGGTAGAAGGAAAAGTATTAGGTGACCTTTTTAAAGGGTGAATTAAAATTTCTAATATCTTACAATGAGTCTTACATTATTAAGTATTCTAATATTATTAGTTAGCTATATTATTAGGAAATTTGTTCGTTGTTTTTTATTAGAAATATGTTTATGATATTTTTCGCCACATATGGGTCATGTATTTTATATTATTCACAGTTACAATTCAAATCATTCGATAAATTATTTTTTCTGTATATTTTATCACCGAGAATATAAGTATGTTGAACAAAAATAAAATAAATGTGTAAAGCATAAAACAAATATGAAAAGTTGGTTGAAAATAGAGAATACTAACGCATATATTTTTAGGTGCGAATATAATATTATATTATACACCTTATTTTATAAGATGGCGGGACTTTATTTTTCGGACACAAATTTATTTAAGAGGGGATACTTTGGTTACATGTAATTATTATAAGGATCTTGTTGATGAATGCTCCTAAGGTGTTACTTAACACTGAATATATTTCCTAAAATGGTATCAATTTTTGAAGATAAGTCAAAATTGCGTGTTAGTTGGTGTACTAATTGTTTATGTTAATTTATTGTTCAATTTTAACTACAATAACTTAAGAAAAAGCTAACAGATGCCCTGGTGACTAAATGTGGAAATATAAAAAATAATTACACGCACCGATGCGTGATTTTGGCATATATTCTAAAATTAATACCATTTTAAAAATATAACGCCACATGAGTGTTCATTAACAAGATCCTTTGCATGGTTATAAAACAATAGAAAAAGCATATCTTTATTAGGTATCATTAATTCGCGTTACATGAGTTTTGTTAAATATGGTAGATAATAAATTAAGGTAATACTTCCATTTTTGTAGATAATTTTCCTAGTCAAGCAACGCACTTGTCTTGCTAGATGTGGTTTTGGATTGCTTAGCTATATCTAGCTTTTGGGAGATTAAATTAATGTAGAGAGGTGGCAAATATTGATATGATCTATATACTCAACTCAAACCCGATAAAAATTTAACGATTTGAGTTAAAATCTTCAACATGATAAAAAAGTATGTGATTTAACACAACACAACTACACAACCTATATGGTATTTGGGTGGGCTATTCTATGCCGATACATTAAGAATCTATTCACTTCACCTTATTTTTAGTTTTTTACTGAAATAAACTTATTTTACTATATAAACTTAACGGTACTAAAGCATTCTTCACTTCACTTCTTTCAAACTGAACTTATTTATACTCAGCATTTGTCAAGATAAAATGAACTCATTTATATTGAATCTCTATTATTGTTTTTCTTATTAATAATTGCTACTAGAATACCAAAAGTTGAATCGTGAAGTGTTATAATTAATCATGAATATGACTTACATATTTTTAGGTACTTTATTAACATTAGTTTTATTGTTGGAGTGGTGGATAATGCTCTAAATCATTGAAATTAAAGATAAGTATTAATTAAATCATAAATATAATACCAAAGAGGAGATGGCATAATGGTGAAAGTTGTGTTATACTGTCCTAAACTCAAGGTCAAGGGTTCCAATCCCTTTACATGTTTTTTTGAGTAACAACATGAAAAAAGTGACATGGAGAGACACATAGTTGCATATGCTCACGCTTTCTATTAAATTACATAGGTTTTTACCGATTTCGCTGAGGACTTCATTAGCCAGCCCCTATGTGAGCTCTAATGCTATGTTTTCTTTCTAATCCTATCACGACTCAGTCATCCTGCAATTTGTACCTCGATTTTAAATTAAAACTATTGATTGGTTTTTCGGACATGTGCAATGCACAAAATTATTCTAAGACGATGTTTTATATATAGATGTTATACATAGACAACTACATTCTCTTAAGTTTTTCATTCTCAGATCGATTGTCATCATGTTTTAGTAACTATTTTTCCGCTTAAATACATTATTTCAATTTTTTTTAATGATAAACGTTGTAAAGACCATGGTTAAAGATTAATACTAAGTGTAAAAAATCAAGAATAAGAGCCTACGTGATCTGAATTCGATCAACATTAGATCGAAAGCTCGTGGCCTCCTAAGTCCTAAACTCCTAATCATCGCCTTTAACCAAATCCCCTTAAATTAGCACAAAGAAGTCAAATCTTAATTTAAGCATTCTAGGTTTAGTTCCCCTCTGCTCTAACCCAAGCCAGCATATGACAATAAGCTCCCCGTTACTTGTTTTCCCCCTAGTATATAGATATAATAGGCTGTTTCCCATTTGTAGACATAAGCTAATCTTTAAAGCATACTAGGTTTAGTTGTGTTGTTTACTCAATTACTCGAACACTAAAAGTTTGTATTTGTTTTCAGGTTTAGTCAACTACCTTTTAACACTTTGTGACATTTTATGATTTTTGGGTGCATGAAATGAAGACATGTATCCATCTTCTTCTTCTTTTTTAAAAAAAAAAGGTAAGAAAAATTAAATTAAAAAAAAGATAATATTAGGAATCCCTCCGTACATGTATCTGAGTTAAGGATGGGGGATAAGGTGGAGTGATCAAAAATCTCTATATGCAGATAATCGGTGACGATGTGGCCGAAGTTTGCAATCCAATCAGCTATCATGTTAGCTTCTTTGAAGATGTGGTGGATTTCCCAATGAATTTCGTTTTGCGAGATCTTCTGAATGTCTTCGGTGATTTAGAATATGTCTGTTTTACCTTACATCTAATGAATTGAAATTATTTTTAGTGAATTGAACTTACTTGTATTACATCAAACTTTATTTAATAAACTTAACTTATTTTACTAAGCTGAAGTTATTTTTATTGAATTGATCGAACTTGTATTTACTGATTGCCTATTATTAATCTTCTTTATAGTTACCGATTTTGCTAAACTAAATTGAACTTATTTTTACCGAATATTATTTTTTAAAGTTGAAGTAAACAAGGTATTAGTTCTACCAAATTTACTTTCTTTACTCTCTCTTTAGGTCTTGTAGTATTACTTGTTTAGAACGAAAAAGAAGGAGTTTATATGGCTAAGTTGCTCATCTTTGCATCTTGACTGGTGATTCACTGATTCCAATCTCGAACATGAGGTTTTTAGTCGGCCAATCTATGTAGAATTAGGTTACATGTTGTTCTTCATCAGTGCCCTATTTATCATTGTAGGGATCAAAAGTAAAAATGGCAATGGGTAGGGTCTGGTTCTGGGTCTGGTTCTGACCTATTAATTTCTTCCAGACCCAGACCCGACCCATACCCATTGGGTCTGGAATATTCAGACCCAGACCCAGACTTTGGGTATGATGGGTCTAGGGTCCTTACAGAGTCCTTTTAAATTTCAAGTTTAATAGCATTTTATAATCTAATAAATCTATTTCGCCTATTTTATATGTTCGTACGGCCATAGTTAAGGTTTGTATCGAAACAATTAACATAATACAGCTCATATAATCTTAGAAATGTTTCAACTTACATTATTACATGTCTTAAAATGGAGTCACAACTACTCATAAAGTTGTAATTTACAACTTTTTTTTCATTTTTTTTTTAATGTAAATGGGTCTGTGGATAGGGTCTGGACCGGGTCTGGGTCTGATATATTTGGACCCAGACACAGACCCGTTTGATAACCTCTAGACCCAGACCCGATCCAAACCCATTGGGTCTGAAAAAGTTGGACCCAAACCCTTATAAATGGGTCTATGGGTCTGGATCTGGGTCGGGTCCAAGACTCATTGCCATTCCTAATCAAAAGGGGTGATAACGACACCCACAAGGTCATACAATCAAGACAACCAATCAATTATGTAATCCAGTCAACCCAATTAGTCACACAACCAAATCACCAAGTAAAGTTAGCAACAAAATGCAGTAAATAACCCGTTATAACAGGAATAATACGTGGAAAACCCCTTCGATACTAAAACCATGGGATCGTTTGAGGAGTCCACCCTTAACTTCACTTATTGATAATTGAGGGGGAAAAAACCCCAAATCAGTTTACAAAGGATTCATAACCCACCAACAAACACCAAAAATAAGAGATTTAAAATAGAGAGCAAAAGGTGTAGAATTCACTCGAAAAGAGCAGCTTTGTCTAGAGACGATACCTGATAAACCAGAAACTACTTCGATTGACGATCCGAACGGTCAGAGTGTAGCTCTGTCTGTCCCCAACAAGCTGAAAATATTTCAACAAAATACAACGGTAGGATCTTCTCCTACAAGCAATATACTATGATTGTTCCTGAGCAAAACGAGTAGGCCAGGGCACTGGGTAACACTCTAGAACTCTCTAGCTTCTTCTCTTTTTTGTGTTGTTGTAGTCTCAGAAATTGTTGATCGTTTCACATACTAAGTGTCGCACAATAACCTCTACAAGCTTCTCTTGGAAGCCACAAGACCCATGTTAAAATGGACACAAGAATAAGACATAATAAGTCCATCATAAAAGCCTATAATACATGCTTTCAAAAGCAATAAAAATATTGTGAGATAGACTGAACCCAAAAAAAAACTTGGCTTATCCCTCAAATGTTGCGGTGACATGTATGATAATGGAGCTCTCTGCTCTTTGCCTCCGTTAGAACAATCATGTTTTACTCAAGTTATAAATTTCATTTGACATGAATACTTTCTTAGACCAAAGGCTAGGAGTTAGGTAACTCCTAGTGTTTCCTTAAATGGACTTGTGCCTTGTCATCCTACTTGCATGCCCGAGTAACTTGGTAATTTTGGTTATATGAATCAATTAAATTAAATGAGATGTAAACACGTATCATGATAGGTCAATAAAATATTGAAAAAATACAAATGCAAAGGAAAAATAGTTACATAAATTTTAAAAATAAATTCATTATAATTATGGTAGACATGCATGTCTCGATATATTTTTCACACGATTGGGCTCAAGTCTTGGCGTATTTTTCACAGTCCCAGGCCTAGTTCTAGGCGTGTGTTTACACATGTAGACCTAGACACAAGCATGTGAATAAATATCTGACCTAAATCAAGCGTGTTCTCACATCAAAAATGTTTATTCTTAATTTTTTTGGAGGGGAGGGGATGAATTTAGAGAGAGGTGAGAAAAGTGAATGTAATGGAATGAGTAAGAGGAAGAAGGGAATATTTTTTTGCAAATAGGACTACGCTTATGATTTTAGTAGGTGTTTGATTCTTGATTGAATCTTTAAACAAGTTTCATGATCACTCATATCATTAATCAAAAATTAAACTCTTAGATGATTGATTTATTCTGATGAAGATTGATGAATGTAATATAATATTCTCTGTTTTCTTTCATTTTTGTTATTTAAAATATTTCTAAAAAATAAAATAGTCAAAGTAGAAAGAATAAAAGAGAACCAAAAAACCCAAGTTAAAAGACGTCACTCTCAGCTCTTTTATAGCTATTAGGTGAAATTCTACCCCTAAAGATGTGCTTGCTAAGTTACTATGTGCGCACAAGAAGAGAGGCAATGATGGACAAATTTCTCATTGGCCATGGAAAAGCTGGTCAGGAGCCAAACGTATGTTCTGCATGAGATGCAGAGATGGCGAGGAATCATGCCATACTAAAATTGGAATTTTCTAGGCTAAAGTTTTAATTTTCTAAGAAATACCAATTAGAAAATTCTCAATTTGACTATTTATCTTAATTTTAATTGACTCTAAATGTTGCCATACTTGCTAACCTTTATGTGAGAAATAGAGAGAAAATGATAGTAATTACTTCCTCCGTAACGAAAAGAATGCACCATTTGCACTTTTGATATTATTCACAGTTTTAAATTTAATCGCAATTTGTGACTTATACATAAGGGAAAATATAGTCATGTACGGTCTTGTTGGATTCGTCTCAACTTGTAGTTTTTTATGATCTAATGTTTATAGTTTTTACAAATACATAATTAGAGATATTAATCTTTAAAGTTTTATCTTGGCATGCGTACCCAAGCTAATTGGTGCATTTATTTTGTTACGGAGGAAGTACAAATATTGGGAAAGAGAAAATGTGATTTAAATTAATATATTTATTATGGTTTGCCTCTATCTCTCAGAGGTTTGTCAGCCTTTAGAGTCATTCAATCACTTTAAAAAACTAGTATAGTTTAAAATTTTATATAGCATAGTTAGGACTCATAACGTCAAATAATCAATTCTTTGAAAGTTATGTAATTATGAACTTCCACCAAACTATAATACTTAATGAATTGAATAGCCGATGTTGTTTGAATTTTTATTTGCTCTTATTCTTGTGTAGCGTTTATTTAAATTCAGACAATCAAATTTATAGATTGGGGTCGAATTTGGGTGGGGTCGACTCAGTTAAGCTCAAGTCAGCTCATATCAATTGTTTACGTTTTGTTTCTTTTTAGTTTAAATCAAATAAAAATAAGCGATCAAGTAAAGTGCCAATTTTATTTTATTTAGGATCAACCACCTTTCCGTTTGATGAGGTTAATATCTAACCTGAATTATAGCCAATTTTTATGTACGATCAACCAAGCACGAGGGTAAGGATGAAAATGACGGGTAATTACTTGAAACATCTCTATTGGTTTCAAGAGTTCATAGGATTGTGTTAATGCATAATGAACAAAGTAATGAAGTCATGTCAGAAATAGAGGCAAATATGTTATTATTTTTTTGAAAGAAAGATGATTTCATTAATTGAAAGTCAAACGACACTTACAATAGATATCAAATAAAAACGAAAAGCAATCTGACAAAACCAAACAATAATGTTTTTCTTCAGAGTTAATGATCCTAAACCAAAGATATGACAATTCGGCACATATAACTCTCGCTATCTCTATATAAGTTTCGAGCGGATCTATCGTTGGATAACGACTTGAAGAAGGACCATCTTGATTTGGTTGTGAAGAAAGCAGACGATTGCTTCAATCTATCTCAGCAACGCATGACAAACCTTTAGTAAAAAAAACATCTGACTAAAATTACTATAGCAATTAGACTGGAAAACCCTACAAGAGGAGACTGTAAACTCACAAAAAGTAGACTGTAAAACCCTACAAGAGGGGACTGAAAACGCAGACCATAGGGGTGGACTTTGTTGACTATAATACTTGAAGTCTTGAACAGAGAAAGAGATTAGAATTGGGGCTTACCATCAACAAAATTTTATTGATGATAGCCCTTAATTTTTTTTGTAAAGGAGGCTAGGGTCTTTTTTGAGAGAGAAGAAGGGGTAAGCTTATTTTTGGTTTTGTTAATAGGAGAAAATGAGGCAAATATATTATTAATTCTACAAGAAAATGAGCATGAAGCATGACGAAAATCAAATTGTAAGGCGAAAGAAGATAATAATATACAATCCCTTTGAATTATCCTCATTCATATTCCTAATGTGGATTTTTTAGGAAAAATATGAGGCAAACTCAAAAGAAGAGATAATGTCAAATACTTGATAAGTTCAAAGGCCATCTACGCCTAGATATTACAACATGTGTTGTTATGTCTTATTTGTTCACATTTTCCGTATACTAGAGAAAAAGAGTATTAACTAAATAAGTATGGAAAATTTGTTTGAAACTATCGAATAAATTAAGAGTTCTGTTGACAATATATACTAATATATTAAAGGGGTTTCGAGGTTATATCTGTGAATTCTTTGATATTTTAAGCTATGTCCATACTTATACAAAACTCTCGGTTGTCCCCTATTTTAATACTTATTAATCATAAGTAACCTTTCACATGTCATATTAATGACAGACAAAGGTTAATTATATACTATGATGTTAATAATATTATTTTTCATATTAGGCTTATTTTATCTTTTCGACCGATGTAATCATAATATCAAAAGAATTTAAAGAGTGAAACAATATAAAAATACATAATAGAAAATAAGTAGTAAATTTTAAAGAAAAGATGAACAATAATGATATGGAATTAAAACGCAAAGAAGACAAAAAATTCTACCAAAAGATTAATGGAAGATGTCATTTAGAGCGAAAATAATAGGAGGGGGAGTAAGAGAGTGAAAATGAAACAATTATTAAAAGGAACGCTTGGTGCATTATCATCCAAAATAAATTAGTTTGATATATATGGCTACGATTGAAAATAAAAAATATATTTTAAAAAAACTTAAGTTAGCTAATATAGTATAGGAACTTTAACTTCCTTATTTTATTTTATTTTATTTATCTTATTTTTATTTTTGGCGTCCTCCCCCTTCTCTTCCCTTATAGTATACTAGATTTCTATGCACGCGATGCGTGCGACAACAATTTTATTATAAAATTTTATAATTTACAGTAGATAATTTTATGGATAGTCGCATTTTACCACTTAAACTTTTCATGTTTTTAGAAACTCCCACCTTAATGATTTTTTTTAAGATTTCACCTACAATTTACAATTTTATTAAAAACTCTCACCACTTAATGGTTTTTGTCAAATTTCATTAACAAAAAACCGTTAAGTGGGTCCCACATACATTTTGTTAACAAAATGGAATTTGAAATAGTTGCAATTCTTTCCAAATAGTTGTCATTCATTCCAAATTTGCTCTAAATTTGTTGAGGATTTGCCCTTAAATTGATGAAATTGACTTCAATTTCAGCGTAAACTAATAATACAATTTATATGTGGGGGTCACTTCACGGTTTTGTTAACGGAATTTAACAAAAATCATTAAGTGGTGGGAGTTTCTAATAAAATTGGGAATGATAGGTGGAAATTTAAAAGAAAAATTCATTAAGGTGGGAATTTCTAAAACACGAAAATTTTAGGTGGTTTTGAACAAAAAAAATCCTAATTTTATTTGCGTAAGATGTGTGTTTTGACTACTGTAACATGATAAAATATGAAAGTACACAATATATTTTATTTTCAAGCTAAAGTCATTTTGGATCATTTTTCTTTGAAAACATCCCTTACTTCCCACAATCAATTACAACTTTGTTATATAGTACCCAGTAAGGTATTTTTTGCTCATTGTCCAAATGAGAAAAAATTCAAAAGTACTTGAAAATACTTTATTATATTTCTCACTCATGCTAAAATATTTTATCAGGATCAATTTGATCAAATGTGCCTTCACTCATGAACAATCAATTACTCATGTATTTCAAAATAAAAAATTTCAAAAGTATATAAAAGTATAGCAAAGTGGGTGTCTATCTATAGATCTCAAGAAAATATAATCGTTGATTTATTTTTTTTAATTGTTTTTACTTTGTAGGTTTTTAGATATTTTAGTTAGAAGTTATGAACATCTTTTATTAAAAAATTGATGGCTAAATTTGGAAATAAAACTTAATTACTTAATAAACTTATTGATTTATTTTAATTATTTTTTCTTTTTTTCTTTTTGGTGTCCACCCCCACCTCTTCACTTATATAATAGAGATAGATGTTTTTATTAACAACCAATATGCATGAATGGATTTGTATCCAGTTATACTCACTTTTGCTCCCTTTTGTTCACTTTTTTTATTGATCGTTTATTGACCCGTCCACTATCGGCTCGCACCTGATCGACTTGTGACCCTTTTACGTTGCCCCTTCACAACTCATTTTATTGTCCTCCTTTATCTCCCTAACTCTTCGCATTGCACAAACACACATCACTTGCACTTCACATGTTCCCTCTCTCGGTTATTCTCCCCTTGCAGGCAAATTAGATTTTTTTAAATGGTTTTTTTATTAGTTATCACTTATATGTAATGATAATTAATAGTGTAAACCTATTCTGGATTCATTATTTGATTTTTTTTTAAATACCCAAAATATTTTTTTTCAAAACAAGCCTGATATGAAAAATAATATTAATCTTGAAATTTTGATTGGCCTGGATTTGGACTCAAGAAAATACTTTACACTAGACTGGACTTGTGAAAACTTTGACTGCATTCGAACTCATTCTCTTGAGTCCAAAAAACTTTGGATTGGACTGAACTTGGACTTGGTAAGGTTCAATCCAACCTATACACCGCTAGATGCAAGGGACTTAGAATTTCTCAAAAAAATCATCTGGTATTTCCAAGTGAAATCCCCTAGTATATGAAAGAGTGAAAAAGTGCTTTCGTTGTCGTGGAATAAAGATTTTATCGATCGGGTGATAAATCAAAATTTAGAAGTATCCCCTGAAAAAGGTATTCACACTAATGGATATTCTGGATAAATAAGCTATGTGATTATACGTACAATATGATGATTAAATGAACCATTTCAAAGAGAAAAACGCATTGGCTGGACCGGAAGATTAGATCTTGTACTATTTGGCCTCTCGATTTTGGAATTAAAACCATTCCGTTTATTTCAATATATACGGCAGACAATAAGATAAAGTAAAACGCTTGTAGAACCCTTCCTTCTGTAAATATGCCCAAAGCCCAATGGACCTTGTAATAATAAGCAACCAATTAATCTTCTACAATTATAAGTATGCAGCTAAACACAGCCCGTATTTACAAGATCACAGCCCGTCTACATATGAATATTTTAGCTTGTGTCCAATAACAATAAGCAATCAATTAATATTCTAGTATCCCATCTCGAAGTTATAAGATGATAAGCTATTAGTATTACTTCTTTGAATGAATAACCAATAAATATCATTACACACTTATTCAATAGGTATGTAATATATATCGATGACGATGTTCTTAGTCTTTCACTTATAATTATGAATCTCACCTGCACATAACACTTAATTTGGATTAGGGTGACAAGAATTCGCATTATTGATAACAAATTTGGTCATATTCTTAAATAATTTGGATTTAACCTCACATAAGACCAACCAATGGCAAATTGGCCACGCATCTATTGTTGCACATGCGAAAATAGTTAAGGAATGGTCCACAACTACAAACTTCTAGCTCTTTGCCAGCTTCATATATGTTCCACACTTAGCTTCATGACAAATCAAGATTGAGAAAGGGAGAAAAGAGACAAGAAATAAGAAGAATTATGTTCAACCTAGTCTTGTAACATATGGTCCAAACTATCTTTTTCAATTCTATATTTTCCACATGCTGGTGTTGGGTTCTGACGTTTATTGGAATATCTTGTTTCATAATTTCATATACAATCTCACTTAATCCATTTTAAGCTTAACAATTTCAATGGATTCTTAATCGATGTGTGTTGTATATAATTTTTTATCTACTTATGTCAGTAGGTTTCAAGTTGCAACTTTATAATAAGCTAATCCAACCGTCTCTTTATTCATCAGTGATTCTAAATAAGTATAATTTTTTTTATACCCAACTCTCTGCTTGAGTGGTTTATGTCTGTATTTCAATTGATCGCTAGGAATTCAAGTCTGTAATTTAAGGCTTCAACTGTTTTTCTTTTGGTGCGGTCATACCAGCACTAACACACCGAGATCTCATCAAAATTTATTGTGGCGTGAAGCGTGCTTCGGCGAAAGTAGTACCTTTTGTTTTTATGCTAAATGTGATCGTACAAGTTTACTTGAACATAAATATAAGTGTGACCAAGCATTTGACCATTATGGGAAAAAATATGTGTAGATTTTCAAGGTTGCCTACTACAAGATGTAAAATTGATATAAATGTGATAAAACAGAGAGATAATTTCACGGTAATAAGATTTAATTTAAATGTTTTATTCATTAATAAATTGCAATAGGTTGATTATTTGTTGTCTAATTGATCATCATCATGCTTTATGCAATACATTATTGCATTGTTTACTATGACAACCATGATAGGACTGTCGTTGGCTTGAAGGAACTTTCATGCCCAACAAAAATACAATTGAATGAACTCATGCAGAATGCTCCATCCATTCTTCAATAATCGTAACAAATTGACTATATTAACTATTAGGTAATTGATTATTTATTAATTAGACCCTTAGTTTAGTATAATTTAGAGACGGTTTTATTTCTCTGTACATAAATTATAGTGCCAGACAACCTAAACGGGTTAGCCAATTATTCTCAATATTCGTACATGGTATCACGAGCCTAGGCTATAAAGATTTTTTTTCTCTTCCGCACATTACTTTAGCCTCACGTTTGTTTGTTTTTTTTGAAACTCTAGCCAGTGTTTCTGAAATTTTCGGCAGCTCTTCAATGCCTGCCGTCACTGACGACCCTACCACCGGCTGCCCCACCACCGGCGTCGCTGCCACAGAGGGGCCACACACCCCTGTGCATCAGTCGCGCGTCACTTTGGCGTCGCTACAGCAGCCACGTAATGCAAATCTATCGCCAGTTTCTGGCGCGTTTTCGGCTAGCAGCAGCCACCTGTACAGCGTTGCTGCCGCCTCTGCTTCCCTGGGTGGAGATTTTACCCTAGGTGGCGGTGTACACGGCGGTTCAGATTCTGCCACCAATGCTCTTGGTGATGTGACTAAACATTAATATCTTTAGTTATTTGTAAGAATTAATTATAAAGATATTAAATTTCGAAAATATATGTTTAAACGAATCTTACAAGATGTCAACTGACCGGTGAACAATAGTCAAAGTAAACTATATGCAAATTACAAAAGTAAAAAAAAATTCAATCAATAAAGAAGGGGAGAGTATAATAATGGTCATGCATAAGAAGAAAAAAACTTTGATTCGAAATGTATCCTACAATGCTAAACTTATATCATGAATCCCTCTTATACTTAATACTTGTACTTCTCCCGGTATAATAGTGTCAAATTTATACTCATCCGTCCTTTTGCCGTTCTCTCCTCTTTTTTGGGGTAATTTTTTGGTCATGTTAAATGATGCTTTAAAATATCCCGGCGACGTTCTAAGTTGACTTGTTTTCCCTTTCTCAATCCCCTCCCTTCTATCCACTCAAACTTTCTTCCACCTTTGAGTGTTATGCACTCTCTTGCCCAAAAAATACCGGTGCGGAAATTTATAAATAAAAATGAAATTTTAACTTATTAGTAGTTCAAAACAATGGCCGTTGACGAGATCCACTCAACGATAATTTTTTTCCTGAATTTCGAAATTGATATAGTGTGTGGAAAACACGCTTAAACCTAGGTAGGAACATGTGAAAAACATTTCCTAGTCTAGGCAGATTTGTGTTTTTCACACTTCCTAGCCTAGGCCAAAACAAGTACTTTTTGACACGCCTCCCTCACCGAATCTTTTTATATATATTACCTAATTATATATTAAGGGTGTGAAGGACAGGAAAGGAATGAATAGAGAGGAAAAGGAGTGACGGTTGAGGGGCATTCAAGGAATTAAAAACCAAAATTATGACGTTGTTCGCATATTTTAGAGTGTCAGATAATTCTTCACTTTTTTCACTTGATGATTCTTCAAATTTTTTTCACTTTTACTTTTTTCTCTCACACAACCAATAATGTGATTTCAATAATTCTGCCACCAACTTACATTCTTGGTAACTTTCCAAAACTAAAGTGGAAACAATGCATAATAAGAGAGGTAGTAATATTTTAAATTTTCATTCTTAATCTTTTTAGGCCTTATTCTCGTCAACTGACTTATACTGAAATGAACTTATTTTTAATGAACTAAACTTATCGCTACTGAATCAAATTTATTTTTATTGAATTCCTTAACAATTTATTAAGGATTGAACCTAATTTCTACTGAACTGAACTTATAATTATTGAATTGAAATTATTAGTACTGAACTGAACTTCTTTTTACTGAAGTGAACTTTTAAAATTAGTTAAAAACAAGGCCTAAGTTTTCTATTAAAAAACCATTTGAGAAAGATGAAAGTTCAACATTCTAAATTTAGTAAGTACATCATTTCCCAAAAATTAGTTTGTCCTATGCCAGAAAGATGTATACTAATCAACCTAACCTCTTCACCAAACGTAGATGATGAGTTGGCTTGCGTCTTCCAAACCCCCGATATTCAAATCCACGTAAAGTAGAGGTTAGTCCTTGAAACTGAGTATGACATACTCTAAGGGGGCGTTAAGTTGAGACGGGGAAGGGGAAAGGAATCAAGTAAGGGTAAGGAAAGGAATCTAAAACCCTTGATTCCCCAACATGTTTGGTTAGGTAAGGAAATGGCTTCAATCATTCACCTTCACCCTCCTTCCTTGGTGGTGCGCTCAACGGCGTCGGCGACATTCAATTTCTCTCTTATCGGCGCCGGCGACCTTTTATTTCTCTCGTATTAGCGCCGACGACCCTCCCTTTCTCTCTTACAATCGCCGGCGACCCTCCCTATCTCTTTTACTGATATGACGTATTTATATAGAGTTTTCTCCCCTATTTATGAGCTAATTTGTGCGTCATTTGAGCTCTTCGGAGTTATTTTATGCTAACTATCATACATAGCCGTGGTTTTGTGTTTTAATGTTGAATTGCAGGCTTTAGGGAGTTTTCTCCTTATTTCCGACCTATTTGGAAGCAACCACGGCTTTACAAGTCGTTACGAGACACGTAGGAATGTTTACGAGCTTCATAGATGGTCTACGAGGTGCCGAGACCTCTAAACATAAAGAATTGAGAGACAAAGAGTCAAAAGGAGCTATCCCATACTCTGATCGGGCGAAATATGGCCCAATCGGGCAAAGATTATGTGATCGGGTGGTAGGGTTTTGCACCCGATCGGGCGGACATCACCCGACCCAATCGGGTGAAGAAACAAAGAAAACATGGGGAGTAACTCAAGCTCAGCCCGATCGGACAGGACCAAGTGATGTTGAAACGTTGCTGCTGATGTTCTGCTGCATGAAGGAGAAGCTTCTGGCCCAATAGTGCCGCGTCCCGATCAGGCAGATGTGGCCCGATCCGGATCTGGTAGGCCTGGCAAGCAAGTTGTGCGCTGCGTGAGTGAATGAGAAGAGTTGGGCTGCTGGGGCCCTTTGCTGTAGACCCGATCGGGCAGGTGATCGGGTGGGCCTCATTTTGGTCCAGCATTGCTGCTGTTTTTTTGAGCCAAGGAAGAAAATCAAGTTGACTAAATTTTGTACCAACCCGATCGGGTCACGCACCCGCGGAGACGAAAATCTATCTTTTTTTATTTGTTTTAATTAGATTTTTAGGGGCTATTATAAATAGCTTTCCTTCATATTTTTAGAGATATCTTTTATTCTAGTTTAATTTCCATTGTTCTTAGTTTAGTTTTTAGAGAGCTTTATTAGTTTAAACACTTTAGATTAGTTGAAGGGGTGATTGAACCTCAGATTTGATTTCAATAAAGGTTATTGCTTTTCGTCATTCCGTATTGTTCTTCTTTCTTAATCTCTTTAATTACTTTTTGATTTCTTAGTTTAATCTTTGTTTCGATTCATGATGTTAGGATAGGGGTTTTATATTAGTTTTATTATGGTTGATTTAATTATGTCTGAGTAGTCTGATTTCTAGGGATTTAGGGAGGGAAGCCATGTTTATACCTTGATTACTTAGAGTTTCTATTAGTTTTTAGGGTTTGATTAGATTGGTTATGGTGTGATTTGTTCTTTAATGAGTAATTAATGTTATTGCTCAGTTCCATTGATTGCTTGAGGTTAATAATTGTTTGCACAGATCCGTCCTACTTTTAGAGGCCTAGTACACTAGTAATTCTGATTACGTTAGTGAACATGCGGCGTATGTTGAATTATGGGTGTTAAGACTTAACCATAGCTTGACACGTGCTCTAATCTATTGATTCTTGACCTAGGTTCTGATAGTTGTTTGATCCTTTGATTGGTATAAGCATGGTGGACCAAACTAATTCCCTAGACCTTTAATTCATCTCATCTTTATATCGCTTTCCTTAGTCTATCTATTTAGTAGTTAATCTGTTTCTTATCTGATCTTGTCTGAAGTAGCTGTTTAGCTAGATATCAACTTAGAACTCCGTCTCTTTGTAGATTCGACCCTACTTCCCTTGACTATAATTGTTAGACGACTTAGGATTTATCTTTGATTAGGTGATACGATTTTAGCCTGTCATTTACCGGCAAGTTCGAGCCCTTCCTCTCTCTTACAAGTGTTGTTGCCGCTTCATTTTCCTTTCTCACCGGCGTCCTCTTCTCTCCCCCTCTCCCCAGCGTCCTTTAGACTCCCCCCTTTCTTTCCATATCTGGGGAAGTTCCTCTTACTAGTATTTTCGAGGGTTTTGCTTTGTATTGGGTAGGTTTTGCAGTGGTCATATGGTGGTTATGGTTGGTTGAGGGTGATCAGATGGCTGTTGTGGTTGGTTGGGTGCGGGTAGTTGTTGTGGCTGTGATGTGGCGGTTAAGGGTGGTCAAGAGTGGTGGGGTGTTGGTTAATGATGGTCAATGGTCTTGAGGTACGTAGTGGTCAATGGTGGTGAGGTAGTATTTGGGATAATTGGTTGGAAGCTCACTCTATCACTCAGATATTTTGAGGTTCCAAGTTTGAATTTCACCAATTGTGATTCTTCGGAGTGGGGTACCCCTCATCCTCCCCCTTCGCCAAACTTCCAAGAACCTAACTTGCAAATTTGATTGGTTGTAACATGTGTAAGATCTCAGTATACTAAAACCGTTCTCCTTACCACAAATAAAAATTAACATCAATTAAATTTAGACCTGTCAAATACGGCGTGCCGTGTTAACTTTATGATCGTGTTAAAAATAAACGTATTGAAAACCCGTAACACTAACCTCGTCAATTTAACTCATTGTGCTTAAAATTTTTGACACCTTAATTGAAACGTTTAGCCATCTCAGCCTATTTAGCTTGTTTAGGTCATATTGTTAAGAAAATTACAAAGATAAATCGATTGTTCATGTATAATTTTATTTTATCAATGTACGAATTCATGTTTGGATAACCCATAGCCGGCCTTCAGCATGTGCAAGCGGAGCGCTTGCACAAGGCCTCACAATTTTGGTAGCCCAATATATATATTTCTGTGGGTTAGTGTCATAAGCCTTCTTTCTAGCGTGCTGGTAGTTAAACTGGTCTGATATCTCTATGTGTTACTGATAGCAAGTTCGATTCCCAATGGAGAGTTTTTGGCTCTTTCTGTAAAGGCCTCCCAACTTCATCGTTTTAAGTTTTGCCCTTGGACCCAAACTCGCTAACCAGGTTGCGAGACCCCCGTGCTTGGTTATTCGAACCAACAAATTAATTCAAAGCATATCTAACATGGTACCTTCATATTATACTATGATTATATAAATATCTATATTTTTGAATAAACATATTAAACCATATCAGATTTCGTATTAGAAATCTCAACACTAACCCGACCATTTTCACAATTAAACTTGTATTGACCCGTTTAAGTAAACGTGTCAAAACTGCTCAATACTAGCCTATTAATTTTATATCCGATTTACATCGTTTCAATTTTTGACAGCTCTTCATGCATTGCTCCAGGAAATTTTGTCGTGTTGAGCATGAAAGTTGAAATTACAAAATACAGTCTTTGGATCCCCTTCACAAATAAATTCAGTAATATACCAAGGCCATAAGTACCTGACCCAATAGTAGGATTGACGTTGTAATGGGCCGATAATCTATACTCAACAAGCTAGAAGCCTATAAGTGCGCGTATCACTTAGAGGTCAGCAGTTATTGAAATAATAATAATACTTATTATTATTAGGCTCTGTTCTTTTGAACTGAACTGAATTGAAATTAATATAGGTTCTTAGTATCTGGCTTCTCTATCTTTTTTCCAATTCTAAAAAAGCTAGTCCAGTAAATAATACGAGGAAACTATTAGGGTTGAGGTTAAGTCATATAACTTAATACAATAGCTTAATATTTTATTAGCCAACAACTAGGTTTATCATACGCAAATCATTTTAGAAACTATTTTGACAGCTAATTTCTAATAGCTATTGACAGGCAACGACTATCACCACCGGTTATTCTTCCAAACATGCCCATCGAGGTAGATCCCGAGGTGGGGCTTTACTTTTATCGCTGGAACTAGACACACGACTAAACGAGGACAAATATTACACACAAATATCATCAGAACACTTTAGACAACAAACATATAGGTGCATTCTAAAAGTTGTCACAGTCCTTGAATGCAGCATTGCTGATCACAAAGCATAGAGCAATATCAAAGCCTTATGTTTAGATATACCTGACTACCAGTAGATATGCAATTATTAGTTATATAGCTATGTATAGTTTACAATTGAAGAAACAACTAACTGACTCACATAACTCCTTATTTCATATTCCTTATGCTACATTATCTGTACTACATTCATCCAAAGGGTTCCACAACCCCTTATTGCATACAATTATATGCTACAATTATGTATAATGTTTATCAGAAATAGTCCAACCAAACCAAAGAGAAGAACAATTAGTTCAATAATTTTACTGGTATTCACCATTATTACCATAATAATACCTTGAATTTTGCAACATTGAAGAACTTCCTCCATAATACTCAACTTTCTCAGTAAGAGATTGCTGAGGATAATACCTTTGATAATTATAGACTGGATCTCCATAACTTCCTTTCTCTGGCATTGATCCGCCATAAGGATTCGGATTCCCGAAAAGATAATCAGCAGTTTCTTTCCAACAATAGTCATAATCACTCATGTTATCATTACTATCCCTTTCATGATTATAAACTCTTTGATTCCTTTTCCTCAAACAGGGGAAATACCCACCAAATACTCCTTCACAAAGATCTAAGGCTTCTATGCCGTAACCTGGAGGAATTTGCCTCCTTATCTCATTACCATAATCTTCCTCTTTTCTTCCATCATTACCCATTGATCCCTCATTGATCTCTACTTCGACCTCTCTATCCTCGTCCTCGTCCTCCAAATCTATGCCTTTTTCGTCTTGGATCAACTCCTCAACAACACTCCCATTTTTGGGTTTAGCTTCAACTTTAGGATTTTGATCCTCTTTTGCATGAGCTGCATCATCTAATAAGACAATTGGATCATTTTTGGATGGCTCCTCATTTTTCACCTCATCATCCAAATCATCTTCATCTTCAAATTCATCTTCGTCTTCATCTTCATCTTCGTCCTCGTCCTCCAAATCCTTAGCCTTTTCTTCTTGGATCACCTCCCTAATAACACTCTCATTTTTTGTTTTAGCTTCAATCTGATCCTCTTTTGCATGAATTGCACCACCCAATGATGCAATTGGTTCATTTTTAGATGGTTCTTTATTTTTCACCTCATCACCCATATCATCATCTCCTTCTTCTTCATCTTCACATTCATCCTCATCCTCATCCTCATATTCATCTTCATCTTCGTCTCCCTCGAAATCCGAGGGACTTTCAACTGGGATCACCACAGGAGCATTATTTTGTTTGGGTGCTCCTTCACTCACAAGATCCTTCTTATCCTCTTTAACATAAGGAGAAGGAACAGACCCAAAAGACAAATCACCCAAAGATGGAACCTTTGAATCAATTTTAGAAGGTGGGTAACAAATTTCATGTGATGGTGGTAAAGGTTTCCCATATTTCTCATTAATATCATAACCCCCTTGAAATGGTTTTGGATCATGTTCAACATCAATAGTAGCTTCTTCAGGAGTGTTTGAATTATAATAAACAATATATTGGGTTGAAAGAGGATCATAATAGTCACCATTTTCATTAAAATTTGCATTTTTGGAAGTAAGAGCATCAGATTGATTGTAATTAGAGTAATAATAACCAACTAAAGGTGGAGTTGGAGCATGTTGATATGCATTTCCATAGAATTCTGTATCATAATATTGAACATACCTTGGATCATGATTGTAGTTGTACTGATAATACTGATAATTATCAGGATGATTTGAGGTGTAGTAGTATGCCATTGAGATTGAGTGGATCAAATATTTAGTGTTTTGATACCTTCTGAAGACTCTAGAAGAAGCTTTTTTAGTTTTCACTGAGCTAGGACATAACTAGGCTGAGGCTGAGTAAGGCATAGGCGATGTGGATGGATCAATTTTGACAACTCTTGGATGAGAGACACTCCAACTTCTTATTTTGGAGGCATTATTTCATAGAGGAATTGATGTTACCGGTCCCAACTATATGCGGTCTTTTTAAAACAGTTTCAACAATAAATGAACCAACAACACTCCCACGTCCTAACTATAAGACTATAGGAGTGCTTTTCAAACCAGTCCAAAGTATTATGTTGTTTATCTTTAGAGATCCGTTACATACCGGAAAATGTTAGTTTGGACTGTTTTGAGAAATAACCTCATAGTTAAAAGGGTTGGTTAATCAATGGCTACAATGTTTCGAAATACTCGTATATAAGTGAGACCAGTAACATCAATTTTTCCTCATTTTACTAGAAAAAGCAAAAACGTTTGGACATAAGAAAAGATAATCAGTGTTGTAGTGCATCTATAATCATAATGGTTGAGAAGTCATCAATGTCATATTATGGGCAATAGGACCTACGAAAAGCATGAAGACCATTTGGCTTATTTTTCATTCACGACAGATTATGTGGTCTTCATGGAACATCCCTCCTAACCTCATTTTGATTTGAAGGGTTGCTCACTTGTTTGTTGGTTGAAGGCCAATCGGCAATTTGATCACTAATCGCATGTAACATGTTGTGTTGAGTCATCCATGCTAATAAGCTGCCCATCAGATTTCTATTATTTTGCGGTTTTGGTTGAAACTAAGCGGGTCAAGAGGCAGGCGCATCGAATTTCATCTAAAATGATTATGGAACTAGCTTTATCAAAAAAAAAAAAAACAGAGGGTGTCACAATCAAAGTTGAGACCGGCCACTACCTGCAAAACTATCTACAAGCCGGAATTCGGACTGCCAACATTGGCTAATTGATCGAAGAGATTTTTTGATTGTTGGCATGAAGTGTAGCATGTTGTAGTATATATCTTCATGTATCTTTATAAAGAAATATTGCTGATAGTAGATTAGAAGCTTCTTCGCCGATCACTACAAATGACACAAATATTACATGTGTCTGCTGTATGAATGAATGCCTTAAGATTTTATAACAGTGTTATACAACAGCAAATGACAAAATCGTTTAGTTTAGCCCCAAATGGTTAGTCTACTTGACTGCAAACAAGAAAGAAGAACCATCACAAAATTCTTGTAGCACCGCCAAAGAGACTTCTACAAAACATGTTCATACTGTATAGCTCTGATTCTAAGAATGGACGATTTTGCTACCCTTGAAGGCGTAAATAGAAGTTGCAACACATCCGTCCACCATATTAACAGTGTAAAGTCTACTTGACTGTGCATGCTTGACTGTTCCTCGACATTCAGCAATATGTAACCGATCTGTTCAAAAGCGATGCAACTTCATATCATGGTTAATAACCTGGATCCGAGACAGCAACAAACTAGTAAACAACGGCAGTAAACTAAAACCTCTGAACCCAAGATACCCCGTTTCTGAAACCCCAGCCTGAGCCCCGAAATGGCTGGAACTTGAGGTTTCCTTGTTCACAAAACAAATTTGTTTTGAAACCCAACTATTTCCGTGCTACATAAGCTATAATCAAGTAGTCAGTTAAAAAAAAATTGTTCAGTGAAACCAATGAACCAACTTCCTTACCTTATGAGGAGGTTGATTCAGAGGGTGTAGTCTCTTGTCTCGGTTTTCTAGCAGTAGTTCCTGGGGGACCATCTCGCCGTCTCTCATACCTTCTACTCTCATATTTAGATGTGTTGCGTTGCTTAGGTTGATAGGTTGGGTACTTGCAAGGAATAATCTCACCGTTGATATATTTGTCCCCTGAGACAAACAAAATTGGAGAAAGTAAGACCATTTGTGATTATATAGGCACACAAAGAAAACTTCCGCATAAACCAATTGGAGAGTGCACCTCCATAGTCCTTGTTTTTGACATCTATGTAAGAATCAGGCAACACCCACAGAACTCCAGGCAATCCTGCAGACAATGAAGGGTTGATACTTAGCTAATCACCAGAGATTCAGTTAGGCATGCACTAACAAGGCACAGAAGAACATCATCATTTACCCTTAAATTTTTCAGATGTTTCCTCGTCTACAGTACATTGGAAACCAGTGTAGGTTGTGGTACTAAAAGCATACATGTTCTTCTTTGCTTCTTCCATGCTGGAATCACACAAAACAAACAGTCAAATGAATATTAGAATGTCATATCAGACTAGCAAATCAGCTTTAGTAAGAATTTCAAGATTCCCAGCCTACAAGCTGAAATCCATTTTGCCCTATTATGAAGTAAAACATATAGAGCGCGTTTGGTATGGAAGAGAACATTTTCCTAGAAAAAGGTCTTCACATTTTCCTTTATTGGTTGTAATGTAAAGAGTGGAAAATAGATCTCCATTGATGAAAAATAGTTCTCCCAAAGTACAAAGGACGGAAAACATTGTGCTTTCCAAAGAATTAAATGCCACAATTTCCTCCCTAATCCTTACCTTCCCCTTCGCTTTTTATTTTCTCTCTAACTTTTCTGGTAAGGGAGTCCAACAAAGAAAAATAAATCTAAGATTGTGTTATCCTCTAGAAAGTAATTTTCCGTTGCAATAGTCTTTTGCGCACCTACAGATAGCCTTAAACTAAACTTGCAACAATTTTTTCTGAAGTCCAAGGTAAATTGACCCAACAAATGGACCTAGAGGTACAGAATGCATCTGGATGCAGGACATTGAGATAAAATCTTTACAAAGGAACATATAAAGCTCAAACCAAACTCCCCCCCACCACAACACTCTTTTCTCTGTACTTTTATTAACCGGAAAAAAGGAGCTTCAGGGGGTTGAGCTTGGCAGATCCTATACAATATATGAACACATTCAAAACCTTTTGACACATAAATGAGGACTTGTCTTCTAAGTTATAGTTTATCTTTAAGAACATTGTACGGACACAAGAGAGAAATTCAACATGACATTTAGAGGGAGTCATCCTTCCCCATATGGAAAAGACGTTATACTAAAAAAAACATGAACGAGTAGTTGATAGATTGTATCTTGGAGCTATGGGTAGATGACTACTCTAACCAAAGGGATGGTATTTCTTTATTGCCATATTGATCTAGGCCCGTAGAATATGTTGAAGCATACTATGGTCCATAGTATTTGACCCAAAGAGTGGAACTAATGCATTTTCTACCTTAAACATCAGTTGTAGACACCTTCATCAGCTTCCTAGAGTAGAAGATTGAATCAAACCCTCCATACCACTAAACGAAATTCAAGCAAACCACCTGCCTTTGCCCCTTGATGTACTTAGTTTACAGATCTACTAAATCCATAATAAAAACCCTACTTATATATTTCAAAAACTAATGATAGTAATATACAATAAAAAACTATTTCACATGATCAGTGATGTCCTATACCATAACGTTGAAGTGGGCAGGCTCATTTGTTAACAATAAGCAAGATTTCCAGCTACTGTACTCGATCATCTTGAAGAGAGGATGGCACCTCATAAAGCGGTTTGTTCTGCCGATTTCCGAGAGAATCATATCGAAAACAAAAAAAACAGAAATCATTCCTCAAACTTCATCATTCATTGTTTGCTACATTGTTAGAATATTAAAGAGTGAGGGAGAGAGGAGACGAGGGGAAGACGAAAAAAAGGAAGATAAGACATGGGTGGAAAATTTTACATTCTTTGAAATAACAAAAAACTGATCCAGCTGCAGAAAAATGTTCTTCACTCTCCTTTACAGCCATATTGACGAAAATCTCAACAGTAGTTTAAGTGAAAAACGGATCTTCGCACTCAAACACAGCCTAGATCTGATATTTCTTGCAAAATGACTATAGAGGATCACATAATGGCTAGAATCAAACAAACTCGGGCTGATGGGAAGAATTATGATGTGGAACAGGTACTACGAAGGGGAACCAGGATAATTTTAGTATGTTCCTACGTACTGAACATCAGCAATCGCTGCCTAAAGAAACTAATGTGGCCGATAAACAGAGCCAAAGAGAGCTTAAAGGAAAATGCACTATGCAAAATCACTTCTGGTACTTTGGCGAGCCAATACTCTAGTCAGCTTGCTCACACTAATTATCCTTCCCCCCTAAATCAAAAGAGCTTGTCTTGCAGGATAGTACAGAAAAGCAACTAAAATCAGAAGGACCAAAAGAATGACTAGGGACAATTTGGAATCACAAGGCGTCCCTCTACCATATCTGTACAAATGTAACTCACAAGCAGATGTCACAACAAAATTGATTATTTGACTCAATCATGTCTTTGGTTAGTCAACTAACAGCAAAAGAATGTGTTTCAAAATTCATTTTCCCATCATCTTCCATCACAATACATCCGAAATGGCACCAACTTAGGGTGCATTCTCTTCATTTGAACTTATGTAAACTAAACTTCTTACACCTGATCGATCACACCTTAATTCTTCCTTGTTTTCACACCTGGATTGGACCTGATCAAACCTGAAACTTGTTTTAGAACACACCCTAATCTTAAAACCCATGATATACACCTATGTTACCTTGACACCTTCCTTTACCTCAAAAATTGGGTCGAACTCTTCGTTTTTAACTAGAAACTTGACCTTTTCTACAAATTGGCCGAGTCAACACTTCAACACCCATATCCTACTACACACTTAGGGTCTGTTCTTCTCAACTTTTTTTCAGTTCTAGTAAGTTTTGATAAGGCCGAATAAGGTGTAATAAGGTTTCAATGAATAAGATTTAACAAAGTCGAATAAGGTCTAATAAGTTCATATTAGTTCATATAAGCAAAAATAAGTTGAAAAGAACCGACCTTTAATCCATCCGTGTCTAGATAACATAGACATACACAATCTCCACAAAGTCTTGCGTGCATCGAGTGCACAATAAACCATAATGGAGCAATTGAAGCTAAGATGAATTATAAACAGTCTATCGATTTACCACAACAATATAAACAATAAAACAAAGAAGTAGGTTACTAATACAATCTACATTCAATCCCACAATATATAAGATTAAAAGAATGTAAATAGAAGAACAAATCAACTAAAAAAAGAGAACAAACCTTCCTAAGACAGTAGCAAGAGTATTAAGATAAGTATCAATCATTTGTTCTCTGGTAGGAGCAGGGTCTTTAGGGAATTCCATAACAATCAACCAATGATTATAGTCACAACCCGGTAACATAATCGTCTCCCTTTGTTCACCATTGTTGTTGCTGCTTCTCTTAGAAGAAGAGTAATCACCATCAACAGAAGCTCTAATTGCAAGGCTTTTTGATGGGTGGAACTTCCATGGTTGTGGGCGGAAAGAAAGGAGAGAGATTGTGGGTTGGTGAGAAATGGAGGGTTTAAGGAGTTGAGATGAAGATGGTGGTAGGGTTTTAGGGAGGAGAGAGAGTGATGAGAGAGTCGCCATTGGAGACGAGAAGGTGAAGAGAGCAAGTGAGGTATTACAAGGAAGGGATAAGGTAAAGTAAAATGAAAGGGGTGTGATGTTGGAGCAATGCCTAGTCAATATCGGATATGTGCATATATTCATCGCCTCACAATGTAACAAGGGAACTAAAAACTAAAGCGAAAGAACACGACATAGTTTGTTCGTTAACGTTTTTTATTTTTAAAATTAACTTTTTTTTGAAAGATAGAAAAGTTACAAGTATGTTATTACCATTTTCCAGTTTGTACTTTGTAGTTTTTTACTGTCAATATGACCACTTTTACGTTTTTTGTTTGTGCGAATGAATTATAATGGCGTTATAAATAACATATGGGGAGAGGAAATCTGATCTATTGTACACGGATCATCCGTTTTAACTACTAGGACGAGATCTCATCATTTACCAACTTTAAATTTACTATATTTGTAGGTATGAGATTATATTAATGTAAGAAGAATAATCCTCTTGGTTGCCCTCGCACATGGCCCCCACCCAGAGGTCCATTACAAGCCATGCACCCCCAACCCTCTCCTCCCAAGCAAATGCTTGGGGTAAAATTAATCTCTAGATCAAGTTAGGGAATATGGGAATGCTCAGTACTTGAGCCAAACCCTGATAAATGGGCTTTAGGTTCACTAATTAGAAGTAGTTTTAGGTCATTTAGATGCATTTTATGCCATATAGTTTCCTTTTCTTCCCCTTTTACATCATTTTTCATATTCTCATGCTTTGCATTTAGTTTTAGTTCATTTGCATTTAGTTTTAGTTCATTTGCATTTAGTTAGGTTGCATATAGATCATTACATGTGCATGTGCATCCCCCCTCCCCAATCTAATCTCTTCTTGAAGCGTTTAAAGCTAGATTTGCAAGGAAGAGGCTCCAAAACAGGGGAGCAGGCACTCCGAAAGAGGCGGAGGACAGTGACATGGAGTACCCAGGAGCGCTCGTGGAGCGGTCGCTCCACAGTATAAGGAGCAGGTGCTCCTAGAGAATTATAAGGTAAAGTAAAATGAAGGGGTGTGATGTTTGGGGGAGAATGGAGATGGAGTAGTGTATGAATGATGGACACTAGTTAAAAATGGGGGGATATTTGTAAAAAATACAAGTTAAACAATCAAGGGAAACAGAAAACAATAATGAACAAACTTTGTCATATTTCCTTCACTTCCGTAAAAAAAAAAAGTGAACGAAAATAACAAAGCTTGTTCGTTATCGTTTTTTATGTTTTTAAATATTACTCCCTCCGTATATAAAAAAACGCAACTTTTGCCTTTTAAGGTGTAACAAAATAAATGCAACAATCGAAAACTTTCCATTTTAGGTAAAAAATTTTTGCTTTAATTAAAAAAATGCCATTTCTTAATGAAAATTAAAACATCCCAAATTATCATTATAATTTAACTACAAATCAATTAACCTTAATCATCTCCTACAACTCCTAACCCAATTGCTCCGAATTAATCCTAAATTAATCTAATTTCACCGTAAGAACCACCACAAAACCCTAACCACTGCCACTTCCACCACGAAACCCTAACCATCACCATCTTCGTCTCCATCGTCACCTTCGTTACCCCTTCACACCGCAATCAATCGAATTTCTAGGGTTCACCATCTTCGTCACCTTCGTTGTTGTTGTTCGTCGTTGTTGGGTTGTTGTTCGTCGTTGTTTGGTGTTTTCGTTCGTTGTTGGGTTGTGTGAAATTCTGGGTTGGGTTGTGCGAATTTCTGGGTTGGGTGGTGCGAATTTCTGGGTTGGGTTGTTCGAATTTCTGGGTTGCGGTGTTCGAGTTGGGTGTTGAAGTTGGTGGTTGTGTGATGACGGTGGTGATTGAAGTGTTGAAGGTGGTGGATAGTGTGTTGAAGTTGGTGGTTGGTGTTTTGAAGTTGGTGGTTGGTGTGTTGAAGTTGGTGGTTGGTGGTGGTTGGTGTGTTGAAGTTGGTGGGTGGTGGTGGTCGGAGTTGAAGGTGGTGGTTGACGTGGTGGTCAAGTTGGCATGGTGGTTGGTATTGAAGGTGGTGGGAAGATAACTAATCTCACTTTCTCTCTCCTTAAAAGTTTAATTTTCTCCCTAAATTTACATTATGAAATTTTACTTAGGAGTTTGTGCCACTGCCAAAAACGTTGCGCTTTTTTGATACGGAGGGGGTATATTTTTTGAAAATCAAAATATAAAAATTGCAAAAGTTACAAGCATGTCGTTATCGATATTGTCTTCTGTTTTTAGCTTGTAATTTGTAGTTTTTTATTGTTAGTATGACTATTTTTTATTGGGCGAGACTCTATCCATGTCTCAGGTGCGAAAGCTAATAGATATTAGTTAAGAAAATTTTTCATCATAAGCTTTTTGTTTGTGCAAACGAACACAATTGCAATACACATTACATATGGGGACGGGGGATATGACCTATTGCACACAGATGTTCTTAACCACTAGGACAAGACCTCATCATTCACCAACTTTAAGTTTACTATACAGCTTATATTTTATGACTTTAAAATCCAACAAATACTGGAAGTGGTCGTGAGCTCTATCGGGTCTGTAGTTTTCGAGTTCTTATTATTAGTTTTTCAAAATGAGCATGATTAATATCAATATGAATAACTTTAATTTTAGTGTAATTTAACTTATATCATATAACACTAAAATCTTAAAACCCTAAAACAAGTAGCATTGCCACCAAACAATCATTTGGCATTTTTGCACCCTCTCTAAACGATGTATGAAATAGAATAAGTTCACCCCCACCACTTATAGGTACCCGAGGCCGAGGTATCTCAACATCAGCTGGAATCCTCCTCCCAACTCCCAAGTACTCTGTTAAGCTAAATTTTGATGTCTTTCCCATGGTAGCTTCCATCTTAGCTGATATTGTGCTTAATTGTGCGAATCACGTTGTTTAGAAGCCAAAACTTTAAACTTGGTCACGCAAATTCAATAATAGTTGAAACTACTGCCATTCGCAATGGGTTGTTAATTGCCAAAACCGCTTCACATTTATAGTTTAATAATCAAGGGAGGTAACCTCGCCGACATCAATATTTTTCAACGTGAAGTTCGTTACCCTTTATACAACATTTTAAGTGAGCGTCCATCGACATAAAGTTTTGTAAGGAAATATCTTGATTTGGCTCGATAGACTATTAACAGATAATAGACTAAGCCTTGTTCTTTTGAATTGGATTAGTTGAAAAAACATTTCAACTCAATTTAACTCATTTTATCTCATAGTTGCAATTTAGTCCAATATACTGTAATTTACTTCAGTTAGTTTAATTTAGTTCTATTGACTTTAAATCACTGCAGTGCCTTTAGTTCAGTTCCGTTCTAGTCTATGGCTCCCCTTGCCAAAAAGAAAATACTCCATCCGTTTCTCAAAAATTGTTACACTTTCCTTTTTAATACGTTTCATTAAAATTTTTACACTTCTACTTTTTCCATTTTGGGATATATGGCCCACTAGTTATTTATTCAACTAAATGTGGGTGGTCCTACACTTTACCATATTGTCATGCTTTTTAATTATTTTATTCTTTATTCTCTCTCCTAAATTTACTTTTCATGTCATTACCCATTTCCTTGATTATTGAATTTTTGGAAGTGTAACAATTTTTAGGAAACGGATGGAGTATTATTAAGTAGGGTCTTCAAGCTTTTAACTCTATCGTCGCCGCCTAATCCCCTCCGTGCATTCCGCCTCTCGTCACTCGACACTCTGCCTGTATGCGCCACCTCCAACTGACCACCTTTGCGTCACCACGACGGTGAGTTCTTCTCTAATTTTGCATTCTCCCCCTCAATTTTCTGTATTTATATGCTTAAATTACATCAATACTTGATTAGTATGATTATTTCATTACTTTGAGTCTTGATGGTTGTCGTACTAGATCAAATATTTGTCTCATTAGCTATGTGAATTTAATTTAATTATATGTTATTTATTGTTAGATCTTAGAAGCTTGGAATTTTGGCAAAAAGTAAAATAATGGGATGTTAATTTGGCATTTGTTAGGCCTTGAATGGTGAATGATGAATGGTGAATGGTGAATGGTGAATGGTGAATGGTGAATGATGTAAAAGCTTGGAGCTTGTAAATTGATTTGTTTATATTGTAACCCAACGAGTTGTCTCCCTACTGATGTAGTCATTGTTTGTAAATGTATCAAATTGTATAATCAATTTCTTTTGTTTTTTCCTCAAATGGTTCCAAATGTATATGGGTGCTTCTGTGAAACTTTGATGGTTTGCAGTTGGGTAGGAAATCGGGAAATGTCTGAACTTTCTTAAGCTTGACTTCAGTATTAGTTGAACTGCATTTATTGATTTCCATGGTGATCTTACAACCACATCAAAGAAGAAACATGTTGAAGGTTCATGCAACTTGGATTTCTTGCTAAATAACTGCCCTTTTTGGTCTAAAAAGATTTCACCTTGTTCGTTTCTATTAAGAAGCATTAATAGTAGTTTCAGTTAAGTTAATCACAAGCATGTGGCTATGCTTGTTTCATATCCTCCCAACAATGTAACCTTCAA
The DNA here is from genome assembly GCA_947645195.1 of Patellifolia procumbens. NCBI lineage: Eukaryota > Viridiplantae > Streptophyta > Magnoliopsida > Caryophyllales > Amaranthaceae > Patellifolia > Patellifolia procumbens. Next base: position 639,337 of record CANSGD010001250.1, on the reverse strand, counting down.
TCTCTTTGTTATACTCCTTAAGTCTGAAGACTTTGAACAATTCCACAACTCTCCTTCAGTTACAAACTCAAGTTGTCATTTTTGGTACTGCTGCCAGCAATGTGTTTCTCTCCAACAACTTGATGAATGCATATGTTTCGAAAGATTTACTATCCCACACCTACAAACAATATTACACGATCCAGGAAAACTTTGATATCTAGTTATACAAAATGGGGGCTTTTTTTTTCTGAGGCTGTGGAACTCTTTTGTGAAATGGTGGGGAGTGGCTTGCTGCCAAATAAGGCTACTATCTCTAGCATTTTGCCATTTTTCTAATCTGGGTCTCAATTTAATGGGTAAACGAGTACAGTGTTTTTGGATTCGTAGAGTATTTGGGCATATTGTACTGGTTGAGACCTATGCTACTTCGACTCAGATACTAGTGTCGTACAATGATATGTGTCCAAGTGACGGACTCGGCTAAAGTGTGAAGTTTTCTCATGGTTTTAGCCCAAAATGAAGTATCAGCTGTCCATATCCATGTCGGATTGTCGAGGATCCGACACGGGCACTTGAAGTAAAATATATCATCCGAGTAACATAGGTTGAGACATCTTTGGTTGATATGAATTCTGGTCGTAGGTGCATGAATATTGCTCAGATTATGTTTGACAAACTGCGTGTGAGAAATCTTGTTTCTTGGAATGTCATCATTTATGGGTATGCTATCAATGAGATGGGTGATAATGCACTATACCTTTTCAATGTAATGTGAATATAAGGAATTTCTTTGGATTATATACCATCAAGAACTTGATATTGGCTTGTTCTGGACCTATTCAATGTAGAACGAGTACTACAACTCTTGGTTTTACCATTAGAATAGGATATAACAAAGAGCGATAAATTTCAAACTGCTCCTATCGCTATCTATACAAGTGGTAACTTTATTAACGAAGCTTATCGTATCTTGAATTAAATGGTAGTAAATCATTTGGTTGCTTGGACTCTGATGTTCAAAGGGTTCCTCAAGCATAAACACGGGATGATCAGTATACATCCTATACCTCTTGATTCCACTGCTCTTGTAAGCATGATTTTAAGTTGTAGCTGTTCAGGAGCGATACCAATGACAAACTTCTCAATGAGTTTGTGGTGAAACAAGGGTTCGGCAAGGATGTCTTTCTAGGATCTTCCCTCATTGCCATGCATGCAAAATGCGATGATTTATGTAGAAAGAAAGGGTACTTTGGCGGAATGAAGAAGAAGGCTTTTACGTGTTGACATGCTATTAGAGCTATGAGAGTAAACTCGAATGGTAGTGAAGCAAGTAGTCTCCTATGGAGGATGGAAGACTTGGGGTTTAAACCGAATGAATCTACTTTTGATTTCGTCTTGTTTGGATGCAGCCATGCTGGTATGGTTAATGAGGGTCTTTAGATATTCTATATGGTTTAGAGAAGGACCATAGTTCCTGATTTGCAGCATTGTGGGATGTTTTTATGGTTGCATTCTTAAATGCTACCGTAAAAAATTATTAATAGCCATGAATTTGTCCATGTCAACATATGATATTTATGGCTAATTATTAAAGATATATTTAGATATGCAACAACATATGTCACTATATAGTATAATAGTTCATAATATACGAAAATTATGCTTTGAATTGCATTAGTCGTCATTAGTTTTTTGGACAATACAATAACATGTTTTGGTCATAGCCATAATTTGGACATGTACGGTGAAATTGGTATTGGCTATGACTATAGCTTGATTTGAATATCACCCAATTTCGCTATCTAAATTACGACTATGACTAAAATATGTTATGGTGCTGTCCAAAAATTTAAAATGACGATAACTAATTTTCGTATGGAGGTTGAGCAAATTAAAAAAAGAAAGTTAAATAAATGCCAAAATAGTCATTGCTGATTTGGCCAAACGTGTGGTTCACATTAATCAACTACCGTGACCTTTTTTAGAGAAGTCTATACTAAAATTTTTAAGCATTATGTTTGTCTAGTATACTTGGTAGGTCCTTCAGGCTTCAGGACAACTCGGTGAGGCCTATTTGCTGATAGATCAGAGGCCATTGCAGCCAAATTCTGGGGTTATGGTGGTCTAATGAGTGCATGTAAAGTCTATGGTAATATCTAGGTGGGAGCTTAGCTGTGCGGCAACTATTTAAAGTAGATGTTAGTCACTTATAATCTGTCTCGAACTTGTAGTCCTACATGCTGGGGAGGGCAAAGAGATATCTCAAGTAGTACTAAAGATCTAAGGGAATGAAAGAAGACCCTGATGGTAGTTTAAGTGAGATAAGCAAGTTTGAGAACCACATTCACCTTATCTAGTTTTCCTAGAGGCCATCTACGAAGGTAATATTTTCTTTGCCGGGATGCTCAACTAGTATTGACCAAGAGTCTTGTTCTGCATGGTTATATGTTTTCTCCTGGTGGATTGTGCTCACTAGGTAGTAGGCTTAGACCATGTTGACAGTCTCTAATTGCCATGATTTTGGACAATTAGACAGAGATTAAAGTTGTTGTAGAGAATTCAGAGTTGTATTCTCAATGTAATCATCATAGGTAGTGTTCTTGTTATGGCCACTCCCAGGAGAGTCATTCCTAGCATTGATGGGATGTCTGAAAAGAAATTCCTTAGCTCCTTGCGATTCCAATTTAATTTTTTTTTATAATAGCTAGAAGCAATTTAAAGCTTAAATAATTGCCCTAAGGAACTTTAATCTGATAGTTATGAGTTGTGACTTGTAAGTCATGTTTGTGAGATCTTTCGAGGTTGGGGAACGATGTTGTGAGTATGAAAAGAGAAACCTATTGAGTACTAAAGATTCATGTATACAAGAAGAGAGATACCAAATCTCATAGAGTGAATTGCTGGAAATAGAAACAAACTGAAAGAGAATAAGTAGTACAGTGAAACAACAGTTTTGATCACTCGCCTACAAGCTCCTAAATAATTAAGGAAATTATAAATACAGCCCTGGGCTCTAGATAAATTCCCAAATTAATACCATGTTAGACAATATATTTAATGTTTATATACAACCCTAAGGTAGGGTTATATATATCATCATCTAATAATTAATTACAAAAACTGGCATACTCGTACACTGGGCTAATAGTTTGCTATTTTTAAGTCTGATTTGTTCATTTTTAATCTTCTAAATCTTATCTTATTGGCTTTTAGAGATTGAGAACACTAATTTTACTTTTAGGTAGTTCATTTTTTATTTCTATTGCTTTATTTCTAAGGCTTAAGAATTTACTTTTAAGACTTGGTAGTTAACTTTTAAAAAGAGTTGCCGGTGCACTCGGTATATCCGATCATTTTTTTAAGAAGGAAATGTAGCAAATAAAATGAGTATCCATTTATGGTGTCTAAAAAGGCGATAGAGGAATGATAATTAAATTAAAATTTTCATGAACAAAGAAAAGGAACTCTCTAGTCTCTAACCCCTAATTACAACCTACAACTCTCTTTGGTTCATCAATTTTAGCTTTCCGTTTGTAAAGATGACAAATTATCATATGCAGACTCAAATTTCCATCATCAAATTAGCTTCCTCAATTTGACGGACAGATAAGAAATATAAGAGATGAGGGTTGTGGGAAAATTAAAATTTCTGACGCAATCGGAGACTTGGATTTTTCAGAAATTTTGGAGGTTTGTTTAAGATTACTTTTTTTAGTGCAAGTTTTGGATGAAAACTTGAATCTTCAATATATTTGAGCAAGCATGTTAAATGAATTATTAATTTTGCATTGAGAGCTTAAAAAAGTCAATTTTTGGATGGAAACCCACTGAATCCCCATGGATACACCATGGGAAAATCCATGTTTTAAAGAAATATCTTACTTTATTCACTCAAAATGTGTATTTGCAAGACAAATTACCATTCTTTACAACCATTTTAAAGTTACTCACAGGTTTCGACAGTGCTGAGAATAACTTAAGAGAGTTTCTGTGATGTTGTTTTATTTTGCTGGACTAAGCTTAAGTGGTAAAGATGGCCTTTGAAGCTATATGTTGTCGAATTATCATGCAAAATGCTACGAATCCTTGCGAGGGCAAAGTATAATGATGTTTTATAAACTTGTTAACAATTTTTCTTCGGTGTCAATTGCTCAAGCTCTTCATATGCTGTAAGATGCATGCTTATCATACATGTTCTAGAATTCATCAGCATGATGTCAAAATCTTTTTATGATGGCAGGAAGGAAATTACTAATTGAAGCTCTTCTTGCTGTTCTTGTTCTGAAGATTAGGTGGGTAACTGCCTCTTGAGACTGGCAAATTTTTGTTTCTTTTTGCTTCAATGTGCCATTGCTTTGGTCGATCTGAATGTGACTTGGAGAGACGAAATCATAAGCATTTGGATCTTTTCAGGAAAAATCGTCGTCACCCTGTTGATATGGGTTCCTGAAACTGATTACTGGTACAGATGGTTTCCTTTTTCCGCTACACAGTTCCTACTGTCATGAATCTCTTTCTTTCAATTGGCAAACCCACCATACGCCTTCTCAGTTATCGGTTTGTTGTGGATGATCAGAACTGTACTGTTGTAAGCGGTCTTTGTGATTCCCTCCGTAAGGGCTTGAACTGGGACACTCTAAGCAGGAAGTATAATCCAGTGAATTTGGATGATTCTATTATTGAGAAGGTACTCCTTGAATTAAAAGAACCCATTGAGGCAAAACGAGCTCTAAGTTTTTTTCATTGGGTTGCACATAGCAATAAGCCTGGCCATGGACTTAGGTGTTACTGCATCACCATTCATATATTAGCACATGCACGTCTTGTAAATGATGCCCGCAGTTTGGTAGAATCCATGTTGATGAGAAATGATGCGGCTAAGTGTTCCTCGAGATATTCAGTTGTTGACATGCTACTGAATACTTACAAGATAACTGATTCATGCCCATTTGTGTTTGACTTGTTGGTGCAAGCTTATAGCAAGTTAATGATGTATGATGCTGCTTTTGATGTTTGTTGTTACTTGGATGAGCATGGATTTTCTTTGAGTCTCGTGACCTTCAACAGTTTGCTTCATGTCATACAGAAATCACCAGATAGCGGCGATTTGATATGGGAGGTCTATGGCCATATGATCCAGAGGAGAATATACCCAAACAACGCGACAGTCAAAATAATGATCAGTGCATTGTGTAAGGAAGGTGAGCTGCAAAAATTTGTAGACATAGTTAATAGGATTCATGGCAGGGGCTGCTCTCCCATAGTGATTGTCAACACTAGCTTGGTTTTTAGGATGTTAGAGAAGGGGATAATTGAAGAAGGGCTTGTTCTGTTGAAGAGGATGTTACAGAAAAACGCGATTCTTGATATGGTTTCGTACTCTTTGATTGTTTATGCTAGACTAAGAAGTAAAGAACTTAAATTAGCACGAGAACTTTATGGACAAATGCTGAGTAATGGTTTTCTTCCCAACTCTTTTGTTTATACTCTGTTTATTGAAAGCTATTGTGAGGAGGGGATGGTTGAAGAGGCTCTTAGCTTGATGGATGAAATGGTAAACATGGGTCTAAAGCCATATGATGATACTTATAATTCTCTTATAATGGCTTGTGCTAAAATAGGGGCCTTGGTGGACAGTTTTCGACTTTGTGAAGAAATGACCGAAAAAGGTCTGCTCCCGAGCACTTCAGCTTTTAATGAAATGGTAGGAAAGCTCTGTCAATCAGGCAATATGAAGAAGGCCAATGAGATGTTAACGATTTTGATGGAGAAAGGATATTTGCCTGATGAGACAACATATTTTCATCTGATTGATGGTTATGGAAGAGAGGGAAACATTCAGGAGGTTCTAAAATTGTACTATGAAACTGAATTCAGGTTACTGTCTCCTGGACTACCAATTTTTACATCAGTGATCAGGAGTTTGTGTGAATGCAGGAAACTAGACGAAGCTGAAAAGTATCTGGCAATTATGAAAAACCGGTCAATAAGCCCAACTACAGGCATCTATGAGCTACTGATATCCGCTCACCTTGAAAATGGTAATAAAGGAAGGGCTCATCATCTTTACAATGAGGTCAATCAGAAAGGCTTGAGGCTCAATCAGCCAATGGCCCCTAGTCTCTATTCTGAAGATCTTGATTCGTGAAAGCTTGTTTCTTGGAGCATGCTATTGGAAGAATCGTCAACTCTCTGGCCACGCCTTCTACTATCTTCCTCTGTCTTCTTAATTCTGCATATAGGCAGCATTGGCCATAGTTGACATTGAAGTTTCATTCATGTTCAGTTACAGATGATGGCTCTTTCATCAGAGGCTTTTTTCACTTGCAAATGTCGAAGTTATGTAAATAATGATATTTGGGTGTTTTGCCTCATCTTTTCGAGCAAAGATGGAGAATCATGGAATACGTTGTACCAACTATCAAGATCACAGTAGGTGATTATCATGTCGGCATTGCTCATTGGTCCCAGATGCTACAGTCTGCAAGAGGTATTACCATTGCACCAGTTGAAATAGTCTCAATTTCTGTGCTTGTCATAGCATTTACTTTTTTCCTTTACATATATGTTAATTTGATAGATCCATATCTTTTTTATATCCTTTGGCAAAGCATAGTTTACGCTTTCATTCCATTATCAGTCTAGCAAAAGAAAAGGTGAAGGCCATAATATTTGCGGTAGGTGCTTTATTACTAGGGCTCTGTTCTTTAATGAGATGAACTGAACTGAACTGAAATGTTCTGAACGGAGCTGAAGTGAACTGAATTGAAATGAACTGAAATGTTTTGAACTGAACTGAAATGTTCTGAATTGAAGTGAACTGTAATTGTGCGACAAAAGCAGAGAAGCTGAAACTGAACTGTTCAGTACTGAACTGAAATTAATGGAGCTGAAGTGGAGTGAACTGAACTGAACCGGAGTAAACTGAACTGAAATGTTTTTTGATCAATCCATTCCAAAAGAACAAAGCCTAGATATGGGAGAACCAACTAAGATGATATGGAAGGAGGAAATGATATAGTTAAAGTTCTTATTAAACTCCAAACTTGCAGTCACATCAGTTATAGACATTATATAACTTTACATTGAAGCGAAGTCCTGGTTACTGATGTGGTACTTTTGTGTTTTTTTACTAGTTTTAGAAAGCTGTACAGTGTACACACTATGCAGTACACACATACCAGAAAACAAATGTTTCATTTGTGGATTTTCTTGGATGACATCCAATTTGAGCCTGAGGTTTTTACATGTGTGAGGTATTGTGCCATCTATTTCCTGGTGTTGCTGTAAAACAGTAAAACTAGAACATGGTGATTTTTGCCTCTGCTCTAAAGTGAAATATTGGCTCGTTGCATTAATCTTTTTCTTGCTCCATTACTTGCAAATGTATCTATCATTAATTTCACTCGTCTGACCGTCGGACGGCAGCTGTGATGAAAGTTATCATATTTCTGAGGATGTGCCATGTTCATTGCAGACTTTATGTAGGTTCTTTCCAGAACAAGACCTACTCTGTATGGTAGTATTCATAAACCAATTGCATGATGCTGGATTACGCATCATCAAGCTTCTGAAACAAGTTAATCATCTCCTTTTATGCTCCATACTTTTCGATACATATCTAGAATTCCTTAACTTTTTTAAGGTCCCAAATGACAATGGTATTTGTTCTCGTGGTTTTTGTTATGTTAACAAACCAATACAAGGCTGTGAGCTTTCATTTTTTCATGTTGCAGACATTTTCTGTATCATAGAAATTATATTTTGCAACGGATTGTGAAATTTATGATGAAATACTATCTACAACAGCGATTCATATTCGTCTAATTTTGCAAATGAAAATGTTGATCTTGGTGAGGGTGATCTGATGTGTGTTTCTCACTTATGTGACTTCTGTCACAGTGGCGGTGTACTGGGCAAATCAAATGACCTCAAGACAAGCTGCTTAAAGGTACATGAAATATTTTCAAATAAGACATAGGAGGTGTTTGGCAAATGGCTTTCGGCTGGCTTTTTCATTGGCTTCTGGTTTTTTGCTTTTATTTCTGGTTAAACAGTCAAAAAAAGTGTTTGGTAACTGGCTTTTGCAGTTCTTTTCAGCCAAAAGGCAGAAGCTGCTTTTACCAGCTTTTATGGTTGGCTTTGGCTTTTGCTTCCATTTTGTACTAAACAACCACCAATAACAGCCAATTTTACCAAACACTTTTTTAAACAACCAATAATTATACAGCCGGTCAAACAAGCCACTAGAAACAGTCGGTCAAACCAGCCAGCATATAAAGCCACCAACCAATTGCCAAACATCCCCGTAGTCTATTACGCTTGTTTGCCAGCCTGTTCATTGCCTCTTAAACTTTGCGATCCCTGATGATAAAATCAGGACTTCACTGGGAAAAAAACCCAACTCTACCTTTTATCATCCAACTAGGGAGGTTGAGCTTTAAAATAATAATATAGTTCTGCTGTTGCCGACCCAGATCAGAAGATATCAAACTGGTCAGCATTAGTGGCTTTCAGATATATTCATGTCTTTGCTTCATACTTAATTTTCCATTTTTGTGTGCCCTAGTTATTTTTGACCCTAACCATGATCTACTTTTACCCTTCGAAAGTAACTATGCATCTTATTGGGACATGTTTCTTTTTCATTTTTTTAAATATTTGCTTTGTCTAAATTCTCATGATTAATCTGTTCCACCATCACTAATGATCACACGCATAGTGTCTTGAGGTTCAAATCATCTCTATTCTGCTGCAGAATTTGCTCTCTTAAGAATTCAGATCAGTTTGATGGGAACTTTTCAACCATTATAAGGTTCTTCTTTTGATCAGAGCAGTAAACATTCTTTCAAAAGCTTATAGAAGAGTCACTTGTATAAGTAGTAATTGCAGATAATTGAGCTGTGTCGGACCAACTTTGATGATATTTCGTGTTTTTGTCAAATGTCCTCTTAAATTAATTTCAATCACATGTACATAGATTGCCTGCAGGCATCAAGGAGACCTTAGGTTCTACAGCACAATTTGAGCCTGTCATGTATTCCAAAGATGTAAACTCTGAGAATTTTGTATATGTTGTGGTTGTTCTAGTTATGATGTTTATACAAAAAAGATTAAAGATGCAAGCATTCTTATTTCTGAAAATCTTCATGGCTAGAGTTTCTTAAGTTTCAGTTTCATGTCCATCTCGTCTTCGAGGATATTGTCTGTATAGTGTGATTGTTGGTGCTTCTTTTTTCTTAAGAATCTTCATTGTATCATAGAAAAACGAGAAGGATGAAGGATGATGGCGATTATAGAATATCTCTTGAGAATAGAAGTTTACGGAATAAGATGAATAGATATTATCATCCTTCCACATCGCCTGCTGCTGCACCTTCTTGGTGGTCGGAACCGATCCCTTCTACTGATGTTTCAGGGAATCAAGACTTAAGATAAGGGTCGCTGGCTACCCCTTACCAAGCACCTTTATGAAATACAGCCGCTAATCTCTAATGACATTAAAACTGATTGTACTCCATGCATCATTGGTGTAAATTCTTTTAGAACCACAAGATAGAATGATTCGTTGTAAATCACTAAATCTGATGCTCCCCCATCCTCAATTAGTAGTCACATGAATTTCTATTTCTCTTTTAATTAAGGCAATGGGACTAATTTACTAAGAACTTCCATGTCATTCGATCTTTTATGGCAAGTAGTTTATGGAAATAAATGACAAACCATTATTTTTTCTGATGTTATGTGACAAAAACATTCGAAAATAGTACATCTGACTGTCATTCTTGGGTGGAAAGAATATAAAGGTCTACTAGAATACTAAGGGAGAAGCTTCAATCTTGGGTGGGGGAACGGGAGGTGACTTTTCTACCACCCCAACCCAACCCAAGTCTCATCTTTTCTTCTTATGGTCGATTAGGCAGTAGCCTTTGAGGTAAAGGTTAGAATTTTGACGAGGTCAAAATACTAGTTGAGAAGAAAAATGTGTATTTGGCAAAAGAGTGAATTAGGTAGTGTTAGAGGTCTAAGGACGTAAGGAGCGTTTTACAAATGTTAGAATTATTAACGTTTGAAGAAGTGGAAGTAGCAGGGCCAAAAAAAATCATCTAAAACTGCCGAATAAACCCATGATCACCTCAATCAAGTTCCTGCTCTAAAAATTAGTCATCTGTAACATTTCTAGCGAGCTTTAAATCTAAAGATTTGCACTTTCTCCAAAAAAAATACAGATTTTTTTGTGAAAAGAGCAAGAAAATCTGGATTCAAAGTTAAAGAGAGAAGAGAAGAAAGGCAATATGAGAAGTCATTGAAGCGAGGATTTCAATTGATGAATAATATGCACTAATGAGTTTCTCCTACAAAAATGGGGAAATTGGAAAGATTAAAGCCAAAAATCGACATTGATATCAATGTCTTATGTGCTAATGAAGGAAGATTGGAGTAAGGAATATTGAGATTATAAACAGATGCTAAGGAAGGAAGATCAGTCTTTCTAGAAGGTTGAAAAATAGGTACATGCTAAAGAACACAAAAACTTTAAAACTAGCCGATAGCAGCTAACAACTACTGTACTCACTAGTGTTGCCGAATAGGTCATTAGTTGGTTACTCAATTGGTAGTGCATAAGTTCGATCTAGTAAAATTTATCCGAAACTAAAAATTTACTTGACGGGTTATTGAACAAAACATGGTGGCTCCAAACTCACTTTAACTAATAAATAATTTCAAATGTAATTTGAAGCTAATTATATACTCCAATTTAATTTGGTCTCCACCAACCAAACAAATCTTTTTTTAAGGTTCATTATTGGTTGTGATATAATTATATAAATTAACTTCCATGAAAATGGTTAGCTACATAGGCTGCAAAATGAGGTTGCTAGTTTTGTTAAATATAGATCTAAGTTGTAACTATATGGAGGAAAGAGTGTTCAATTTACAAAATGCAGTAAGTTCTTAAAACTATATGACAAAAGGGGAGTAATAATATCGAGCCTTATCTCTCTCATTTTATGGACGTTGGACATTCGCATGTAGGCCAAAGTTGTTATTGGTTTGTGTTCTTATAGCCAGTTGATCAAATCAGGCACCTCCTGAGACCTGAGCATAAATCCTAGAGCAATTTTCATCATAGGATATTTGGATTTTATAAATAAATTTAGAGGTTTAGTTTGCCAACGTTGAGCATAAGACTTAAAATTGGTCAATATTAGCGGCTTATTTTAATCCCTCACATTCTAGACCTACCTGTTTTTGTATCCAATTCCTTGTGTCCTGATTTAGGTCTTAGGCATGTTTTTGACTAGCATTTTTTTTCTTGAAGAATTAGCTTGGACCCAAATGTCCTAAATTATCATATTTTCAACAACTTATTTATCTGTCCAAATTTCGTTTGGATCAACAAACTTTACCCACCTATCTAACATTATTCAAGGAATGGATGATTGCTAAGCGGTAATAATATTTTATTGGTATGAACATCAATGTATATGATAATGAAATTTCATCATCAAATATGAGTATTCCATCATAAATTTCTATTCAACTAATAGTCTATTTGGTAGGCGGTGCAATATTGGTAATAATAATACATTTATATGTAACTTGTAAGAAAAATCTCCTACACATTATCATGGTAATTAAATCTCACTGCATATGGATTTGTTATCATCATCACCATTCATGTATTACTATCTAAACAGGCCATTAAACCTAGTGAGAACAAGATATTTAGGGGTGAACAAGTATTATATATTAGTGCATTACCATGATACTACAATTAGTATCGAAGGCTCTATCACACTTTTCACCGAGTTCTTTTTATCTTTACTGTAGTGACGGATTTTAATCAAAATTATACGAGGACTAAGGTTTAGTTAGAAGTTCACATCTTGTTCAATATAAGTGTACTAAATCTATATATATTATGTAAATATTCTAGCTTTTTCTATAATTTATAGTTCAAAACATATTGAGGGCGAAGTCCCAACAGGCCCAGTTAAGATCCTCCAATGTTTAGATGTATTTGATATTTTACATTAGTTCTATTAAGTTGCAACCAAAGAATGATAATTTCATATGTATGATAATAATAATTGACAAAGAATGGTGTAGATTTGGTATATGTATATCTTGCTGTTGTAATTTGTACATTAGCTCTTACAAAATGCATGCTAAGATCACTAATTTTAATGTGCTGTACAGCAAAATTATAGAGACTGAATTTCCCTCTATTAGCTGCAAAAAAATGTGCTAAATTATCATCTAAAATGGCCTCTTAAGATCCTTAAAATCCACAGATTCTATGCACTCAACCTTATTCCTGTAAGGATTCAATAGCTTCAACAACTTAGTTACCTTCTCCTTAATCCTCTCATTAATGTTCCAACCCACCTGTAAAATGAGCAACAATTTCTGAAAAGCTCCAACTTGAAGAGCTTCAACTAAAACACCACCATCTTCCCTTTCCTCATTCTGACACAGCCTCCACAGTACGGAGACGGAGAACTCGGTCGCTAAGTCCGAGACTCTAAGTATCTTCTTAACCACCACAGGTACCGCGAGTGCCTGATTGTAAGCGGCATCTCTACCCTTGTCGCTTTGACAAAGCCCATCGAGGACTCCAAGTGCCTTCTCACATATACTCTTCTCGGCATCTACAAGGATGTCTAAGAGTAATGTCACTAAATTCAAGTCTATAGACTTCCCTATGATGATGCTCTTAGTTAAAGAATTATGTGTTGATGTGATCATATGATATAATACTATTAATGAAGCTTTGGTTGAAGCTGGACAAATTGGCTCTTTGATTAGCTTAACTAATCCTTCCATGGCTCCTTCCATTGTTACTAACGAATCAATGATTTTTCCTTGGTCTTTCGGGCTCGAAACGAGTTCTTTTAGGATCATAACAGCGTTTCTTCTCCCGGTTAAGCCTCCTCTTATGAGAAACCAAACCAAACGTTGTAAGGATTTGGGTGACTTAAGACTCTCTTCAGCTTGTTGTTCTAAAGGGGTTATAGAGGTAATAACACTCATAATATCCTCTAGTAGTGAAATGACGGTTTCGCCCTCGCTATCGGAGAAAGATTGGAATACAAAGGACAATGTATTACCTGCCCCATTTCCTTTGATGCACCTCTTATTCCTTTCACTCTCTTTGATAGCCTTGCTTACCTTCCCTACTAAGTCCCGGCACTCGTGTGGGGCCCGAGCCATCGAGAGCCTCTCTAAGATGATCCCCACCTCGTCCGAATTGATCGGAATCCGAGGTGTAGGGATGCGTTCAATACCGTGGGATTGGTTGTCAACGCACCAATCTTGGATCATACGACGAATTGTGTGGTTTGGGATAGGCTCAAGTGTCCTTAACACTTGGTTAGTCACGGGACACGTTACGTTACCTTCCTCAATCCACTTCTCTATGGTTTCACGATCATACGTAATTCCCGTCGATAAAGTGACCGGATCCTTCATCAAGTCTAATGATATCGGACACCGGAAATGATTCGGAACAATTAGCTCCGACAACTTCCGCTTGCCTCCACCATCTCCGGCTGCCCCTCGACCCGCTCTCTTCCTTCTCCATGAAGAAATCATATTGATGATATTGTACTATAAATGATCAAACTAAGGAATTTATAGAGAAATTAAGCAAAGATGTGTTTTTTATGTATATTATTATTGTTGTAGGTACGTTTATTATTTGGTGAATATGAGAAATGTTTTGGAAGAATATTATGTGATGTTGGGATAGGAGAGTATTTATATGGGTAGGTTTTATGTTCAGCTTACGCGGTACAAAAGTTCAAAAACGTACGTTGAAATATTATTTTATTTTCCAAAAAAAAAAAAAAAAGAGTAACGACCAAAGACGTTCAAGTTCAAACAAAGGAGGAGAAGATTAGAAGTTTGACCGTTGAAGGTTTGAAAAGGTGAAATGAAACTGTGTGTGAGAGAAGAAGAGGGGTCAAAGGAGCCGTTGATTTGGTAATATTTGATTAACTCGTATAAATGAAAGACCCAGCTAAGATAATACAATACTATAGAATGAAGAATGAATCAACGTCAACAGCATGCAGCGGGTCGGTGCATGAGATTGGATTGGATTGTTCTTTACTCCTATGTGTGTGGCTATTATGTCAAAAGTCTCATGCACCCCTTTTTTACGCTTTTAAATTTACCTAGCTAGAAAGTAAAATCAAAATTTTATCAAAAGATTTATAGAGTTAGGGAAGTTAAATTTCAAATTATACCAACTTATAAAGTTAAAGTAGTTGGCAATGTGATTATGTGAATAAGCTTACTTTATATTGTCTCTATTTCATATCTATTATAATATTTGGACTTTTGCATTATTCATACGCTATCATTTGACCTTCTATTATATATGATTCATATACAAGGACAAATTATAATCATGTAGTATATTGTTAGATTCTTTTCGGTATATACTTTTAAATAATTACATTTTTATAATTTTTACTCACAAAAAATTAAACATATAAATGAGTAAAGTTGTGCGTTGAGAGATGTGAAACTCTCTATATATTGCAATATATATGAAATGTAGGAAGTAACTCTGATTAGAACTTATTGAGCTTATTGCTTGGATCCATGGATCCGTCATGCCAACATAGTTTGTATGACTAGTGCGAGTAGGGGCTTTGCAGATACAAAAGTTATGGCATGTTCATTATCGTTTTTTGTTTTTAGTTTTTAGTTTTTTGTTTTTTGGAAAATCAAAAACCAAAATATGAAAACCAGAAAAGTGATTTCCAGTTATTAGTTGGCAATTTTCAAAATAAATATGAAAACTATTTGTTTGGTTAATTTTAAGATTTTTTTGTAACTTGTATCATATGATTCTAAAATCGTAAAGCCACAAACATGAAATTGGTAGTGATATTATTGAAAGGGGGCTAGGGTAACGATTTTTTTGGTAAGAAGAAGTAGCCCGGACCCCGCTCGGGTCCTAATGGGCAAAATACTTTGAGAGAGGGGGGAATGATCAGGGAAATCCTACGCTCAAAGTGCCCCTAGTAGCGATTGGATTGGAAGACTCTCTACTTTCCACTAGATCAAATCTTGTTTGATGGGTTTCGATTGTTGTTAAAGTAATGAAGAGAGAGAAAGAGGGTTTTGACTATTGAGAGAGCCTCCTTAACCTTCTTCCATCTCCATTCTCTACTTTGTCGGTAAGTTATAGCGGAAGCAAAAAAATATAACAACATAAGAAAAATGAAATACATGAATTAAAGATGCAAAATTTGAGAACAAAAGATAGATAATTCGTATTTAAAAAACTCCATAAGTTGAAAGAAAAACTTCTAACACAATCACGAATTCTTTCAGCTTAATACCCTTACCACTCCTTATATGGTGGTCGAGCAAAATCCAATTGCAAGTAGGATTAACCTAGACTCTAAGAAAACTTTAGATTATAAATAGGACTAGGAAAAAATGTTATCCTGAATCTATAATCCTACTAGAACTAGAATAAGAAATCAAGATAAAATACTGCATACATCAGCGTACGAGTAAGTTTCTTGTCCGAGCAGGCCATAATGATTGTCCAAGTAGGAGCGCCCATCGAAGAACCTGGGTTTCCGGTATGGGATCAATTGTCGGAATCCTCGACCTCGTTTTTCTTTTGTCTTCGCCTCCTTTTCCTTCCTGTGCACATACACTTCTTGAAACCTGTAGCGGTTCATTAACCTCCTCGTGTTGAACTCGTTGGGTATGCTCAACATCGTCATCAAAAGACTCGAAGGAACTTCATTTCCTCCACCAACATGCCACATCCCCCTTCGTCCTAAACCATATATTACTCGACCTTTTCCTCCACCATTGCAATATCATACATAAATGTACTCTGTACCAGTAATTACCCATCATTTGCGTTACCAAGGGATCCTTTTTTCATTTATACGAAAAAAATTCTGATATTTTTTTTTCAAATCTTCATAAGTATTAACGACAACACTTTTACGTTTACCAGTAGTTCTCTGTCAATTTTTGTTTTATTTTTTTCACATAACTTTGAGATCACCCGTAAAGTAAACCATAAAGTCTGTGATAAAATTCATCATTGGGGACGCAAATCTTCGAAATCTGTGAGACTTGGGGTCCTAAATCTGATATGTTCATGGTGTCTTCCTAATTACGCACTTCATAACTACTACCCGATTTATATCATCCAATTATATACTATCTCCATTCCATATGTATTGCAACATAGGGAATTTTACGTCTCCAAATGCTCTACTTTAAACGCTAATATAAAAAATTGATATTAATTAAGCATATACCGAGATTAATCTAACAAAATCCCACATGACTATATTTATCCTTATGTATAAATCACAGAAGAAAGGTCAAAGAGATGTATATAAATAATATAAAATGTTAAAGATAACAATAGTTATGAAATGAAGATAGCATATACTATACATATATATGCTCAACTATACCCCCACCCCAAAACAACCCAAAATCATGTTATCCAACCGTAAACGAGACTTGTCCAAATTTGACTACGTCGCACATTCACTGATTCACCAAGAACATTTCACTAATTTGGGGACCATGTGCACACGTAATATTTAGTCCTTTCCTATGTTGATCATAAATTATTCTATAACTATAACCTCTTAAACCTTCAAAGCAGTAGCGCCTCATTACTTTATTAGTTTTACGTATTTTTCCTTTGATACATACTTATTTTGCTTACAACCTCACCAACATTTGAATTGCATGATGCTACATTATCAAAATTTAACACAAATGTAAATATATATTCTAAAACTATACCGATACATTCACTACTACTTTATTCACCAAATCTAATTGATTATCTGACCGTGCATAACCCTTACGACTCCACAACTAGTTATATTTAAAGCAAAAATGTGAAAATAATAAAAGTGTCGATCTTTTTCATATGACTAAAGATTTAAGAGATATTACAGGTGTCCTTTGCCAAATGCCAATGTCCCACTTACTAATTACTATCGATAATTTTTACTTAGTTTTCTATTGGCTTGCTTATTACAGTAGCAAAGAGGGTTGAATTATAATTTGTTATAGTTCGTTTAAAATCCATTTCAAATATCTCTTGTTAACTCTAGATCAAATTATTAGGTCAATTTTGAAAATACTTTTGATCAGATTTATTAGGTCACATTAGAGAATATTATACTTCCGATCAAATTATTAGGTGATTCGATCGAATTAAAAATTTCTAACTCTAGTATGGAGGCCATTATGCACTGGGGCAAAAAAAGAAAAAGAAAGAGTAAACGGTGATTAGCGTAACAAATGGGACAATTAGGTGCAACTATAGCCTCATGGCCCTCATGTAGTCATGTGTTTTGTACCCATTCAATCACGCTAGATTATTTATCAAAGTTTGGGTTGGACCGTTAGTTATGTGTTGAATATAGAGGGTTATGACAGGTAGCTTGCCTGAAATCACTGGAATTTTTGGTATGATCTCAGCTGCTAACTTGATAAATATTTAAAATACAGATTTTTTACTTAGACGTACTTTCAATCTTTCATAAGGACCTTATAGCTTAAGAGATTAGAGAGTATGCATCGTACACCGTATTAGGGTAATTTGGTAATTAGACTCTTAGTAGGGTTTTGTAAAGATATTTTGTTATCTCTATATATATAACATGCCAGGCAACCTAAACAGGTAGCCATTCATTCATAATATTCGTACATGGTATCACGAGCCTAGGTTTATTTTTTTCCGCTCACATCTCTAAACCTAACCCTAAACCTAATTCACACGGTTTTCTTTTTCATTTTTTTTCGGCACCATCACATGGCTGCCACGTCTGCCACCTCCGGCCACCTTGCCGCCGCCAGCAGCCCCCAAACTCCGGTGGCCCGGACACGGTCGGTGCATCCTCAGATGCCGCATCTCATCGCTGCCTCCTTGACGCAGCCGCATCCCTTCGCTGCCACGCTGCAGCCCACGACGCCAGCGAGCGGTGCTGCTGCCACCACCGATCAAGGTGGCGCTTCCTGGCTGTCTCAACAGCCACCCGCCTCCTCCCAGGCGGCCTTCCAGCAGTATTCACTCGGTTTTTCAAGCCCCTTGCTGCATGCTTCTTCTTCAAGAAGCCCT
Source organism: Patellifolia procumbens (assembly GCA_947645195.1). Lineage (NCBI taxonomy): Eukaryota > Viridiplantae > Streptophyta > Magnoliopsida > Caryophyllales > Amaranthaceae > Patellifolia > Patellifolia procumbens. The sequence goes on along the minus strand of CANSGD010001250.1, from coordinate 621,216 downwards.
AATCGGTTTCCACCTGGCTTCGGTGGACCATCCACCCACCTAGCGACTCCCTCTTCGTTTCCCGCTACTCAAGACTCAATCTTTTCCGCTCCATTTGCGCAACAATACATCAATCATGACATCACTCGATATGTTACCATCAAATTAAACTCACCTGAAGACTTTCTTGTCTGGAAAACTCAGGTTACTTGTTTTTTTGTTAACACACCAACTCCTTGGTGTTGTTGAAGGTACAATTTCTATACCTAACGCTACTTATGTTGATCAATTGGGTCATACTTTGCCCAATCCGCAATTTTACGAATATTTAAGGTTAGATCAACAAATAAAGTTGTGGTTGTATGCTACGTTATCACGTGATGTAATGCTTGATGTTCATGAGTTACGTTCTTCTGTAGAAATTTGGAATCGTTTGAAGTCTAGATTTTTACATGCTAGTATGGCTAGATCTATGGAACTAAAGGGTAGATTAAGTCATATGAAAAAGCCTGAACAGCAGCCTATGGAACAGTTCTTGCGTGAAATCAAAGTTATTGTTGATTCATTGGCTGCTATTCAGTGTCCTGTTTCTCAGTATGATTTAGTCCAATATACTTTGACTGCTTTGGATCGTGATCGACATTATGATGCCCTTATTACTACTTTGTTACAATTTCAAACGTCCTTAACGTTTGATGATCTCCGCCCTAAGCTTCTTCAGCATGAGCAACGCCTTAAGGCTATGCGTGCTTATGATGAGACACATCCTGCTCATCAAGCTCTAGTTGCTGTTCAGTCTGGTTCTACAGGTTCACAACCATCTTCTTCGGGTGGTTCGAACTCTAAAGGTCAAGGGGGTGGTAAGAACAAGAATCGCAACAATAGTCGTAACAAGGGTGGTCGTGGTAACAATGGCGGTCGCGGCAATGGAGGACAGGGTGGTCGTGGCAATGCAGGCCGTGCTAATGGTATGGGTAATTTTCATGATGTTTCATATGTTGATTATTCTTGTGCCAATTATGTTGCTAATGATTTGTCTTCAGCAGGAAGTAATCCATCTAACGGCAATTTAGCCACCACTCCTTCTTCAGATACTTGTGGTCTTTGTTGGTATCCAGGTCACCAAGCAGCCTATTGTCCTCAACGCTTCAATCATAGCTTTGTTCCTTCTTCTCCTGATGGTGTCACACGTGCCCTAGCTGCACTGTCTGTTGGTGGTGAAACAAATGACTCCGTTTGGTATCCAGATTCTGGAGCCGCCTCCCACATGACCTCACAGGATGTTAAGCTATCTAATGCTCTTCCTTACACTGGTTCGAGTTCTGTTGTTGTTGGTGATGGCACACGACTTCCCATTAATAAACTTGGTAATTTGAGTCTGTCTTCCTCTAGTCGCCCCCTTCGCCTCACGAAGGTGTGTCATGTTCCCCAATTAAAACATAATCTGATGTCTGTTCAAAAGTTATGTCAGGATAATTCTTGCATAGTCTGTTTTGACGAATCTTCTATTTGTGTTAAGGACAAGACCACGGGGGCAATTCTGTTGCGGGGACTCAGTAGGAATGGTGTCTACCCTCTTCAGCCTCACATCCTAGAGTCAGAGTCGTCCTCTCGAGTTTCTTCAGAATCTTACCGAGTCTGCCCAGAGTCATCTGTCCCTGCTCTCATAGCCACCAAGGAGTCTGGAGATGTTTGGCATACTCGCCTTGGTCACCCTTCTGCTAGAGTTTTAGGAAGTTTACGTTCACAAAACTTGATTTCATGTACTTCTAAGTTTCATGACGATTGTGTTCATTGCAAATTAGGAAAGATACATCGTTTGCCTTTTGAGTCTGTGACTCACCGTGCCCCCTATCCCTTATATTTGATACATAGTGATCTTTGGCAATCGCCTGTTAAATCTAATCAGTTTTTTCAGTATTATGTGGTTTTTGTTGATGATTATTCACGTTTTTCTTGGCTATATCCACTTAAACTGAAATCTGATGTCTATTCGACATTCTTAGTTTTTCAAAAACTTGTTGAGAACTTATTTAATTCCAAAATTAAATTTTTCCAAAGTGATGGTGGACGTGAATTTGATAACACTCCTTTACTACAACATTTCTGTGATTCGGGAATTTATTTTCGAAAGTCTTGTGCTCGGACTCAAGCGCAGAATGGTGTTGCAGAAAGGAAACATCGAACTATTATTGAGATGGCCCGCACTATGCTTATTCAATCTGAATTTCCATCTCGATATTGGGTTGATGCGTGTTATACGGAGGTTTATACGATAAATCGTCTTCCTAGCTCGGCTTTGCAGGGTTCATCCCCGTTTGCTAAGCTTTTTCATCGTCCCCCTTCTTATGAGTTCTTGAAATGTTTTGGTTGTGCCTGTTTTCCGTTGTTTTTAGATCCTAAAATCAATAAATTACAGGCTAAGTCGATTCAATGTGTTTTCATTGGCTATGCATCAAATTATAAGGGTTATCGATGTCTTGATCCTGTTTCTGGCAATGTTTATACCAGTCGTCATGTGTTGTTTAGTGAACGTAAATTTCCATATCGTTCCCTCGTGTCTAGCACACCCATTGGTCCGTCTTTGGACGAGTCTCTTGACCCCATGGTTTGGTTTCCAAGTATTCCTTTGTCTTGTGACCCTCGGCATGTGTCCTCAAGTCTCCCCTCCCCCGAGCCCGCAGCATTACGGGAGCACATGCAGCAACCCGCTGCCTGCTCACAGAATGCATGCGAGCCCGGGCCTCTCCTAACCGCGCCCGCAGGCTCCCGCGAGCATACGCAGCATCACGCTGCCTGCCCGCAGGTCCCCTGCGCGCCCGCAGCACCCTCGCCCAGCAGCAGCGTGCAGCTGCCGAGTCTCCCCCCCACTGCTGTTCGTCAGCAGCAGTCCTCGCCCAGCAGCAGCGTGCAGCTGCCGAGTCTCCCCCCACTGTTGTTCGTCCGCAGCAGCCCCCTGCGTCAGCGGGAGGTCTGCTGCCCCCTTCCCCATCACACGTCATCTCTCCTCATGGGTGTGACGTACCCTCCCCGTCTAGTCTTGAGTCGTCCCCGTCTCCTATCGTCCCTCCCCCTAGGCGTCCTAGAAAGTCGTCTAAGTGTGTCGATCCTACTAATGTTCATACCATGACCACGCGTCTAAAAGACGGAATCATTTCAACTAGGAATTTATTAGATTTAAAAACCGATGTTGTTGAGTCTGAACCGTCTAATTTTAAGCAAGCGTCTAAAGATTCACGTTGGCAACAAGCCATGCGTGATGAGTATGAAGCATTAATTAAGAATGATACATGGGAACTTGTGCCTCGCAACAACAATAGAACCGCTCTTGGTTGTAAGTGGGTGTATAAGATTAAATATAATTCTGACGGTTCTGTGGAGCGGTTTAAGGCCAGACTTGTTGTTTTTGGTAATCATCAGCAGGCAGGTATTGACTACTTTGAAACCTTTAGTCCTGTCATTAAGCCTACTACTGTTCGCTTAGTTCTTACTCTTGCTGCTACTTTTAAATGGCCTATTCGTCAACTCGATGTCAAAATTGCTTTCCTTCATGGTTTCCTCAATGAGGAAGTCTATATGCGTCAGCCTCCTGGTTTTGAACACCCTTCTCAATCACATCATGTTTGTCGGTTACGAAAATCCATTTATGGTTTGAAGCAAGCTCCTCGAGCTTGGTTCTCTCGTTTCAGCAATTTTCTTCTCTCTATTGGTTTCAAGTGCAGCAGTTGTGACACCTCTATGTTCACTCTCACACACAGTAGTCATATTATCATTCTCTTGCTATATGTTGATGATATTGTGCTTACAGGTAGTAGTTCTTCTTTGCTTTAGAAATTTATCAGTGTTCTCTCTGCCCAGTTTGCTATGAAGGATTTGGGTAATTTGAATTATTTCTTAGGCATTCAGGTTTTACGTACTCCTCAGGGTTTGTTTTTGTCTCAAAACAAATATGTAGTTGATCTTCTTCAGAAATTTCATCTTCATACTGTCAAACCCGTACGTACTCCTGTTGTCTCTTGTGTCACTCTTTCTCTCTTAGATGGTGAACTTCTTGCTGATCCCACAGATTATCGTAGTATGGTTGGTGCATTGCAATATTTGACTATGACTCGTCCTGATATTGCCTATGCTGTTAATTCGGTTTCTCAATTTATGCATGCGCCTCGTACTACTCACCTTCATGCTGTGAAAAGAATTTTCAGGTATCTGCAGGGAACTTCTGATTATGGGCTATTTCTTCATAGTACTGGCTCTCCTACTGTGACTGTTGCCTACTCTGATGCTGATTGGGCTGGGTGTCCTGACACTCGGCGTTCTACTACTGGCTATGCTGTCTTCCTAGGGAAGAATTTGATCTCCTGGCGCTCTAAGAAGCAACCTACTGTTTCGAAGTCTTCTACTGAAGCTGAGTATCGTGCTGTTGCCTACACTGCGGCCGAAACAATTTGGATACGTCAATTGTTGGCTGATTTAGGGTATTTTCATCGACGGCCTACCATTCTCTATTGTGACAATGTTTCTGCTATGTATCTTACTGCCAATCCTGTTCATCATGATCGTAGTAAGCATATTGATGTTGATTATCACTTTGTTCGTGAGATGGTTGCTAAAGGTGGACTTCAGGTCAAGCACGTTCCGACACAGTTGCAGGTTGCTGATATTTTTACTAAGGGTCTTTCTTCTGAGTTGTTTTGTAAACATCGTTCCAATCTATCCGTGATTCCTCCCCGTAAAGATTGAGGGGGTGTATTAGGGTAATTTGGTAATTAGACTCTTAGTAGGGTTTTGTAAAGATATTTTGTTATCTCTATATATATAACATGTCAGGCAACCTAAACAGGTAGCCATTCATTCATAATATTCGTACACACCGTACCCTGGTGTATAGCATGAGCATGGTACACTCAAGACTATTTTTTGCTCAAATAGACTTAGGTGTACCATGCTCATGGTACATGGTATACCAACTCTATTTGAGCAAAAAATAGCCTAGAGTGTACACCCGGGTGTATAATAAAAATTGTAAAGAGGTTATTAGGTATTTAGTTTGAACTTGTCTAAGTTATGACCGTCTTAAATGTTTCAAGTGTTCCACAATACCCAACTCTCAATATAAAAGGCCAACAAAATCTAATAATTTCAAATATCGTAGCAAGTTTAATGTTCTTCGATCCTCTATTACCTTACAAATCTACATTTTTTTTTTCGATGGAATTTTTGTTTTATTAATAGGCCAAAGTCAAAGATGGTATAGCATCCATCATGCAATACATTAACAACAAGCTAACCAAATACAAAACACATTTTCATATCCATTCCACATGAACACCATTGCTAATAGCTCTAATTTTTGCTAAGCCATCGGCAATTTCATTCACTTCGCGTCTTTGGAATTGAAACTTCACATCGTTCAATCGCCCTTTCAAAACATGTAGAATATTTTCAAGATTTTTCCCATAAAATCTAAGACGCCATGGACATCTCTCACTATATTGTACCCAAGACAATGCATTCATAGAGTCCGATTCAACAATTAGAGCCATCCCATGAAAATCATCTCTCTCCAAAGTTATGTCCAACGCAAAAATAATGGCAATAAACTCCGCGTCATTAGAGTCTCGTATACACACCGAGGCAGAGAAAGAACATAGTTTGTGGCCAAGCTCATTCATTAATACCCCTCCTGTTCCAGTTATATACAAATCTACATAGTTTTTATTAACATAGTTATAACTAAGATGTATATAACAATACTTTTGTATCAAACTTTTTGTCATTTCTCATTTTTGTTGGTTCAATTTATTTCATTAGTATAGGGGTCCTCCTTTACTGAAACGACCCTGTTTAAGGCTCTAAGTCATCAATAATTGTGAGAGGTCATAGTGAACACTAATAGGGCCATTGTAGTGTTTTCACAAGCTTATGGAAAAGAGTGGTATTATAAGAATAAAATTTTGGTGAACAAGCGTGCATGAGTACCAATTAAACCCTTTTTTGTCATATCACAAATACCAATTAAATCACATTTTGCACCAATTTTACATCCTACGTACAAATTCATGGGTTAGTGAAAAATTTGTGAATGCAAACAAATGTTGGACTTTCATCATCATGGCTATTGTTAAGTATGGGCTTGGCTGCACGCATAAGGAAGATGAATAGCCCCTTAGCAACAAAGTCAATTAATGTGACACTTTCATATGTGATGTTTTACAGAGTTTCAACATCTATCTAAATCTACATGTATACATATGTATTTAAACGTGTGAACTTGCACTAATAAACGGTCATTGACTGACCCACATATCACATGCTGATATGAAGCCATTAAACCTATAACACCGTATTGACATGTCAATTCTTTTAAGAGGTTTTATAAAACTACCTAAACTTTCGGTTGGTAAGTAACCACTTAGCCACTACGTCACAACGTTTTTTATTACTTCCTCCGTTTTAATATAAGTGATACGCTTTTGTTTTTCACGCTTATCAAGGAAGAGATTTAAGGGTGTAAACGATTAAATTTTTCTATGAAATTTTAGCACAAGTAATATATAGTCTCATTCTTGCTTGTATTAAAATTTCATCGAAAAATTTACTCATTAACACCCTTAAATCGCTTCCTTAATAAGTGTGAAAAACAAAGTGTATCACTTATATTAAAACGGAGGAAGTATCTTTCTTAGTATCACCTTAACCTTAGAAATAATTTGGCGAAAAAAAAACATTCCATAAGCTTACTATTCTTGGATACCACCACTAATTAAAGTCCTCTAGCAATTACATGAAAATTATTGGTATTTTTATATATTCTCGAACAATACTAATGTAATACTAGTCTGATGTTATATTGCCATTTTTACTAAATGAATAACTCATAGAGTCGTGCATCTCTATACTATAAGGGAGGGGGACACCAAAATTTAAAAAAAAAAATAAAATTAATCAAGGAAATTATTAAGTAATTAAATTTTATTTCCAAACTTAGCCATCAGACTTTTAGCAAAAATGTTTAAAACTTCAAATTACAATATCTAAATATCTACAAAGTAAAAAAAATTAAAAAAATATCAATGGTTAAATTTTCTTGAGATCTATAAATAGACATTCACTTTGCTATATTTTTATGTACTTTTAGTTTTTTTTTTCAAATACATGAGTAATTGGTTACTCATGAGTGAAGGTGCATTTGATCAAATTGATCATGAAACTTGATAATTTAGGATGAGCGAAAAAGTGGTAGATGGAGAGGGATGATTTTTTTTTACTCATGAGTGATGATGCTACTGACATCTTCCATTAATCTTTTGTAAGATTTTTTTGTCTTTTTGGCGTTTTGTTTTTAAATTACTATTGATAATCTACTCTCTAATATTTTTTACTCTTTTTTATATATTTAAATTATTTCATTATATAAACCTTTTTGAGCTTATAATTACACCCTCTAAAAAACAAAATAGCTAAAATTTAACAACTAATTTTAAGTATGAAAAATATGTATACACTTCACTAGAGAAATTACAATGTAGTTTCTCCCAAATTCTTACATATTAATCTTTCGTCCGAAGCACGCATCACGTGCATATATGACTCGTTTTCCTATATGAACATCTCTATAACTTTACACGTTGGTATGGTTATATTTTCCAAAAAATAAAATAAAATTGACCATTATTATCTTTGGCGATATAGTTAATTTTTTAGCCCTTAAGTAAGTGCATCTTCACACTCTTTCCTTATTGTTCCAGTTTTTGATTTTTGACAAGTAATAGTGATAACAATAACCAATATGAAAGAAGAAAATAATATACTTCATATAACGTCATTTAGATAAGGATATATATATATATAATTATATAAAGATTCTTAAATTAGAAGGGTGAGAAGGATTTTATGTGCAAAATTTTTTTGAACTGAATTTTTTGAATTAGATGTGCAACTTTTTTATCATGTGGATCTTTTTTTAACTGAATATGCATTTTATCTTTTTAGAGTACCACTACAAAAAAAATTGTATTTTGCTACGGAAAAATTCCGTAGCAAACATCAAAATTCTGTTGCAAAGTGTGTTTTTGCTACAGAAATATTTCGTAGTAAAAGTGGGCGTAGCAAACTGAATTTTGCTACGGAGGAAGAAGATCCATAGCAAAATTTTCTACGGATAAGTTTGCTACAGAAACAAAACCGTAGCAAAACTTTGCTAAGGATTGAAAATCCGTTGCAAAACTTTAATTCGTAGCAAAACTTTGCTACGGATAGAAAATTCGTATCAAACCATATTTCATAGCAAAATTTTGCTACGTTTTTCTCTACCCCATCTTGACTCACTCCCCCCATAAATCCCATTGAAATGCCATTAGTAAGAATCGAAACCAAGACAAGGCTGTGGAAAGTGAAATAGCTCCAAACTAAGCTATACATAATGCACATACTTGTAGTTGGCTAATGTTCTTTACATTTTTTCTTAATATTACGTTGTCAATCGTATTACATAGCAAATTTTGCTACGAAGTCGAATTTCGTAGCAAATTTTGCTACGGAATCTTATTCCATAGCAAATTTTTGCTACGGAATCTTATTCCATAGCAAATTTTTGCTACGGAATCTTATTCCATAGCAAATTTTTGCTATGGAATCGTATTTCGTTGTAAATTTTTGCCACAGAATCGTTATCCGTAGCAAATTTTGCAACAGATATAATTTTCTGTAGAAAAATTTGCTACGGAATTGAAAACCGTAGCAAAGTTTGCAACAGAAGTGTGTTCCGTTGCAAAGTTTGAAACGGAATACAATTCCGTTGCAAATTTGCTACGGATTTCAATCTACGACAAAAAATCCGTAGCAAAAACTCTTTTTTTTGTAGTGTATAAACTAACAACTCGAAAAGTAAAACATGCACATCCAGTTCAAAAAACATGCAAATCTAATTCAAAAAATATGCATATTGATCCTTCTCACCCTTCTCATTTTAAGATCTTTTTCACCGGATCCCAACCCTCTCTATATAAAGTTATTTAGATAAGGAGAGATATATAGAGAGAGGGTGATATGAAGAATTTTTTTTTCTTGGATTGAGTATACTTCTTTTTATTAAGCCCATGCAAAGGTGTAATATATGGTTAAAACTTAAACCTGAATCTAATCTATACTAATACATTAAAAAAAACATTCTTAAATTAATATATGTATTTAACATGACAATTCTCTTTTTAATGTTGTCAAAATGTATGTAATGTTGTCAAAATGTATGCAATAGGTTTTGAACCCACAACTTATTAATTGAGATGTTCTATCTATCTATCTCTACCATTAACTCATTAAGCCACATTCTTTTTTGTTGATATATTGCAATTTCTAAATTTTAACTTAATAAAGTGTAGGAGAAGAGTAAGGAGTCTCGTTGATTACACTCTTTCATTATTAGTAATTGTTTATTTTATGGTTAGTAATTGTTTTATTGGTTGTTATGATATACTTTTAAAATAATTTTAAAATATTTGTCAACTATTGATTTTAATCTGAATTATTATCTAATGTGACGAAACACTGAAAGAAGAAGATGGACTCGAAACATCACCTAAATTCAGACACTAGTTGCATTTTAAAACAATAAAACATGCCACAAATTCATTACCAACATTTATTACGCAATCGAACTAGTATGCATATGTAAAAATAAGTAAATATTGTATAAAACAAAAGGTTGACGTTGACATAAACTATTGGGATCTTATGTTAGAAGTTATACTACAAACAACCATTGAGACTTTGAGAGTATTGGCATAAACTTTGGTTTTCCAGATATCGTATGGTTTACTAGTTTAGTCTTTCGGCGTGACGCGCAAATAACGCGCATGCATGCTGCATGCGAAGTTGCAAAAAACTAAAGCTTTCCTGTTCCTATTTCGGACTTGATTGAAATATATGTACATAACCTGTATTGCAAAGGACTTTACGTTATTGTCAGTCAGTCTTATGCAATTCAAATGACCGTGTGGAGAAAGGACTTCAGAAAATAGAATTCAGGGGCTTTCATTCACACATTTCCTACAATTTTACCCAGCACACACACGGTGATACTTTGTTATATTTTTTTGGAAAATTTGTTTATAAATACCAGGTTATAACACTTTCTCCGAAAAAAATGTGTAAGTCCTCTAAAATTTATATGAATACTAACTTTATGCCATTTCTTTTGAAATATCTACAAGATGATGCAATCCGTTAAGACTTAGGAGTAGGGATGGGCCCGAGCCGAGTTAGGACGAGTACCATAAAATAAAGAGTTGGTATTATAAGAGAATGTCTAATTTAAATTAATATTAGGTAATAGCCCAACAGAAAGAGGAGATTGAAACACCTATTTTTATTAAAGTGATGGGATTTTTGGATAAATTGATGGACTTAAGTTAGTCTAATTTTAATAACTTTTGTAAAATAAAACTCGGTTCATTAAGGGTAACATTTACAAAGCTCGAGTTCGATTCTAACTATATAAGTGAGCTCGAACTTGGTTCAAATGCTCGACGAACTTAGTTCGAGTTCGAGTTCGAGTTCGAGTTCAGGTTCGAGCTCGATTTGATAAACAAATGAATGAACCGAACTTTTAGACGAACTTAGTTAATACTTTCAAGTTTCATCTATACATAATAATTCATTTATTTGAGGCTAACTAGATCCAACATATTAAAAAAGTGTGCTCATTACTCTGAAAAATAATCATATTCATATATATAGTGAACCAAAGTGTTAAGGGTAAAATTGAACTATTTGCGAGCTCACTAGCCAATATATTACTGTTTGAGTTCAGTTCGTTCAATACTCAAACTATCTTTTTGAGCTTGAGTCGGCTCGTTAACAAATAAACCACACTCGACTCCATCTAAAGACGAGCCGAATTCGCACTCTTCACGAACTGTTCTGTTCATGTCCATCCCTACTTAGGATTCTAGGTGAGTGGGGTGCCATTTTTCATTTTGCCCGAATTAACACCCTCGTGTGATTACACTACTTTTGCCTCTGCGATTGTTTTACTCAACTACCTTTTCCTTCTTATCTCTCCTCAGGCCTCCCTCAATTAATACCTAGGTTTTTGAGGTAGTTGTGGGTGGTAGGTTGCATGGTGGTGGTGGCGTCCAGGGTGGTTGTTTCGGGTGATAGGGGTAGTTGTTTTTTTTTGTTTTTTTTAGGAAGGTAATGTGGTGGATCCCTGGCCAGATCTCAACTAGCACAATATCTTGATCTGGTATTTGCGGGGCCCGAAACTTGGGAGTAGGGGGAATGGTAATGGAATCCCCATCTCCAAATGCCCCTAGTGGGATTTGATCCCATGACCTTGAAGTCATGAGACCAGATTCTTAACCACTAGGCCAAGCCAAATTTGGTAATTAGGGTAGTTGTTGGGTGGTGAGTAATTATATCTAAAAGAAAGTGAAGATTTAATTTGAAAAGAGGGCAAAATTGTAAATACTTGTCCCACTAATGAAACAAACTGACAGTTTCGGCAAGATTCACAAGTGGTAATGATTCGGTCAAGTCGTAAATCAAACTATGTTTTATATTTGTGATACAAGAAAATAATGTTTGGTTAATTAAAGGTGGTAAACTTTAAAAGTTGAAATATTGCTTCATATGATTACATCTACATCCATTTTAAATGCTTACAGTATTGAAAATAACACAACAAATATTTGGACCACCTACTGCTACATGGATACATTTTTTTTTGGTAAGAAGAAGCGGCTCGGATTTCACTCGGGTCCTAATGAGCTAAGCTCTTGATAGTAGGGAAAAAGGGTAAGGGAAATCCCTACCTTCATAGTGCCCCCTAGTGGGGATTGAACCCCCAACCTTGAGGCTGTGAGGGTCTTCTCCTTTCTACTAGACCAAGTACTATTTGTTGCTACATGCATACATATCCTTGTCTACGGGAGTATTACTGTATGGGGTCGGCGGGGGGATAGGCCATATTACACGATCGGCCGTGAGTGGATAAATTATCGGGTGCAATTTAAATTTGTAGAAATATGGGCTACTCTTAATTTGGCTATAAGATGCTTGAATTAGTCCTTCGGTGAAGTGCATGCATCTGGGTTTTGCTTTTCAGAAAGCCCATACTTGTACGTGGGCGTTTTAAAGAAAAGTTCCATACAACATTGAAATCTCGTGCAAGTTAACCCTTTTCAACTAATTATTCAGTAATTCTCTTTAGAATAGGGGGAAACTCACAAAGTTTGCTAGTGGGATTTGATCTTAAAATCAAAAGATTATCAGATACAAACCTTATCATAGGACTAAATATTATATTGCTTAGTCCATATATATAAAAGGACTTATCAGTGAAGAAATTCGCACTCTGTACCATTTTTTACAAGAAATTTTATACTTATAATTTGTTCTGCTTAACTTATTTATAGGTATTTCAAAACATGTTATTAAAATATAAGAGAAGTTTGGAAAAATTGAGTAGATAAGAAAATTTAAGACAGTATTCATTAATGTGACAGATAAATTTAAATTAGAAAAAGTTTAGAAAAATAAGAAAGGTTCATAGTAACATAAATTGATGAAATATACTAAGTTGAATAGGATAAATCCTACGTTGTATCCATTCGTTTGCAATAGTTTTGGTTTTCACGATTAGAAATGCCGTACTTTGACATGATCTTTAATTAACATTAACAATATCTCATTTCTTTCTTTGTCATGTGACCAGTGGCGGTGGCAAGATTCGTACATTGAGGGAGCTGAGATATCACTTATTCAGTTGTATGGTCTAATATCACAAAATTTAGAGATATAAAAAGTAGCAAAATATGTATGTCCAAGAAGTTGAACCCTTGACCACCAACATATTATTCAACAACAAGCAATTCACAAGTTGAGCTACAATTAATTCATAGAATGAAGGTACATAATTAATATTTCCTCCATTTCGCAATACTCGCAGCGTTTCTTATTTGCACACTATCCAATGTAATACTTTGAACTTTAATATATCTAATTATTGATAAGTAAAAATTATAAAAATTTGATATTGTGATAGTATGCATTAAGACGAATGAAATAAGACCCCACTTGGCTATATTGTTGTCGTATACATTTAGAAAAACATATAATGTAAGATTGATAGATGAATAGTGGTTACTATTCTAATATTGCGAGTATTGCGAAACTGAGGAAGTATATAACTTCAGCCAAAGGGGGATCATGGCCCCCACCAGCCTCCTCTTGGCGCCGGTCCTGATGTGACATCAGACATCAGTGTTAACAACATTTGTTTTCTTCCAATTAATTTCAATCTTTAGGACAATAGTTTGAAATTATGGTATATTCATGAAGCCACTTCCATGCATTTCCTCAAATTTTTAAGGATGAAATGGTCGAAATTGGCTTCAGAATCCGTAGCACCGGGTGAACTGGAGGATGGGTTAACCACAAAAAAGGTGAAAAACCACATCTGAAGAGCATGGGCGTAGATCATCTTGGTGAGAGCTTTAGATCCGATTGTCGCATCTAGCTTCCCAAGCCTAAGGACAGTTTCCTTAGAACCCTTGCTGCCATGTCTTGAGCTCTTCTGCCCTAGTGCTGTCAAAATGTGTACAAATAACATAAGATGCAAATTTTTATCATTATGTTAAATTATCTCATAATATTCAAAATAAGATCGATAAAAACTAGAGACATAATGATGTGCACATATGTTCATGTTCAAAATTCAACTAAATTCCATTCTTATGGTTTCTTGATCTAAAATTTGTAAGTCAGACACTTGCCAGTTGCGAAAAGCTAAAATCAAAAGTAAAAAGTAAGACGATCCCCATCCCCAAATACTCTCAATCTCATTCATAAACATTCGAACCCTACACGTGTAGGGTCTAAGGTAAGACTCTCACAAAGTGAATCGAGCCTTATTCATTACTACAAGTAATATCACAGAATGGATAGTAAAGTACCTTAATATCAGGTAATTCACTGACTTGATAGGAATTCACAGTACTAATACTATGGCTCTTCCGTTTTCGTTTCCTCATTGTGGGAAGATGATGTTCTCTTCCTTTGTCTTTCTTAGACCGCTCACAAAGCTTCTTGCTCCTCTGCCCTAACAAGGGTATAATAGATTTTGTATTTGGGTGAAAGAAGAACAAGGGATTAGAGGCTTTTATATAGCCTCACCTAGGGTTGGTCTGGTTTGTCATATAAGACAATTTTGCATATTACATGCTCAATTATTATTCTTTGTGTTCCCATTAAGAAAAAAAAATGCAACTTGATCGTGCTTTTATGGAAGAATATCACCCGTGATTTTGTGATCCAAGTTATTATAGGTGATAGAGTATTAAAAACTATTCATGCGCATTCAACCATCACTTTAGGCTCAAATATAGTTTTTAATGCTCGATCAATAGTGTTGTTCAACTTTTTGGAGTTTTTCTTAGGGTTTTTCATATGTTAAAATGGTACTTATTCCTTTTAGAAACACGGGTGTACTAAAAGGAAGGTAATAAGGTGTATCCAAAGCAATATTTTCGCTCATCTTCTCATTTGGAGCTTTCATTCGTATGTTGTTTTACTTTGCTTCCTCCAGGCATAACTATATGTACAAGAGAATTTTACGTATATTACAAAGATAACTATTTTTACGAGGATTTAGCAGAACTATCCAAAACCTACTTGAATAACAAATTTTTGTACTTGATGCAAAATCCATACAATCTGAATGTTCAGAAATCTGGTACGGATATGGTACTTTGCAACTTTCAGCAAAATTAACGAGGCGAAAACACATACCTATCTTATACGCACACATACTCAGATACCCCACCCATACATTCTAAACCCTAATCAATTTCCATCCTCACTATTAATATGCTATTTTTTGAACTGCTTTACTAAAGTTATGATAGTTTATACAAGAAGTAGCAATTCCTTGTAGTTTATTGAGAACCAAACTCCTATCTATCTCCTTTTATAATCACTAGCCCCATATGCACGCAATACGTGCACAAGAATAATATGTGTATGGATCTTGGAGAAACCATATAGTAATTTATCCAGTGAAATGTATATATTTGTTTCTTGTTCTTTTGAAATAATTGTAAAGTTTTAGTTATTTTTTTTTATTCTAGAAGGGTTTAATTGTAATCTCAAAAGATTTTAAAGAAAGAAACAATATAAATTAAAATACATTAAAAATTGAGTAATAAATTTAGAGAATGTATTAGGAATAATAATCTGGAAAAAAACACCAAAAAAGATTTATCTTACCAAATACAGTATTAATGGAACATGTCCTTTAGAGCGAGAAAGGGAGAGAACCGGGATTAGGAGAGAGAAAATGAAACAATTGTATAGGAATGTGTTGTTGCTTTATCAACTAAAAGAAATTAGAATGGCCAAGATTGAAAATTAAAAATATTTTTAAAAAACTTAATTCCTTAATTATAGGAGTTTTTGCTATGCATGCGAAATGGTGACATATAAGCATTTTAGTGAAATGAAAAAATATGGCTAAAAGATTGACATCATTTTTAGAAAAAGAAAAAACTAAAAGCTTATGTTCCTTGATTATAGAAACTTTTTTTGATTTATTTAATTTTTTTATTGTCCATCCTTTTCTTCCCTTTTAGCATAGAGATCTATTATATTATACTAAAAACAAAACCAAAAGTGACGCATGTTATTCTATTATTAGAAGTTTTCCCCACCACTTTTCCCCTTTTTCTTTGATTTTTAAATGAACTTAATTTTTTTTTTACTGATCTTTAATTTTTTTTAACCATATATCTATATATAACAATTTATAAAATATCATATATGATACAATTGATTGTAAAAAGAATGGATAAATAAGATTTCAAAAATATTATTCTTTGAACGAGGTTGTGTAAAGTGTAGTAGTTATAGCCACTATTTATTTAAGGCTCCGTCAAAAGACTAATAAATAAACATTTAACATTGAAAATGGCTATATCTTTTGTGTGTCTCGCCCAATACTCTAAGTAGACTATGTATTGCTTGATCCATATATATAAATGGACTTATTGAAGAAGAAACTCGCACTCTTAAAACCATTTGTTAGAAGAAAATCTAATACTTGTGATGTGTTATGCCTGTTGTAACATATTTAAAGAGGACACGTGGCCCAGTCAGGGATCGCCACGGGGCCCAATGAATCGGTGACACGTGGCTCACCCCCTCATCCACACGTGGCAGTATGTTATGGGGAGCTAATGATATCATCAATTCTGCAAACAAGAGGCCCAACTATTCCCTAAAAGAGGGAATAATCAGCCCAAATTCCCTAAAAAGGAAGAAGGTGATTGGATAAAAGGCTCAGGACAATCAGACCATGACAAGTGTCGCTCTCCCATTGCCTAACCAATCACATTCCTTCATCCTAGGGTGCTCTTTTCTATACATAGATACTATAAATAGTCCCTCATAATCAGGTAAAAGGTACACAACAACTCTCTCTTAAACTTACTCTGTCAAAATTCATACCCAGCTATTATCTATTGAACACTGACTTAAGCATCGGAGAGGGAATCAAACCCAAACCTCCGGTTTGGTTTTCCCCTTTTGCAGGTTCGGGAACGAAGCAACATCTCAGCACAAGCCTCCCAATATCAACCCTACACCTGTCCATCATCAGGACAATTACCGTATTCTTCAAGTTTACATAAAACATTTGGCGCCGTCTGTGGAAAGGCGCGGAGATGACTGATTGCAATTCGTCCAACCGAGGACAAAGGATGAGTCCTTATGTTCAAGTTAATGATACCGTTGATGATGAACGTCCGCCTAGGGGACGTGACGGATAGCGACAGAATGATCCCATTGGGGCAGTCTTGGAGCCCAACCCTGCTCTCCCGGTCACGGCTGCTCATTTGGAAAATGCCCTAAATGAGTTTCAAGCCAGGATGGCCCAAGTTGTCCAAGACCAGATCAAGAACAACATGCTATTCTTCCGAGTAGGATCCCAGCCGGATTCTAGGCCTGCTCCTAGGAGAGGAGCTTCTCAGGAGAATGTGGCTGGACCAAGCGGGGCTAGACGACCAGGAGAAGCTAGAAGAACGTCTAGAGGAAGGCATCCTGTTCGTAGTGAGCAACCACGTCGTTTAGACTGGAATCTGGTGGTCACCAACCCAGTCAACAGACCAGTGGATGGTCGAAGGATGGAGACAGACGCTCGGGAATACCTGCATGCTAAGAGGGTAGCGGCTCAACAGAGGTCGGCTACCGGATCAACGCCGTACTTGCAAGACCCCAGTCTGAGGATTCGGAGTCACACTCTGGAGCATGGAAGGACTCCGTCTATTTACGAGCCTCGTCAGGATCGAACGGTGGTTCAGCCTAATGTTTACAGAAGGACGTCTCAGCAGAATGTGTATAGGCGAGGGTCCCAAGAGGTCAGTTCATCGAACCCAGTCTTAAGGGAATGTCGGATAAATACAGCCCCAGTTGATGAACGTTTTAGGGAGCTGCGCATAGATTGGCCGACGCCTTTCTCAGCCAGAATAATGCAAACTCCTCCATGTGCTAAGGTTAAATTACCAACCATTGATCCGTTCGATGGCACTACTGATCCAGATGATCATCTTTCTGCTTACAAACATCAAATGTACGTCCAGGCAGTAGACGACGCTACATGGTGTAAGAACTTCCCAGCTACTCTGAAAGGAGTCGCTCAGAAGTGGTTTAACAACCTACCGGCTAATTCTATCAACAACTTCACCGAGTTAAGTTATTCATTCACTAGCCACTTTGTCGCCAATAGGCAGGAACAGAAGACTAGTATTCATTTGGGGAAGATCATCCAAGCCCCAAAGGAATCCCTGAGAAGTTTTGTAAAGAGGTTCAATCTTGAAGCCCTTCAAATCCATGACTTAAATGCTGGTGTAGCCTTCGATGCATTTATTCGAGGACTGCGTCCAGGAAGTTTCAAGTTTGATTTAGTCAAGAAGAAAGTGAGTACCTTGGCTGAAGCTTTAAGGGAAGCCGAGGCTTTTATACATGCGACGGAGGTGTGTGCTGAAGCCAAGCACTCAGAGTCCAAGAAGCCCGAGGAACCTGTTCAAAAGACTAAGAACAATCCTAAGAAGGCTGAGACCTGGGTAGTGTCTTCAAGCACGGCCCCGTCGAGAAGAGAGAAGAGAAAAGAAAGGGCTGTCTCGGCTGAACCCATTGAGTTCAATAAGGATCAGTATTCAATCCTTATGGAAATCAAGGATCAGCATGAACTCAAGGCTCCGGCCGAAATGAAAACACCTTACAAGAACAGAGATAAGAGTAAGTACTGCCACTTCCACAAGGATTGTGGACATGAGACAAATGAATGCAAACACCTGAAGAGAGCTTTGGAAAACCTGGCAAAGCAAGGAAAGATGAATCAATACGTCTCCCGTGAAGGCCGTTTTCAGAAGAAGGATTATCGGCAGAAAAAGAAAGAAAGCTCCAGTACAGACGAAGACGTGGTTTTGGTGATATCCGGCGTGTTTGCAGCCGGAGGACCAACCTTGAGAGGTCACAAAAATTATGTGAGAGAGCTTGGCCAAGTGTTGCTGACGGGGAAATCCAAAGTAGACCCGTTCCCCATGGTGACGGTGAGCGAAGGAGACCGTGGGCAGATAAGGACTCCCCATGATGACCCCTTGGTCGTAGAGATGAAGATTGCCAATCTAAGAGTGCGAAGGATCCTTATCGACACTGGCAGCTCGACTGACATTATTAGCGCTGATTGTCTGTCAAGATTGAAGTTTGATGAGAAAGATCTTCTTCTAGTCCATCATCCTATTATAGGTTTTGGAGGTGGAATCATACATCCGGTCGGCACGGTGTCGTTGCCCGTCCGAGTCGGAGAGAAGGAAAAGAGCAGAACTATGTTCATAAAGTTTTTGGTTGTCAAGGATTTGACAGCTTACAACGTCATTTTGGGACGTCCTACCCTTAATAATATTAAGGCTGTCATCGTCACCCTTCTCATGCTGATGAAGTTCGAGTGTGACGACGGCCAAGTAAGCACAATTTATGGAGATCAGAGGGCCGCTAGGGAATGTTATCTTACAACCCTAAAACCTTCGTCCTGGAAATTGAGTGAAGTCGAGCCTATGGATTTAGATGAACTCAAAGAGATGGGGGCAGAGATGGTAGGACCGGCCAGAGTGCAAGAAGAGAAGTTTCAAACCAACGCTGCTTCCGCAAGGAAGCCAGCTAGAGAAAGAGGTGAACTACATGTTACCCCTGAAGGGAAAACGGCAAGAGATTTGCCCAGCAAGAAGAGAAAATTCACTCAAGTAAAAGAAGAGCCAAGGCCTTCAGCCGAGCTGATGACGATCGCAAGTTTGACATTGGATCGTCCAAAGCCTGCTGAGGCCCCTTTAAGCATTTGCTTAGATGAGTCTCGCCCGGAAAGGACTTTGCAGGGGGCAGGTTTGAAGCCCGAGTTACAAGAAGTTATCATAGCACTGTTAAAACAATTTCAAGATATTTTTGCCTATGGGGCAAAAGAGATGCCGGGTATTGATCCCAAAGTGGCCGTTCATCGGCTAAATGTTGATCCAGCCAGAAAACCGGTCAGGCAGAAGAAGAGGCATTTGGGACCTATCAGAAATCAGGCTGTAGACGAAGAGGTCAAGAAACTACTAGAAGCCGGCTTCATCAGGGAGACTCACTACCCAGATTGGGTGTCAAACGTGGTTATGGTCCCCAAGCCAAATGGGACTTGGAGGATGTGTGTCGATTATACGGACCTGAACTAGGCTTGCCCCAAAGACAGTTTTCCTCTTCCTAAGCTGGATCGGCTGGTAGATTCGACAGCTGGTCATGCCTTACTGAGCTTCATGGACGCCTACTCTGGGTTCCATCAGATTCCCATGATGCCGGAGGACCAGGACAAGACTTCGTTCATAACAGAAAAAGGATTGTATGGATGGTTGATGATGCCATTTGGTCTGAGGAACGCCCCGGCAACTTTCCAGAGGCTTATCAATGAGATCTTTTCGCCTCAGTTGGGACGAAATTTAGAGGCATACATTGACGACATGATCGTCAAAAGCCAAGAAGAAACAGATCATGTAGGAGACTTGCGCGAAACTTTTGAGACATTGCGCAAGTATAAACTAAGGCTCAATCCAAAGAAGTGCGTCTTTGGAGTTTCCGCTGGCAAGTTCCTTGGATTCCTGGTAGATCAACGAGGGATAGAAGCAAATCCAGAAAAAATCCAAGCCATACTCGACATGAAGCCTTCGACCAAGGTGAAGGAAGTTCAACGGCTGACTGGTTGCTTAGCGGCAGTAGGACGATTTTTGTCCAAATCAGGTGATAAATGCCATCATTTTTTTGCAACAATAAAGAAGTCCGCAAAGTTTCAGTGGACCGCTGAAGCAGATGAAGCCTTAGTTGAGATCAAGAAGCTTTTACAACAGCTCCCCCGTCTGATAAGTCCGGTGCTTGGGGAGAAGTTGTATGTTTACCTGGCTGTTTCTCCTGAAGCAGTCAGTGCAGTACTGCTAGCCGAGAGAGATGCTATACAAACACCCATTTACTTTGTGAGTCAAGTACTCAAGGATGCTGAAACTAGATACACAGTTGTAGAGAAATTTGGCCTGGCTTTAGTATGGTTGTGTACACTGATCAGCCGCTTAAGCAAGTTTTACAGAAGCTAGAGGCGGCAGGAAGGATGTTGAAGTGGGCGAATGAACTGAAAATGTTCGACATCACGTTCGAACCAAGAAAGGCGATTAAGGGACAAGCTTTGGCAGATTTCATTGCTGAACTAACCCGTCCATTGTTGGATCTGGTGGAAGACCCCTCTGAGGGCAGTCAGTATTGGAAATTAATGGTAGATGGCTCGTCCACCACTCAAGGAAGTGGGGCAGGCCTGGTTTGTCGGTCTCCTGAGGGAGACAAGTATGAATATGCTGTACGTTTTAAATATCCGGCGTCCAATAATGAGGCTGAATATGCGGCCTTACTGTCCGGGATCCGTATTTGCCGAGCAGCAGGAGCAAGAAAATTAGAGGCAAACTCAGATTCTCTTCTGGTAGTCAGCCAGGTTAATGGAGAGTATGAATGCAAAGAGGCCTCCATGATTAAGTATGTCCAGCTGGTAAAAGAAGAAATCAAGCAATTAGATGGATTCACCTTGGTACAAATACCTAGGTATCAGAATCATCAGGCTGATGCTTTGTCTAAACTTGCAAGTTCTGCTTTGGGCGACACCCCAAGAACTGTTTT